>CM045733.1:58305000-58397500 GCA_024760905.1 Plotosus lineatus | reverse complement strand
ATCGCTTGGGAAAAAAATCTTCTGAAAATTTTTAGTTTGTTTTTGACTGAGTGACAAGTGAAGACAAGCTGAGCAATTTGCAGGAGGTGAGAATTGGGATGCGCTGGAGTTAAATGCTGTCTTCTGGAATACACGGATCTATTAGAGGTTCATTGATAACCGTAGCTGGTGGCCCATGACACTTTTTTTTTGTGTTAGCATACAAGAATAAACAGAAGGGGTTTGATCGAGTGGGACGTGACCTTCATCCACACTGAGAAGAAGCAGGGACCAAACCTGAGCTATTTGAAATGGAACCCTGCAGCGCCGATCGATCGGCCAGCAGCAGGTGAGTTGAGTGTGGAATATTACCTTGCACTCCTGAACCTGAACTGACTGCCAAATATTCTGTATTGTTAAATCTAAAACTTAAAGACAAAGACAAAGCAGAATAAACGCAAGTATTACAGAACAACGCTTCTGTTGTGAAAAACATTTAATTTACTATCTCATTAGGACGCAATATGGTGTCATCTATAGCCGTCATGTGCAGAGTGCCACAGTTGAAACAGAGCTGTGGTGCTCAGTTTACAGTCCATTTCATTCAGATTCCCCTCTGACTTTTCTCATTCAATTACCAGACATGTACATTAACCGCTGCTGGAGGTCTGCCAGCTGTTCTTTTGCAGATTTCCCATAACAGGACGCACATAAGAGTGAACCATGAGGATCTCTATTTGAATCATCAGGTGCTGAACATTGAACATGACTTGAGCTGATGAACTCTGTATTCATGAAGAATACAGTGTTACCTCATCTTACGAAATTAATCCGTTCCAGAGCCTTTTTCAGAACCTGGATTTTTTGTAAATTAAACCGCATTTTACGTGTAAAACGTGTGATTCGTCCCAAGGCCCCCAATACTACCCCCTAAACTCTTTAAAAATTATAAAAAACATACCTTTTAAGGCCTCCTTCTGCTTCAATATCCTACCGATGGTAGACGGGTTTGGTCATATTCCTTTGCGATATCACTCAACCGCATGCCACAAGACCGCTTCTTCTTTTCCCTCGCACTGGGAATCACACGTGTGTGTGTGTGTGTGTGTGTGTGTGTGTGTGTGTGTGTGTGTGTGTGTGTGTGTGTGTGTGTGCGCGTGCATGTGTTGACTATGTCTTCTGAGCAGAGTTATAATCTTACAAATGTTTATGCAAGGTTAAAAGCCTGAGCCAAAAGTTAACGTTGCAATGAGCACACTCAAAAAACTCATGAAACAACAGTAACTCTGTCCTTTAAATGAAAAGCATTATGGGTGCTCCATAATAGCCAATAATAGGGAACTGCATCATCCCTCCTAGCCAATGGGAGGCCAGCATGGTGGGATGTTGAAAGATAGTCAATGGGAGAGCAGCTCGTGCATTGTTTGAATGTTTGAATGTTTGAATGGCGTGTTTGGCACGTTTCGTAAGGAGAACTTGTTTCATATACAGAGACAAAAAAATTTTTGGAAAATGTTTTTCAGAACCTGGATTTTTCGTTGGCTGGGACTATCATAAGGTGAGGTACCACTGTACTGTAGATTACGCCTTAGTCGTGCATGGGTGGGCCGGTCTGTATAGATTACGTTAATATACCTGAGCACAGACACGACACAGGCAGTGGTGGCCCAGTAGTAATGTGCTGGATTACTGAACCTAAGGTCAGGGGTTCAAGCCCTACTATCGATGTGTTATCATTGCTGTCCCTACAGTGCACCTAACTGGGCTGTGGAAGGCTAGTCATGTCTCTCACTGTCTGTTGTGAGATGTTCATGTAAAAGAACCATCGCTGACTTTCATAAGGAGGAGCTGCATACCGGTCAGCGTATTTCTGCCCTCCAATGGCCTGCCCAGTGTATTTTTGTCATGAGCTGTTCAGGATACACTTTGTCCTCTGCCAGACTTGGCTGAGATGGGTGCTCGTCTTCCTTCAATCCTGTTTAGGATTAACTGGTTCAGAAAATGAATACGCAGGTTAAAATCAGAGTTTATTACAAAGGTTATTAAAGTAGGAAGTGTTAAGCACACTTCATCTAGTTGGACTTGACTTGCTGTTGAACATCCTCCTGTGTGTATTGTGAGTTGGACTCAAACAGTATTCTTTTAGCTGGATCTGTGTTGTAATCAGGCGTAGAGCTGGGAGATGTTAGCCAGCAGCATGGGGTAGTTTTACTCGCCCAGTAAAACGAAACAAACAGCCTTCATTTGTTTTTTTTTTTTTCTCCTGGGACTCAGGGATTATTATTCTGAAAGTGGCACAATAAAACTTGATTTCCCAGGTCTGATGAATTCAGCATGTCCCAGCTGAGACTGCTTCTCATATCCAGTACAGGGGTTTTCAGACAGTGTGTGAGGACAATGGGAAATCTAAGCAATAAATTTCTTTACCCTGATTGGGTCAATGTCAGCAACTTCACCATGGGTTTATACTGTATATCGTCTTCTTTTTCTTCTGTCCCTTTTGCTTTTTACCTTTTTCAGGGGTCGCCACAGTGAGTCATCTGGTTCGCATGTTTGATTTGGCATAGGTTTTTAAGTCGGATGCCCCTCCTGACACAACCTTTTAGCAAGGGTGTTATGAGCATGTAAATATTTATATAAATGTAAATCTAAAAATCATGGTTGTATAAATGTTGTGTATAATTAGATTCAGTTAGTGTGCTGTAAATAGTGATATGACTCAACTGTTTGGGTCTGGAATTTTCCATAAGGGCACCTAGTTGCGCATGCACCCTGGTGGCGGGTCAGGTGATGTGGAATTTTCCAGAATGGAACTTTCCCAAACTTTAGGGAATCTATATTAAGGACCTGTTGCCTACTGGCAACAGTCCATTCGTATCTCTTCGGGCAGATCATCTAAGGAAACTCATCTCGGCGGATCAACTCATCCAAGGTGAACCATGGAACGTGCATCAACTAAGTTTCGTTGTTCGGGACTTCATCGTCAAAGTCCATCATCCACGTTTTCTCACAGCCCACGCTGTGCCGTTTCTTTCGACACGCGGGATTGCAAGCCTTTCCCCGCCAGCACATTCGCCATCTCTAAATTTACCCTGCTGCGGGTGCTTGGTGACTACGGGACCCTTTGTTAATTTGTATGTGGTTTAGGTCTAAGATGTAAGTTATTATTTTGTCCTATTTTGTTCATATTATTAAACTGTATATAGTTTATGTCATGGTCTGTCGTGCTTTGTTGGTTTCACGGGGAAATTTCCATATTCTAAATTTACCTTTCCGTAACAACGGGGCAGAAACACGCTGACGGCTTTGCCGCTACTCTTTAGGAAAGTCAGCAATGGTTCTTTTACATGAACCTCTCACCATAGACAGTGAGAGACATGGCCAGCCTTTGATAACCCAGTTAGCTGCACTAGGGGGGAAGTGACAACCTTGTGAAGAGTGGGACTCGAACCCCCAACCTTTGGATCAGCGATCAAGTGCTCTTTATCACCAGGCCACCACTGCCACACAGCATGAGTTTATACTAGTATGTTGTTGCTGATAATATGCGAATGTGTGATTCGTGAGGATTGAGTTGTTGAGTGTCTATCATTTCCGACACTAAACATGAGTTACAGTGACAGACGACAATGAGACAAAGGGAAAAAGACAAATATCAAAACAAACTTTGTACGTGCATTGAAATTATACTGTACACTGTATAGTGGTGTACTGGTTAGCAAGTCTGCCTCACTGATAGAAGGTTCTGGGTTCGATTCCCAGCTCGGGCTTTTCTGTGTTCTCCTCGTGCTTGCGTGGGTTTCCTCCGGGTACTCCGGTTTCGTTCCACAGTCCAAAAACATGCACAGCAGGATAATTGGTTGTTCCAAATCACCCCTAGAGGTGTAAGTATGAGTGTCAGCCCTGTGATGGCCTGGCGAGCCGTCCAGGGTGCACCCAGCTCTCGTTCAGAGTCAGCTGAGATGGCTGCCAGTCTCCTCGTGGCCCTAATTAGGATTAAACGGCTTAGAAAATAAATGAATAAAATTGCACTAAAGCAAATATTATTTTTTATTATCGCACTGTTTCAATAACCTTTGACATTTGCATGTGTACACACAAGCGTACAACAAAGCAATCGCCAGCAAAGCAATCACCATTATGTCGACACTATTCATGGTTCAACTAAGCATTTCGCCATTCTGGCTAATTAAGGACACTAAATGAGCAGACATCAAAGGGCTTGGTGAATTTTGTGTCCGTTATGCCTCCCCTTGGGTGTAGGGGTCAGCCCTCATGGATAGAGAAGTTAGGATGCCCCAGCTCCTGCCCTCAGCCTGCTAACCCCTCACCCCACTGGAGATATTAAAGCCTTTGGAGCAGTGGGATATGCAGCCATCCCAGAACAAAAACAGAGGCACTACAAAGCACCAGTTGGAAAAAGGCAAGAGGGATGAAAAGTGCACAGAAAAAGCAAGCATGGTTAATTACGTATTGTGTTATTTGGTGCATATTTCAGAAGATAAATAGGATACATCTCTTGTGTGACTGAATGTGAGCTATCCCATACATCCCATGTATGAAGGGGTTCTCTTTGCGTTGAAACCTCCTCAGACCTCTTGAAGAGAATCACATGGTTAACCAGACCTGAGGATCTTGGACTGAGATAAAGAGAAAACAGGCTTCTCCATCATAATACCCCTAATGAAGTGGCCTTCAGCAGCCTGTATGCAATCTGGGTGAGTGGGGGCTGTAGAGCACACTGACAATTCCTGACGAACCACAAAAGGAGATCACACACACACACACACACACACACACACACACACACACACACACACACACACACACACACACACACACACACACACACACACCAGCGACAGGCATCAACCCAGTGAACCTGGTCTCTGGTTCCAGAAAACGATTATGTCTGGAACTGTTCGGTTTCTTTTATGCGATTTTATTCCACTGAAAATACGTTTAAGTAGCACGGCTACGCTATGTCTGCTCATTGGTCGTTCCCTTAATATGATGACCATAAGAGTATTTATCTGTTTTATGCTTTTATACGTAACCGAGGGCATGTGACAGATTAAATAAGCAAATAAATAAATAAGTAAACAAATCAATAAACAGATACTTAGATTGATAGATAAATAAATAAAGGCTTGTATAAGGGAATGATTTCTGTGGCGCCCTGCGATATACAGATGTGTAAATAAGTAAAACCCAAAGTGTTTTCATTCTGTCATCTGAACATTTTCTTTAGCCCTACCCCCCCGAAAAGAGTTCCCTCGGCGTCCCTGTTTTGTTGTTCTTTGTTCTTAATATATTCTGGATGCTGCATTTACACTTATTAGCACTTATTCTATTACCAGGTCAGTCAACTGACTTGTAGTACCCTACTATAAATCTTACTATCACAATGATGGCCAGATGAAAAAGCAAAGCAAACAGTCCGTTTTTTTTCCTGCTCCTCCAGTCCTTTTCTACTCATTGTTAGTAGTGTGTGTAACATGGCTCTGAGGAGGGGTTGGGTGGTGGTGGTGGTGGTGGTGGAGGGGACGAGGGTTCAGCATGAAGGGGGTTAAGAACCCGATTGCTTTAATCTCAGTGTTGTGTGGCTCAGGCCTTTCATGGAGTTGTGGGACTATGTGATTCAGTGCTCGAGCCTTGGCTCTTTGCACCCAACCCATTATCCTCAACTGAAAATCAATTCCCTTTAAGTCCCCTTCTTAATCCCATTTTTCACCAGCCACAATGGTCACTTGTATGTGTGACCCTGCTGGACTACGGGCTGGGACGATGTGGCTGTCTGTTCAGATTCAAACACTTTAAGGTAACGCCAGTTCAACACACTTTGTAATACCAAGTGCAAGACTCGACAGGAAGACATTTGTGATCATAATTTCCTGTTGAGCTTCAGTTGGCTCCTCCTACTGGTCACCCCATGCCCCCCAGAATAGTTTTAATTAGGCCCGACAGCCACAGAGAGGGGGATCAGCCTGCAACAATGACTGTCTTTTCTGAACAGGAGATGCTAGCAAGAGCTTTTACACCACAGACAAGCAGAGAATAGAATTATTATGGACTTTATAACTGGCACCTAAAGAGAAGAAATGAATAGATAAAAGGCAGAGCCAATAATGTGTGAGCAGAGTGACTCTATAATAAAAACTTAAAAGGAAATAGCAGCATACATCAGATCTTTCCCAAGTCTGAGAATGTAGATGTGACAGTTTGAAATTTGATTTTCTGTATTCATCCATAGGACGTCCATGGATCAAACACAGTGCTTGAAAAAAAAAAAAAAAAAAATTAAAATACAAACCAACCTTTAGAATTTTAAACTTCTTTATCTTTCAGGTAGAATTTTATATGTGTCTGTTTGTCTTGTGTTTGTAGAGAATCTTATGTATCTGTCAGAATTGCACTTTTGGCATGGCCTGATGTCTGTTGATCAAATTCATGCATCAAAACCAGTTTCTGTGCCCTGCCAATCATCTCTGATTGAACAGTGCTCTATCTCTTTTAAGACTGGGAAGAAGCGAACAACACAACATTGGCGAACAGTTCCCTCACAATTCCTTCAATAATTAAATACCCTACAAAGGACCCCCATATACGTCCAGAAAGAATAGGTCCGCTCTAATATCAGTCTATAGATACAGTGCATTATATTATATCAGTATATTTTTCACTCATACCAAAGAGTACCATGTTATTTCATCATTAAAAAACCTAAACAGAAGATCTAATGTATAAAAGTTACCAATGAACAACTAAAGGAATGTAGATCTAACATTTTTCATTTGTAATAATGAAAAGATGGGGAATAAAGTCCACGCACCATTTTCTTGTAACCTCAAATATCACAGGTGACGTCTTGGCACCGTCATGTACCTTTCAGAAATTGATAACCGTGTCAGCAGTAATATACTATACTGCATTATATTTATTTGCAAGTGACTGTAATTTGTGTGAATCACACTCCATGGGAATTTGTCGTGGTGCAAGAAAGGCGTATTGTGATTACGGTTGACCAACTGGCTTGTGAAGTCTTCAATGACACACCAGCTAACAAGACAGCCGTCCTTTCAGGCCCCGCCTGTACTAAGTGGAAATAATCCAGAAATACTTTGCACGCCTGGTCTGCCTTGGCCCCTTTCCAAATTGAGCTCTATTCTTTTTAATCTCCTTTAATAAAAAAGGAGGGAAGAAAGAGAGTGATTAACATCTGTGCTTCCCTTTTTTACTTGGCCTCATTTGAGCGGGCAAATGTGAATGTGGGGAGGTGATGACAAGCTCTTCTTTGACGCTGGCACACTCAAGTGTTCTACACAGCTGCCGTGCTTTGGGGGATTCCACTGATAGGCGTGTGCAAAAGAAAAGTCAGTGGAGCATTGGGGTGTGTTGTGTCTCTTCATCTGGAGCGAGATCATGACAGGTTGCCTCCAAATAAAGAGAAAAGCTTAGCGGTTACCATCAATTTTCAGATTTCCGTAGCAGCAAGCAACGGCACCAGTAGGACTCATTAAAACTCCAACTTTTAACAACAAAATATCAAACCACTTCACTAAATCTTGCACATTATTTATATAAACATCGATACAGAGTGGACCCTATAGACTTTTTATACATTCACTAAGTGCTGATAGCTAATCCTCACATCACGCTGCGGAAAAATGTTCTCAACAGCCTGAAGACTAGTCTGAATCTAGCACTAAAATGCTGTTCTGGAACATAACACCTACAAGAGGGGATGACGTTGTTTTATTACAGACTTTATTATATAAATAAACTACTGAAGACTGGTTTGTGAAAAAAAAAAAAAAAAAAAAAGTTTGCTCTTGTAGTATTGTGTTCGTAAAATATTACAACTTAAAAAAACATACAAAAAGGTGGATTTTCAGAGAGGAATTGTGCAAAAATATATGTAATATTCCTATGAATCCATGCGAACTATTATCAACTATTATCATGTGGTATATACAGGGATCCCTCACTATCCACAGTTTAATGGTTTAATGGGGACCGAGACACCCCCCTCCACCCGCGACTGCCAATTTCCGTGATGTAGGATCGACCCCTCTGATTGACGTATATGTACATGTATATGTGTATATAATATCAGGGGAAGTGGTGGTCCAGTGGTATAGGGCGCTGGATCGCTGATCCAAAGGTTGGGGGTTCGAGTCCCACTCTCCACAAGGTTCTCACTGTGCACTGTCCCCCCCCAGTGCGGCTAACTGGGTTATCAAAGGCGGGCCATGTCTCTCACTGTCTATGGTGAGAGGCATGTAAAAGAACCATTGCTGACTTTCGTAAAGAGTAGCTGCAAAGCCGTCAGCGTGTTTCTGTCCCTTGCTAAAAAGGGTTGTGACAGGAAGGGCACCCGACGTAAAAACCTCTGCCAAATCAAACGTGCGAATCAGATGATTCGCTGTGGCGACTCCCGAGTAAAAGGGAAAAAGCCGAAAGGAAGACAGAATATGTGTATATAATATCAATGAATACATATTCAACATTATAAATGCTTATAATAACAATTAAACATTCAAAAATAATGCAGAAGATGTAAATAAAATATAAATACACACATACAGACGCGCGCGCACACACGCAGATGCACACCTCACATAAAAATGTCAGTAGTTTTGATGGGTTTTTTGTTTGTTTTTGTTTGTTTGGCTTTTTATTTTGCATTATTGGCCTTGTTTTGTGTATTTTCCTTAACTTTCCCCCTATTCTTCCTTAATTTCCTTTTTTTAAATTTTTCGATGAATGTTTTTGAAAAACCCGCGATGCACTGAAGCCGCAGAAACTGAACGGTGTAGCGAGGGATCACTATAAATAAAATAATAGAAATTAATGGCATGCTGTACTTGGCTTTCTTCTAGTCTAATTGAATTATTATTAATACAAGGATACTATTCATACACACAATAAATTATGATGACTGATTATAATATCATGGCAAAAAAAAAAACAACAAAACCTTGGTCGTTGGCAGGTTTATGGATACTGCTGGTTATCATTTAACAATTTGAGAACCACTCAGGGCCCTGAAAGGCATTTAGTGTAAAATTCCCATAAGACTTTGATAGCTTCAGTAGTCACTGTTACATCCGTCCAGGCTTGCTGACCTTTGAACTCCTGTTCTTTCGTGAAGGTGCTCAGGGGACAACAGAAGTCTTCACTTACTGTGCTGGCTAGAAACGAGTTTAAAGATATACTACACAGCACATCATGTAACGTCCTCTCACAGTCGCAGCCTGTGGGCACCTCCTTAACCCCCCTCTAAGCCCCAGATCCCTTTGGTTGCTGATAGGCACTTGCCTTGTGGCCTTAGGGGACATGACCAGGAGCCTAATGAACTGTAGCGTCATGCACAGAGAGGAGGCCTGCTGCATTACGGGAAATAGCAGGAAGCAGAGCTACGTGGCAGGAACTCCTGCGGTCAGGACAACTGGGGGTTTCTCCTCAGGGGTCAATGTGTAGGAGTTTTAAACATCCTCCTACACATTGGTTGACAGAGACAGGTGATCTTTTTCTGAGATATTCACAAGTAGAGATTTCCTTAGAAAGACTACAATCAATACAAGGAAGGAGCACCAAATGCTACTCTCTCTCTCTCTCTCTCTCTCTCGCTCTCTCTCTCTCTCTCTCTCTCTCTCTCTCTCTCAATTGTGTTTGTGGTTTCAGCTTATATTACATATATTACATACTTAAAACTGGTGATCTTTTTCTTTTTTTTTGACAATCACAGCAAGGGAGTGTTCACATATGTCAAAGGTGCTGACTTTTTTTTTTTTTTACTCTTTATTAATTTGAGAAAATTCCTGAAATGCATTTAGAGCTCAGCTCCTGAGTGGAAATCCATAGGCAAGGAACATGACTTCGCTCCCATGTCTGTGCCTGAGTTGATTTCACCATCGGCCACACTCAGACTAATTCTGTTAAGCCGACAAACTTTCACAGAGCGAAACAGCACTAAAGGGTGCACGGAACATGAACACGTTAAACAGATAAAGAAACTAATAAGTCAAAATAAAGTGATAAAAACTAATGAGAAAATTAACCAGTGAAAGGAAAACACACAGTTTACCCTTCCCTGCTTTCGTTCTACACAACAGTCGGGAAACTCTGGATGGATTTATTTATTTATTTTTCTCTAGGGCAGGAGTTGATTAGTCCTTAAAAGAGGTGTGATATATAAAATACCCACAACACTTATAACATCAGCTATCAATCAAGGTATATATCAAGATACAGTAGGTCCTTGACTATTCGCGGTTCAGCGCTCGCGCTCCCGCATACTTGCGGATTGATGTCAAACTTAAGTAACTGGCATGTGATTCAAATTTAGCCAATGACTGAGAGCTTTTGTTCTCCCTCCTGCTGATTGGTTGCAGATGATGTGTACAGTACACCTTTTTTCTCCTTCACGCACATTATCAACATGATTGCTTGCATCGCAATTTCACGTTTTTTTAATGTGTTTTTAATGATTATTTAAGCCCTATGATGTCATTCAAACGCCCTGCATCTTCTCTAGCTTCTGGTAAGAAGCCTAAGTTAATTATTTATTCATAAATATTATCACAGTAGAAAATAAAAAAAAAGTTTTTACTTAATCATTACTACATTTTACTGCATTATTACTGTATTAATGAGTAAGACTGCCTATAGAATGTGTTTAACACGCATATTTTAGCGCATGTAATATCATATGTAGGGTTTTAAAACTGCGTCAATAACTTGCGTATTTTCATGATCTGCGGAAAGGGCCAGAACCGAACCATTGCGATAAACCGAGCTTACTGTATATCACACAGGTTCCACTTTTAAGCAGTGTAAAAATCTCTATATTATACAGTAAGTGCTTTACATCTTGTCACATCCGATTAAAACCGCTCATAATTATCATGACTCTGAATGATGCGAACTGTTAAGGTTGTCGGCTGAGACAGGTTCCAGCCTCCCCGAGTCCTCCGTAGGGGTAAAGGGTTTCACAAATGAGTCAGTAATTAGTGCTAAAAAATAATTTTGTCTGCCAATTCATCCATTCTTTATTCAAATTAGTTTTTAGGGTTGCAGGGAAGCGGGAGTCGATCATACCCTTCATTATATCTGAAATAGTGCAATCGCAGTATTTTGACTTGTGTATAATAGTAAATAATTAGCTGACAGTTATTTATTCCTGGTCAGTTATCTAATAATGATGTTTAGTGTAAAAACAATTAATTACAAATTTTCCTCTCTAACTTTTCAGACTGAAAAGTAGATGTATGTGTGATTTTTTTTTTTTTTTTTATGGAGAAGGGTTTATTGCATTTTTTTTTTTATAGCATTTGCAGATCTTGGGTTGTAGTGCAATGATTTGTTGTTAAAAATTGCTTCTGAACCATGCCAGTGAAATATCAGAACCATTGTGTGTCTGGGTTATTTTAAATGTTTGCAATCCGAGAGGTTGACTAGTGTAAAAGGATTCGCATTAAATAGGTCTTTAGTCTATTGTCTTTAAAAAAACAAATACATTTTTCATTCCATATTTAGTGTTCACACACTGTAAATGCTTAGTCAGGACAAACTACCTCATATTGTTGTTGTTATAGAGCAGAGTCAAACCTCCTACCTAATGAAGTTGTGCTTTCAATACTAGCAAGCAACCAAAAAAAAAAAAAAAAAAAAAAAAGCACAAAAGCCAGAGGGTGTGTGAGAGGGAGTTGTGGGCAGATGGGTCACATGCTGTCTTTTGAGAGCACACCCTATCAACCCCATTCACAGAGTACTATAAAACAGACAGCCTGCTTAAATACCTGACATAAGAAAAGAGAAAACAACAAAGCGGAAAAGAGGAGGGAACAACAGTTAAAATAAATAAGACAGCCCTCTGTGACTGATGTGTATAGATAGTGTCTGATGTCTTAGTGACCATTAATAAATGTGGCTGAGTCCACAAAGGAGCCAGGCAAGAAAAAAAGGGGAAAAAGTGAAAGAAAAACAGTGAATTTTGCCTCCAGCCCTGAATTCCACTGCTTGTTCTTCGTAGTGCATGGCGTTCACGCAGCACATTTTTTTTGTTGGCCACTTTTTCTTGAATTCTCTTTTTAGCCTTTGTTTTCTTTTTGAATCCAAGAGCAAAGTCAATTGTGGATGAACAATCATACTGAGTTACCATAATGTACCATACAACTATTTAAAACATGGATTTTCTCTTAAACATACCGACATGGACGACAGAGATGAGCCCTGTATTAAATAATTTTGAGAAGCAATGTGCTCTTTTTTTTTTTCTTTCCTTCAGATGAGGAGAGTAAGATGCTAGACACATCTGGGCCAGTGCACAAGGCGAGGCAGTTCACATCAAACAGGGCAAAGCACAGAATCATAAGCACTGGCCAGCGATTAAAATCCATATTCATGCAGCCCTAATTTACTGTGCAAGATTTAAAAGAGGAAAAAAAATCATTAATCACATTGATTTGCTGGCTGGATTTAATCTTCGCAGAGGGGAGAGTTAAAAACATGTTTAAAGCTCTGGGCCTGTGCAGTAAAATAATGCACCAGCAAAAACAGTCAATTATATTCTAAATTGCAGGGCGAGGAGTATCGAAATGTTTGAACTGTAAAGTAGATAAGCAAATTAGCAAGGGCAGTCAGACGCATAAAATCTGAAAATAAAAAGGCTGGGTGGCAATGAGAAGGCTTGACATTTGACACAGAAATCCAGTACAGAGGTTGTGATACCACTAACGCTGATGTCAAAATTAAAAATATGCGTAGTCACAGAATTCAATAACCTGTTACTAAAACCCTGGTTTAAACTAGCATGGACTACTAAACATGCACTGCCCATTGGCTGTAGTGCTACAATACGCCCTTAAATATATACATATACACATATATATATATATATATATATATATATATATATATATATATATATATATATATATATATATATATATATATATTCTATCTTTTCAGCTTTTTCCCTTTCTCAGGGGTCGCCACAGCGAACCATCTGATTCGCACATTTGATTTGGCAGAGGTTTTTACGTCGGATGCCCTTCCTGACACAACCCTTTTAAGAAGGGACAGAAACACACTGACGGCTTTGCAGCTACTCTTTATGAAAGTCAGCAATGGTTCTTTTACATGCCTCACACCATAGACAGTGAGAGACATGGCCTACCTTTGATAAAGCAGTTTTATATATATATATATATATATATATATATATATATATATATATATATATATATATATATATATGTGTGTGTGTGTGTGTGTGTGAGACTGTGTGTGTATGTATATTGTATATATATATATATATATATATATACACACTGTATATACTGTACACACACACACACACACACACACACACATATATATATATATATATATATATATATATATATATATATATATATATATATATATATATGATTTTCTGAGTAGATCCTTCTGTAGGAGAGTGCACAATACTTTTTGGTAGAGCAAATAACAATAAAAATAAAAGGACAGGACAAAGACTTTCTGTTGAAACTCCATTTATCACTACAGATCTGTTCCAAGGGGTGGTGAAACTATCCTCTCTCTTCAGGTGATTATAGAAGAGAAGAATATATATATATATATATATATATATATATATATATATATATATATATATATATATATATATATATATGTATATATATATATATATATATATATATATATATATATATATATATATATATATATATATATATATATATATATATATATATATATATATATATATATATATATATATATATATATATATATGTGTGTGTGTGTGTGTGTGTGTGTGTGTGTGTGTGTGTGTGTGTGTGTGTATAAATTCCTGCTAGGTAATTTCCCATCTTGCTCTTTGATTATCACGGCAGACCACTGTTTAATGATAATCAGTCAAAAATAAAGATAAAGGGTTAAAAATTAAGTATTTCCTTGTGTGTCACCCCTATGAACGCATGCTATAAATCAGAGTGAAGCTTCCATACGGCCCTGCAGAGAGCCTCACACTCAGGCGCCACAGCAAACCTTTACAAAATCCATCTGTGTAATCTCATCTTCATTATACCCCTGCTGCTAGGGGCAACCATAAATCATCCAAACTAACTTTCATATTTGAATTTGTTCTAGAGTCCAATCTTCTCACAGGAGCACATGCTCAACGTTGTTTAAGGCTTCTGCGAGTCTCTCAGTGATAATAATTTCTAAGGAAGGAAGCTAACTGCTGAAACACAGTCCCTGGGTTCTGTTCAAGACTTTCATATTGGTTCCAGTTCTGATGCTGCAGTTTCATAATAAATTTAAAAATGACATATTTCTACCACAGTGTCCCATGTAGAGAACTGACTCACAGTATACCAATTAAATTTGGAATCATCCACAGAGAATACGCTGTTAGAACTTTTTAGATTGTATTTAGTCTTTATATTTTATGAAATTAATAGTAATTCTGTTTACTGTGCGATATTTCAAACGAACAGAGATTCAGCTTCTGTGAAAGGAAAATATACTGATGGTTTTCAGTGAATGTTGCTGCTTGTATAATGAGGGCCTAAAGCTATATAAAGTGAATAACCGGCTTAATGAAAACATCTTTAACATTTTTAATTCTTATTCATCACATGAAGTACATACATATTCTGGCCCTGCGATGGACTGGTGAGCTGCTCAGAGCCTTCCCAGCCTTCACCCAGAGTTGGCTGAAAGTTAATGCTACTATGGTCACAGTTATACTCCGTTACTTAAATAGGATTAATTGCTTTGGCAAATTAATAAATGAATAAATTAACATATTTAAATACATAAAGTTTAGAAGAAACTAGACTGGGAAGTCAGACTGATATAGTCTGTATTTTAAAAAGTGTGTGAAATGATGTGTATTTGTAATATGCAATCCAACAGATTTAAACAATACATTGTAATCTAACAGATAGTTATAAGGAAATTAATCAAAAAAATAAAAATTAAAAATTAAAAATACATTGTGATTAATGAGAGTTCAGTGAAAGTGCAGTTCTTGATCATAAATGTCAGCATCTTGGGTCTGCTGCTGATTCCAGCCCAAATCATCACCTGCTCCAAACCAGTGGTCTCGCTCCAGAACAACTTCAAAACATGCTAATCGAAGAGTAGCTGCGCAGCTGTCAGCGTGTTTCTGCCCTGCTGTGGCCTGGTGAGCTGTCCAGGGTGTACTCTGCCTTTGCCCAGAATTGGCTGAGATTGTTACCAGTCTCACCGTGACCCTAATTAGGATTAAACGGTTAAGAAAATGAATGATACATAAATGAATAACCGACTACTTGGTATTTGGTGCTGGCTATGTCATTATACTCTTCACAGCCTTTAAATCATGGATATGTTGACACATGATGTGCTTACCTCTGTGACATTCAGCCGATAAACTTCCCAATGGCTTCTCCTCGCTCATTTGGATGTAATTTTAAGATGATCAGATGTTGTGTCAAGACAAAGCTAAATGACAATATTTTAAATTATACTTTGAATATAATAATTATTGACTTTATTATTATAATAACTTTTGATCAGTGCGGACTGGGATCGTCCATTGTGGTCATTCTAGATATAGCCATCTATATATATATATATATATATATATATATATATATATATATTACTTTCGGCTTTTTTCCTTTCTCAGGAGTCGCCACAGCGAATCATCTGATTTTATATATATATATATATATATATATATATATATATATATATATATATATATATATATATATATATATATATATATATAAACAAAAGTAAAAGGACAGGACAAAGACTTTCTATTGAAACTCCATTTATCACTACAGATCTGTTTCGAGGGGTGGTGAAACCATCCTCTCTTTTCAGGTGATTATAGAAGAATTATTATAGAAGATTATTCTTCTATAATCACCTGAAGAGAGAGGATGGTTTCACCACCTCTCGAAACAGATCTGTAGTGATAAATGGAGTTTCAATAGAAAGTCTTTGTCCTGTCCTTTTATTTTTGTTATTTGCTCTACCAAAAAGTATTGAGCACTCTCCTACGGAAGGATCTACTCAGAAAATATGCTGCAAAATTCGGGATATTATGTCTTTGTTTTCATTGTATCGTCCCAGAGGTTGATGCTATAGCATTAAAAGTGGTACCAAATGAAAGCCAATAAAATTTTCTTGCATATGGTAGTAAACACATGAACACCTGTGTAAATTTTTAACTAATAAATACCTCTTTTTTGTGCTTCGAAAGGATGACATACAATACATAACTTTGTCTCAAAAAGTCTGTCTGACAGTTTGTTATGCAAAATATGTGTCAGTGCATTGCGATCGTACGACTACGTTGATTTTTTGCAGTGTTGCAATTGTTTGCTCATTAAAATTAGTTAAAATTTACACAGGTGTTCATTTGTTTTGTTGTGTTTACTACCATATGCAAGAAAATTTTATTGGCTTGCATTTGGTACCAGTTTTAATGCTATAGCATCAACCTCTGGAAAGCTACTGTGATAACAAAGACATAATATCCCCATTTTGCAGCGTTTTTGAAAACCGTCATGGCTCTTGGGGCAGGCATAGTCAAGGTCCAAGATCAAAATAACTGGTATATTTAGTTAATTTAGACCTTGGAGAATGGGAAAAATATCAGTTTGCATGTTTGATGAAAAAAAAAGTCAAATTTGAAGAGGTCTAATGGAAATGTATTAATTGGACAGAGAAAGACTTTGATACATTTAAATTTAACTTTGCAGCATTTCACAGATTCTAATATAAGAAGGGACCCTCAGGAGAACATTATATTTTCAGTAGAATAAAATATTTTGCAGGCACTCTTAGGTCAGGCTCTCGGAATACTCTCAGTCTAAAACTCTATTCAAGTTGAATGCAGATGAAATGACAGGATGTAACAGTTTCTTATCATGAAATTTTTATAATAATAATAATAATAATAATAATAATAATAATAATAATAATAATAATAATAAAAAATTCCCAATTATGTAAACTCTAAAACCCCTCCCACTTCCCATAATTTCAGGACTGGCTTAGGCAATGCTGATAGACTTACAACATGAACCACTGCACAGGTGTTGAGAACGCTACAGACAGATTGTGTATGCCAAAAAATAAATAAATAAATAAATAAATAAAACTTAATAAAACAAATAAATTGGTAGGAGAAAATAATACGTTACTGTGCACGTTTTGTGCCATTATCCATAGTCTCATCAGCATGAGGAATGTGCACCTTTACTCTGTGTTCACAGTGCACGTGATGTGTGGAGATCAGTGTGTCAAATTCAGGCTTACTCTGCTGCCCCACACTGGCCAAGGGCCCACTCTTCTGCCAGGCAGGGCACGGCACTCATCAGTTTTCATTCAACAGGCACAATTATAGTAAGGACGGACAGAGTACATGAAGGAAGATCATGCAAACATGTTTTTATTAGTTTTTCACAAAGTCAACCAATTTCCCATGTCATCTTACCGCCAGATGTGCTTAGCACGTCTATATTCATTTGAACACATCTAGTTTTAAATAAGAAGACATCTCTGGCAATTGTTATGAGAAGCATGCACTGGTTTGGTATGTGCCATGTCTAACTTCCGAGTATGCACATCTTTCACGTTTATTAAAAGGAATGTTTGATGCAGAGGCAAAGATATTATTCCAATGCCCTGGCCTTCTCAGGTTGTGATAAGAGCCTGGGTTTACACTTGACAGGTTAGAAAGAAAGTAGAGGTTGTGCTTTGTTCCCTGTTTCCACATTGTATGCACCGCTTTTGGATCTTAGTCTGTTTGAACATGCAACATTTTAAAGCTGCGAACAGCATGGGGCTCCAAAGTGTGCAAGATGAGTGAGCAAAAGGAGGAGGGAGGGCGGGAGGGAGGGAGTGTGCAAGAGAGAGAGAGAGAGAGAGAGAGAGAGAGAGAGAGAGATGGGGGTTGGTGGGAGGGTGGAAGGGTGGCAGGGAGGGAGGATGATAGAGTCACAGCAGTGTTTATTCAAAGATGACTTGACATAAACTGCCTCCCTTGTTCCTTGCCTGTTAATGCATGACAGCAACGTTATGAGGAGCAAGGGAAGACGTGGGAGGAGGTAAAAAAAAAATACCCCCAAAAAAACTAGAACTAGAACAAGAGTCCCTTGACTTTGACACTCAAGGAGAAACCAGAGCCTTCCGTCAAGCTGCTGTCTCTTCCTGTCTCATCAGGAGTGCAGCTGAATGACATAACACACTTTTCCTGAGCTCACTTCAGGTTAAACACACAGTGAGCCATTGTTCCACCCAACACATGGACATGCTAATTCAATTAATTTATTAAATTAATTTCAATTAATTTGACATTGTTGCCAAATTCATTGTCAGAGACACACTAGTGATTGGTATTCATGTCAACAAATTAATATCGAAAACTTTTATTCAACTAATTAAAATTAACAATTTAAAAGCACACACCTAGAGATGCAGTTACAATTAGATTGGGCGTGTACATAAGAGAGACACTTATGAGTCAGGGGTGTTTCTCAAAACCCACTAGATTGCAGACTCGCTTCCCTCCCTTGTGTCTCACCCGTGAGTCTTAGTGGCTCTAAAGTAAGAAATATGAAGAGACAGAACGGAAGAGAACAATGCGAGAAGCGTGGAATTGAGGAAATGTGTTTTAACAGAACTGGGATATTGTTTCCTTTGAAGCATCATGTGGATGAACATCTGCTGCAGATGAGAGAGACACAGCTGACCTGCCGCATAAAAGCGTCCGACATTATATACAGGGCATGCTATTTATATACTGGCACGCCGCTCATCCAGGAAGACTGCTCTCATGTATCCTTGCAACTTGAACCTCACTCCTCAGTCAACAAATAAGAGGAACGGGATATCTGGCAAAAATGGCAGACCAGAAGAGCTTCCGGTTCAAGCAAGGATGAAGGAGCGGCGGAACAACGAACAAGGGTTTTGAGACCCAACCTCATGTCATGTGGAAAATATGGTTCGAAAGGGCTTTTCTTATGAAGTAATACACATCACACCTGTTTCTGTGAAAAACTCGTTTTATTTTGTGAGTGAACTTGATGTATGAGGACTCGTGCAGATGATATATCTGACCCAGAATTGATGATTTTTTTATACCCCCATTTCACTGGAACGCTGAATGCAATTATCATGGCGGAAAGGAGCGGAACGCACTCTATGGAGGAGCTTCGGCATTTTCACATGGAAAATGGGTCAAAAAACTACGGAAAATTGTACCCTCAGAACACCTTCCGAATGTTCACGGAACATGCGGAAAAAATACGGAAAGACTGTGGTACAATGTTGGAATACATGTGTAAAAGCGCTCAGATTACGATAGGAACCAGTGTGGACTGCAAAGGAAGACCTTCGGATAATTCACGGAACGCTCACGGAAAGCATGGAACACTCGAGGAACGACTACAGCACTACTCCATTTTAGAAGGAAGAGCTATGGAATGATTGCGGAAAAGGCGGAATGAAGGCGGAACTTTCACGTTCAACACGGAATGACTAAGGAATAACTGAGGAATGACTGAGGAATGACTGAGGAATACCCGGCATAACCACGTTTCAACAAGGAAAATTGGCAAAGATCAAAGGATTTGCACCTGATTCCGCCTATAAATATGCAAATTCGACCAAGGAAGCTCATTCTCTCATTCATACTATATGTTTATAATGTATACTATGTTTATAATATACAATAAATTTAAAAGTTAACATGTGTTTGTAATTTACCATATGTTTCTAATATGCAACATGTTTATAATTTCCAATAAATTTAAATTTTAACATATGTTAATATGTTTAATATCAACAATGTCAATACGTTCCTTTTATTTGCACTTCAATAAATCATTACAGACTAAAAACCATACACACAAGTCCAAACCACACTGATTATAACTTTAAAACTTTATTACATGAACAGGAAAACAGAAAAAAATAAAATGAATGAACTGGAATCATTTATAGTGGAAGTGACTTCCTTGAGTGTTCCACCAGTCTTCCGGGTTATCCGCAACCATTTCGCAAACGTTCCGCATGTATTCCGCAAACCTTCCGTGAGTATTCTGTGGGGATTCTGTGGGGATTCTTTTGACCACCCAGAAGACCGGAGAAGGCTCGCGGAATGATCAAGGAACACTGGCGGAGTAAAAGGAATGATCACGGAACGTTTGAGGAAATGACGGAACTTTTGCGGAACGACTGAGGAACCTAAGGGGACACTGTCGGAAAATTTTTCCATGAACGTGCTTTTGAACATATTCAAAAGCACATTCGCGGAAGATTTTGGCCTGCCGGAAGTGGAGGAATACTTTCGGAATCATACGGAAGGACATGGAAGATGACGGAACGATTGAGGAACGTTGGAGGATGACGACGTTTTTGCTTCTGATAGTCTGCTGCACTCCAGTGAAATGGGAGTTTTTGGTGCTTGCACAATTAAACCAACTTGTTGTATTTTCAATGCTGTAGGACAGCAGAGGTGGCCTGGTGGTAAGATGCTGGATGACCGATGCCAAGGCTGGGGGATCAAGCCCCACTGTAAATGGTTGTCAAAAACAACAGGAGAGACATTGTGAGACTTACAGGATTTTCTCAGCTGCGATGAATCATAAGAACAGACTATGTAAGAAAATTGACCCAAACAATTAGGCCAACCATCATCTAGTATAATGAATATGACCTGATTTATCTGAATATACACCAAACAAGCAATTTACATTCACAGCAACCACCACCACTGTACTCCTATTATTATTTTCACATAAACTCTTAAAATTTTAATGGGTAAGGTGATGTCCTTTGAGCTTTTTACACCCGAGCCATAGTGGCTCATCAGGCTGGTGCTTATCCCCGGTTTCCATAGCGTGAAGCAACTAGGAGTTCAACTCTTCCTGGATGGGACGCTAGTCCACCGGAGGTGACCTTCTCAGTATATTTTTACTGGTACCCATTTATACTGCTGGGTGAACAGAGGCACACTTATGGTTGAAACCGTGCTCAGGGGTTTTAGCACAGTGGGTATCTAACTGGGATTCGAACACACAACTTCCCGATCATGAGCACAGCACTCTAACCACTACACCACCGTCCCCTTTTTAGTGGGAAAGTACTGTAGTAATATTAATGAAATTTGAATGATTGCTCCCATAAGGTACAGTATACTAAGTATAATAGAATCCTGAATAGATCCCTTACTGCATCAAGCCAATGCCCTTTCTTTTTTATTTATTTATTTTTTCTTTTGTGCATGCAAAATCCAAACTCATTAAAACAGTTGGGATGTAAATGTAAATAAAACAGGACATATTGAATTGTAAATGTTACCAAAAAGAAGAAGAAAAAACAACAACAACAACAACAACAACTAAAGGAACGCTTTGCAACCGGTTTAGTTAATTGGAAGCCCAGTTATCTGATTAACAGGCCAGATTCCTGATTGGGTATAAAAAGAGCATCTTGAAAGCAGTTGATGTATCTAAAAAAAAAAACAACAACAAAAAAAAACCCTGCATCTCCATAATGTGAATGAATTTCAGAAAAATGATTTGCAATATAAAAGAGTTTAAATACAAAATCAGATACTAGTATAATATATAATAATATCATCGGGGCAGTGGTGGCCTGGTGGTAAAGGTGCTAGATCACTGATCCCAAGGTCAGGGGTTCAAGCCCCACTCTCAATGGGTTGTCACTGTCCCTCCAGTAGCGCCAACTGGGTTATCAAAGGCCAGCCATGTCTATGGTGTGAGGTTCATGTAAAAGAACCATTGCTGACTTCTCACAAGAGGAGCTGCATAGCCATCAGTGTGTTTCTGCCTTGCAATGGCCTGGCGAGCTGTCCAGAGTGTACTCTGCCCTTGCCCAGAGTCGGCTCAGATAGATACCAGCATTTCCCCAAATGATGATTAAAAAAATAATAATAAAATAAAACTGAACTTGGAATCTTTTACTTTTTTTATTCAACAACACAATATACTGGAGGCTACACATCGCAACAACTGGCATGATTATTATTACTTTTTAAATAGTAAAATGCAGTCTTTTGTCAAATTGCTAAATATTAAGTATTAAATATTTTCATAACATCCTTACTGGAAACAGTAGGATGCAGATTACATTTTACTTTATCATTTAGGGCTATAAATTCATTTGACAGCAGACACGGTGGCTCAGCACTAGAGGGAGCTGAGTTAACACTCTAAAGGATTTAGTAAGTTAAAAAAATGATTGAATATGCTTTTCTTTCGATGATTTTTTTTAATATCCCACATTTATTATATGATTCAATTATTTTATATTTCTGATAAGTTGTTTTTAGATTATAATACATGGCATTGTTTGTAGTGTTATGGTTTGGTGTAATTTCTTACCCTGATTATTAGACTGTTTATACAGTATTTTCGAGTTTAATATATTGCTGCATAAATATATTTTTGTTTTACTTTGCACAATCTTGCATTTGTGTTATTGAGACACGCATTTTTATATAAAGTGTTTTAGTAAATCTTTGGTAGTGTTTCACATAAATAACAACCAATCACCTTGTATTCTCTTCTTCATGATTATGGTAATTCTCACTCATATATATACACATACAAGGTTTGATTATAGGGTGGCCTGGTGGTAAAGGTGCTGGATCACTGATCCCAAGGTTGTGGGTTCAAGCCCCACGCTCAACGGTTGTCACTGCTGTCCCCCCAGTGCACTAACTGGGTTATCAAAGGCCGGTATGTCTCTCACTGTCTATGGTGAGAGGTTTATTTAAAAGAACCATTGCTGACTTTCAATAAGAGGAGCTGCATGGCCGTCAGCATGTTTCTGCAATCTGATGGTCTGGTGAGCTGTCCAGGGTCTACTCTCCCTCGCCTGGAGTTGGCTGGGATGGGTGCCAGCCACCCTTCAACCCTAATTAGGATTAAGCAGTTACGGAAAATTAATGAATGGTTTGTTTATAGATACAAAATGCCAGAAGAGAAAAAAAGTTTTCTTTTAAAATTTCAGTCGATGTTTTTTTTTTTTTTTTTTTTTCGGAGAAATGAAGACTATTCCATATGGGAGACTGCCAAGAAACTAAAAATCTCATAAATGGTGTTATCCCTTCACAGAAAAACACAAACTGTCTCTTACTAGGATGGAAAGAGAAGTCTGAGGCCCAGGTGTGCAACAAACATCAGAGTCTTTGTCCGCTGACAGGGATTTAATTGGTAGTTAAATTAAATAGTACCCACAAATCACAAGTTTCAACTTCAATAGTGAAAAAACAACTCTTAGAGCTGCAAAGAAAAAAAGAAATCTGAGACTGCTAAGCAAAAGGAAAAGATTATGCTCGGCAACAGAACACAGACATCGGGCGGTGGAAGATTGGGGGAACAATCATCGGAGTCAGCGGAGATGGGTGCCAGTCTCCCAGCAACCCTAATTAGGCTCAAGCGATTCAAGAAATGAATGAATGAATAAGAACATTTGTAAGGTGGAGAATGAAGGAAAAGATGCTGAAGTACATGACATCATCTGTTACACGTGGTGGAGGAAAGTCATGGTCTGGGGCTGCTTTGATGGTGGCAAATTGTTATATTTACACAGAATGTAAGAAAGCGTGAACAGCATGCCATACCCTGTAAATGGCACTTTCCTCCTATAACAGACTGATGACTGAAAACTATGCAAACTGTGCAACACATTAAAAAAAGGAAGCAGTTAGCTGGTATTCTGTCAATAATTGAGTGAGCAGCCACTAAATATCAATCTAATGAAGTTGTTGTGGGAGCAACTTGACTGCATGGTATGGAAGAAATGCCCATCAATCCAGTTCAGCTTGTGGGAGGAGCTTCAGGAAGCATAGGGAGAAATTTTGTCATTCTACCTCAACAAAGTAATAGCTGGAATGACACGTCTGCAAGAATGTAATGGCCGCAGCTGGGGGCATTTTAGACAAAAGTATAAGGTTATTATTTCAAGCAAAAAAAAAAAAGAAATAAAAATGTGTGTTTATGGAAAATGTGATGTGATCTGATGTGATCTGATGTGATGTGATGTGTGTGTGTGTGTGTGTGTGTGTGTGTGTGTGTGTGTGTGTGTGTGTGTGTGTGTGTACACGCATAGTATATATATATATATATATATTAGTCAGAGAGGCATCACTGGACCTCCAACAAAGTCCTTTATAGAGCAGCGGTCAGAAAAAGCCATGGCTGACAGATGAGAAAGCATGTTTTCCAGTTTGCCAATATGCATGTGGGACACTCCTCAAACATGTAGAAAAATGTTCTGTGGTCAGATGACTGACCATCCAGGAAAACCCACAGTGAGTCATGGTGGTGGCAGTATCACGCTTGAGGTGGGGGTGGGGGGGAGGGTTCATCATCACCAGAAAACATGAGGGATACTGCTAAATACAAGGAAATTGTCTTGAGACAGATAAATTGCTGTTGAAGGAGCTGGAGCAGTTTTGCTTTGCAGAATGGACAAAAATCCCAGTGGTTGGATGTGCCAAACTGATGAAGAAAACCCAAGAGACTTGCATCTATAACTGATGCACAAGTTGGCTTTACAAAATATGGACTTCAGGGATTTTGAGTCCTGGGTTTGGCGAGGATGTTTCTGTGTCGAGTTTGCATTTTTTTGCCATTGCTTGAGCGGGTGTCCTTTGGGTTCTCTGTTTTCTTTCCACAATCCAAAGACATGCACATTTAGCTAATTGGCTGTTCCAGATTGTGATGTATAGGTGTGAGCTCTTCAGGGTAATCCTTGTCCTCACCCAGAGTTGTCTGAGAAAGGCTTCAGTGCAACCCTAGCAGGAATAAGCAGTATAAAGAGGGTTGTTTCTCCCCCAACAACAATGTATTTTGTATCTTCGAGTTGTTGTCATGTTTTGCGAATAGACTGATAATCCCTCAACATTTTTTAATTTCAGAGTGTCTTCTATCCTTTCAGCCTTTTTTCCTTTCTCAGGGGTCGCCACAGCGAATCATCTGATTCGCACATTTTGGTTTGGCATAGGTTTTTACGTCGGATGCCCTTCCTGTTACAACCCTTTTAACAAGGGACAGAAACACACTGACGGCTTTGCAGCCTACTCTGTTACGAAAGTCAGCAATGGTTCTTTTACATGTCTCTCACCATAGACAGTGAAAGACATGGCCGGCCTTTGATAACCCAGTTAGCTGCACTGGGGGGAATACCCTTTGGAGACTCAAACCCCCAACCTTAGGATAGGCGATCCAGCGTCCTAACCACTAGACCACATTTCAGAGTGTAAGGCAAGTAAATAAGAAAATTGATAAGGGGCGCTGCTGCCTGGCGCCAGGAAACATCATTTAAAGCCCTTATGAATCTATTCACTATTACACCATCCAAAGCAACTGTGTAAAATCACAAATACTTTATATATGAAAAGAGTTTTCAGTTGTATTAGCAGGCATATAGAATATCACTCTGATTTAATTTGAATGGGGAGGTATGTCCAAACTTTTGAATAGTGCTCTATGAATATATAAATTAGTCCACTGCATCTTGTTCTCTGAACTCAACACCTTTAATTAAAGTGCTATATTTAATAAAAAAAAGAGTATGTAACACTTCTATTTAACAAAAGGTGGCAGTATTGCTTGCAGTAGGCTCTCAACACCAAAGACAATCTTGCCTCATGTTAGGAGATCTAAAATCTATAATATGTTAGATTATCCACGATTGCATCCATCTAGCAGCCTATATTTATACTTTCAGCACCATCAGTGCAGATTGACATCTCGGTACTAAAGTAGTTTCGATTTCCTTTTTGTATTGACTTTTTTCAGTGTCACACCACAATATAATTGCCAATGTCAAACATATATATACTATGTGAAGTTTGCATACCCTTCCTGTCCTTGAGTAGGTTTCCTCTGGCTTGTCCCATTTGCTTCCACAGTCCACTACATACCCTGAGGTATGAGTGTAATTGAGAATACTTGTGTGTGCTTTGACCTTGCATTGGTCTGCAAAGCTGTTCTGTGGAACCCCACCTTTGTCTGGCGTCTACTAAGATTGACTTCCACCTCAGTTTGACTCCAGTAGCAGGATTAAATGGTTTGAAAAAATGACTAAGTGTGAGGGAAATTTAGACACAGTTAGTTTTATGCCTACATGATTGAAAAAAATACATACAGCACATGTAATATCTGGTTAAATATGATTTAACAAGACACTCCCGGTAGCCACTAACAACCTTCTGGTAGAAATCTGGTTGGATATTTCACCATTTCTTTTGGTAAAGTTCAAGTTAATTATTTGGGTTCCTGACATGATATAATTTTTTTTTTGGCTGTTAAAGTCAAAGATAGTATTTCATTTTCATCTTCTTCTACTGAATCTGGGGTTGGGTTGCAGGGGCAACAGCCTAACCAGTGAGAGCCAGACATCCCTCTTCCCAGCCACTTTCTCCAGAATTTCTGGGAGACACCCAAAACCAGCCGAGAGACATGGTCTAGCATGTTCTGTGTTGACCCCAGAGTCTCCTTCTGGTTGGACATGCCTGAAACATTAAACCAGAGAGGCATTCAGGAGGCAGTCTAATCAGGTGCCTGATCCTATCCTCTCAATGCGGAGGAGCAGCGGTTCTACTCTGAGCTCTTCCTGAATGACCAAACTACTCACCCTATCTCTAAGGTAGAACCCCTCCACCCTGTGAAGGAAGCTCATTTCAGCTGCTTGTATTTGTGATCTTTTTCTTTCAGTCACTACCCAAAGCTTGTGACAATAGGTGAGGTTGGCTGGAAAATTGAGAGCTTTGCCTTCTGGCCAGCCCCCTCTTCACCACGAAGGACTGGTACAAACTCCACTTTATAGCTGCAGCAATCTGTCTGTCAATCTCCAGCGCCATCCTTTCCTCACCCACGAACAAGGCCTAGAGATACTTGAACCCTTACACTTGGGGCAGGACTTAATTCTCGATCCGGAGGGTGCATTCCACCCTTTTCCAGTTGACAACCATGGCCTTGGGCTTGGAGGTGTTAATTTTAGTTGCTTCACTCTCAGCTGCAAATTGCAGCCAGCCCTGGCTTGATGACACAAAAAGAGCAATGTCATCCGCAAAAGGCAGAGACAAGATCCTATGGCCACCAAACCAGAAGCCCGCAATGACTTGGCTGCACCTAGAAATTCTATCCAAAAATATTATCAACAGAGTCGGTGACGAACTACAGCTTGATGGAGTCCAGCTCTCACAGGACATGAAGTCACCATGTTCCTCCCAATATGGACCAAGCTGTGGCTCTGGCAATAAGGAGACCAAATGGCCCATAGCAATGGGTCTATTATATCATATTCCCAGAGCACATCCCACAAGATAAAGTGAAGGAAGTCTACAAAGCACACGTGGGCAGGTTGGGCAAACTCCCGTGCATTTTCCAGGAACCTGTAGAGTGTGTTAAACTGGTCAAGAGTTCTGTGGCCAGAACGAAAACCACATTGTTCCTTCTGAATCTGAGGTTCAACCATTGGTTAGATTCTCTTCACCATTACTTCTGCATAGACTTTCCTGGCAAGGCTGAGGAGTGTTATTCCATGATAGTTGTAACACACGCTCTTCCACTTTCAAAAAGGGGAACTACCACACCGGTTTGCCAATCCAGAGGTACGGCCCCTGTACGACGATGCGATGTTGCTACAGTCCTACAACATCCAGAGCCCTGAGGTATTCAGGGCAGACCTCTTCCATCCCCACAGCCAAGCCACTGAGGAGCTTTTTAAGTACCTTTACAACCTCCACCCCAGTAATGGCCAAACCTCCAGTATCTTGATGGGATTTACAAGTTCCTCAAATTATTCTCTCCACCTCCTGACTACATCCCCAGTTGAGGTGAGCAGCTCCCCACTTACACTGTAAATAGTGTTTGTGGAGTACTGTACTCCTTTCCCTTCCAAAGTCGTGTAATTCAGAATCTTGCTGAGGCTAACTTTTTTCAGGACCTAAGCAAACTCCTTCCACATCTGAAATTTTGCATCTGCAACAGCCTGGGCTGCAGCATGTTTGGTCTGCCAGTACCTGTCCACTGCCTCAGGAGTCCCACAGGCTAATAGGACCCAAAAAGCCTCCTTTTTTGGCCACAGTAGCCTCAACAATATAGACATGAAACATGGCTCATTCAGACGATATATCCTCAGCCTCTATTTTGATGTGGTTGTAGCTCTACCAGAGGTAAAAGTTGAAGGCCCTTCTGACAGGAGACTCTAGCAAACATTCTCAGGAGATCCTGGCTACATGCTTTGGTCTCTCAGGTCTAGAGGGTAGCCAGCTTTTATGTTCAAACATGGTATTCATGATGGGCAAACTGTGATGAGCACAGAAGTCAAACAACAAAACACCGTACAGGTTCAGCTCAGAGGTCGCACCTACCAATCATACCCTTCCAGGCCACACTGTCATTGCCCACATGGGCATTGAAGTCTTCCAGGACAATGAGAGAATCTCCATGGGGAAATTCCCTCTAGCACACCCCCAAGGAACTCCAAAATATGTGGATACTCTAAACTGTCATTTGGTGCATAGACACAAACAACATCCAGGACTTATTCCTGCACCTGGAGGCAGCGAGAGAGTACCTCATCAAATGGGGAGATCCCCAACATGTGAACGGGAGGGGGGCAAAGATGTCCACACTGGCTTACCTCTCCATTAGCAGCTACAGAATGAAACAAGGTCCAACCTTCCTGACATGTTTTTTCCAAAGCTCAAGCTATGTGCAAAGGTGAGCCCGACTATATCTAGTCAGTTTATTTCAAACTCACACACCATAGAGGATTCCATGTCCCAAAGCGACAGTCAGTAACTGAGAATTGGCCAGCAGAACCCATGCCTTTGGCTGCTACCCGGCTCACACTCCAAGCCACACTACAGCAATTCCTACAGGTGATGGGTCCATGGGAGAGTAGACTCATATCTCCTCTTCAGGCTGGGCCTGGCTGGGCTCCATAGGCAGAAGCCCAACCACCAGACTCTCGCCTTTGAGTTCCACCACCAGACCTGGCACCAGGGGGGATCTCGGTAACCCATGTCTGTGCAAGAAAAACTGAATCCTTGCATTATTTTCTCTCATAGAGGTCGTCTGAACCACACTTTTGGACCTGCACCTAAAATAAGGAATGGATAAGATGGCAGTGCAGGCGGATGAAACATCCTGGCATTCTTTTATTTTCTTTATTGTGTATTCTCTTTTTTATTTGTTTCCAGAGACTTTTCTTGTCTCATATTAAGGCTGCCTTCCCTGTTTATCTCAATCCACGTTAGTTTGCACAAACAATAAACAAATAAACTGGGGATGCTTTCAATACAGCCACCGCACAGCCCTAACACACCTGGATAGCAGCGACTCCTATGTAAGGATGAGTTTATAGACTTCAGCTCCACTTTTAGCACAGTCCAACCACATAAACTAGTTCAGACATTGGGCAATCTGTACCTAGGGGGCTCACTGTGCTCCTTGATACTGACTTTCTCAGCAACAGCCCACAGAACATTAGGGTAGGAGAACACATTTTCTCCACTCTCATCCTGAACACTGGAACACCACAAAGGTGTATTCTTATCCTGCTCCTATTCTCCCTCTGTACACATGACTGTTCCCCCACTCACACCAACAATATTGTCAAATTCACTGATGACACCATAATCATAGCTTTGATTACAGACAACAAGGAATCAGCCTACAGGAAGGAGGTCCTGCATCTGCGGCGATGGTGCAACAACAACAATCTGGAATTAAACACACCCAAAACTAAGGAAATGGTCAGGGACTTTAGGAGCTCTAAACAAATTGAGCACTCTCCCCTTTACTTTGAGATTGAAGAGGTAGAAAAGGTGGAGTGCGTCAAGTTTCTTGGAGTCCATATCTCTGCTGACTTCACCTGCACCACAAACATCTCCCACCAGAAAGGGAAGCACAACAAAGGAGGTACTTCCTCAGAAAGCTCAAACAAGCCCCAATCCCTACTGACGAACTTTTACTGCTCCGCCACTGAGAGGCTCATGGCCTACTGCTATACAGTGTGGTTCAGCAGCTGTACTGCAGAGGACAGGAAGGCCTTACAGCAGGTGGCAAGTATGTCAGAGCAGGTAATTGAAAATATACTTCTCTCTCAGTGACATTTACACTGACAAACTTCAGATGAGAGCCACTGGAATTACCAGTGACTCCACAAACCTTGGCCAACTATTTTTCTCCCCTCTCTCCTCCAGAAAAAGGTACAGGACACAAAAAACAAGAACTAACTGACTCAAGAATAGTGACCCCCCCCACCACCACCACCACTGTCTCACACACACTGACTGAATAACCATCATTCAGACCATCTTCCTGGACAATGCAATACTCATGTTTAAGTTCAAAGTGCTATACTCATGCTTAGTGCAGGTCTCGAACATTATAACTTTTTAGCATCTTTTAGTTAAAAGCTTTACGTCTTACCCAGTGTATATCATGCATCAATGCCATATCATTCATCCTGCTGTATGTGTGTGAACATGTGTGTGTGTATTTGTGTGTATATATATATATATATATATATAAGTCTGTAACTATGTGAATATGTGGATAGATATATCAGTGTCTGTAGGATATGTGTATGTATATGTGTGTATGTAAGATATATGTATGTACAGTAAATGTATACATATGTATATACTGTACAGGGATCCATCACATTCCGCAGTTAATTGGAACTGAGATCCCCCCTCCGTGACCACCGAAATCCGCGAAGTAGGATCACCCCCCACCCTCCCGACTGACATATACGTACACATATATGTGTATATAATATCAATAAATACATATTCAATGCTATAAATGTTTATAATAACAATTAAACATTAAAAATAACACATAAGATGTAAATAAAATATAAGTACACACACATACAGACACCCATGCACTCAGATGCGCAGCTCACAAAAATGGAACTAGTTTTGATGGAAGATTTTGGGTTGTTTTTTGTTTTGTGTTTGTTTAGGTTTTTTTTTTTTTTTTTTTTTTTTTTTTTTTTTTGCGTAACTGGCCTTGTTTTTGTGGCATTTTCCTTAACTTTATCCCCTAGTCTTCCTTAATTTCCTTATTGTTTAATTCGATCAATATTAAAAAACAAACAAACAAACAAACAAACAAAATAAACACGATGCACTGAAGCCTCATGAATTGAAGTACGAAAATGTGTGTGTAAAGTAAAGACTGTTGGGCTTTTTACACCCGAGCCTAGTGACTCATCAAGCCGGTGCTGATCTCTGGTTTCCATAGCATGAAGCGACCAAGAGACAACTCCTCCTGGATGGGACGCTAGTCCATCGCAGGTTACCTTCCCAATAAATTTTACTGGTACCCATTAATACTGCTGGGTGAACAGAGGCACACTTGAGGTTGTGTATGTAGGATATATGTATATATGGGATATATGAACATGTATAGCTTAATACAGTTCTTAGTTAACTTTTGTGAACTTTCTAGTTATGACTGCTGATAATCAAAGAGCCTTGGCTGACCCCAATAGATCATTTTGATAAGGCCTTAGTCAACATCACCTTATAACTATGTAATCCTTATGCGTGCTAATTTTCCATGCCTGCAACACATCCACTTTGAGAAGCCACTGTTAACATTTTGCCTCATACATCCCACTCACTCCTTGGCAGGTGCCACTGCAACGAGACGTTTAACAAGAATCTTCTATAGATAAGGACAACTATGGATTAAGGACTATTCAATTCAGCAACATTCACCAAGCCTGAGGAGCTACAAATACCAACTCCCCCTGCGACTCTAATTAGGATTATGCGGTTCAGAATATAAAGGAATGAATATATACACAGATGCAGTAACATTACATAAAATGGATCATTTTCTTCGAAAGAAAAAGTGATGTGGGATACAGTCCTGCACCAGCAGGCCCTCTAAGGCACTCTAAGCTGTAACACATAAAAAAATATCCCATTTATCTTGTGCGTTTTATATATATATATATATATATATATATATATATATATATATATATATATATATATATATATATATATATATATATATATATATATATATGCACTTTCCTAGGTGAATTTTGAATCAGTTTTTTTTAAAGAATCCTAATACTGTATCTTCTTCTTTTCCTTTTGGCTTTTCCCTTCAGGGGTCGCCACAGCGAATCATCTGCCTCCATCTCACCCTGTCCTCTGCATCTTCTCTTACACCAACTACCTTCATGTCCTCCTTCACCACATCCATAAATCTTCTCTTTGGTCTTCCTCTAGGCCTTCTGCCTGGTAGTGCCAACCTCAGCATCCTACTACCAATATACTCACTATCCCTCCTCTGTACAAGTCCAAACCATCTCAGTCTAGCCTCTCTGACTTTGTCTCCAAAACATCATACATGTGCTGTCCCTCTGATGCACTCATTCCTGATTCTATCCATCATCATTACTTCCAAAGAGAACCTCAAAATTCTCATCTCTGCTACCTCCAGCTCTGCCTCCTGTCTTTTCCTCAGTGCCACTGTTTCTAAACCATTTCATCATTCATTCATTTTCTGTAACCGCTTAATCCTTAATGAAAAATGAAAGTGCAGAGTACCCCCTAGATGGCTCACCAGGCCAGCTCATGCCAGGAACACACTGATGGCTATGCAGCTCCTCTTGTCTAAAGTCAGAAATGGTTCCTTTACATGAACCTCTCACCATAGACAGTGAAAGACATGGCTGGCCTTTGATGACCAAGTCAATGCACTGAGGGGGGACAGTGACAACACGTTGAGAGTGAGATCACTGAACCAGCACCTTTAGCATCAGGCCGTATTCAATTATATTTTATTAATTTTAATCATTATATTTATCCAGAATTTGATGTTACATGATTATAACACATTATTTTGTTTGGCCTAGACTGGCTATGGCAGCACAGTGGTGTAGTCGTTAGCACGTCCGCCTCACAGCAAGACAGCCTGAGTTCGATTCCCGGCCTGGGCGTTTCTGTGTGGAGTTTGCATGTTCTCCCTGTGCTTGCATGGGTTTCTTCCGGGTGCTCCGGTTTCATCCCACATTCCAAAGACATGCACAGTAGGTTAATTGGCCGTTCTAAATTGCCCGTAGGTTCACATCATGCAGAAGAGACTGCCAAACCACTGCACTAATCCTGCCAAGGAAACCTCCATGAATATGATAACTTCATGGTGGGTTGCCAATGGTGGCTCAACGACCCAGGCACTGGATATGCTTAACTTTTATTAGCTGTAAAAAGTATAAATTAATGCACAATTTTCTGTTGGTTTCAACAAAAAAAACCGTGTACTTATAGAGGCAGATTAATGGAAGTCATAGTTGATGCCACAAAACTTGTGCATAACTGTATAATATATAACATTAATATGTATAATAGTAATAAAACTGATTACTGTCACTCTGGTCAATGCAGTATACACTTTGGTCTAATAAAGTAATGCATTGTTCCCCAATCTGTAGGTAATATCAACATCAATCCAGCATTAAATGGTTTAGGAGACTTTATTTTACCCTCGCCCTTTTTTTTGAACACGGGAACCTATTTGAGCAGGCCAGTGTCAAGCCAGAGAAGCCAAGGGTTAACATGTAGGAACTTCGATAATGTAGCTTGTATTGCAACTTCTTTTAGATTCTTAGCAGAAGGAACCTCAGCAGTATTAAAACTTCTTCAGCTCTGCATCTTATGTCTTGTGCATAAAGTTGACTTGATGCATGCTATGAATCTCACTCAGGCAAGACTGAATGTTTCAAATGATAGTCTGTTGTAGGTGTAAACTCCTCTTCTATTCTTTCTCAAGAAATATCCTGACTCAGGATGCGGTTTTAATGTACCCAGTGGAGCTATAAAAGGAAAAGTGAGTGTGTGGGGTTGGGGGTGGGGGTGGGGATGGTGGATGAAGTGAGAACCAAATGTCCTCACAAGCATAGAAATATCTAATGATGTTAGTGAGAACACTGTTTGGCTTGTGTAGTATCACTAAATATAAAATGGATTACTTTTAATTCCCAATCTATAGTAGAATATAACATGGCGAAAATCATGATGTTTCTTCACCTTCACAAGGACCTGTTATTTGACAAGTACTACACTGTACTGTTGGACTTCGGTCACATATTAAAAGAATTCTACTACTACTACTACGACTACTACTACACCACTACTCACTATAACTACCTTTACTACTACTCACTAAAACAACTACTGCTACTACTACTACTACTACTACTACTACTACTACTACTACTACTACAACCACTACTCACTATAACTACCTTTACTACTACTCACTAAAACAACTACTGCTACTACTACTACTACTACTACTACTACTCACTATAACTACCTTTACTACTACTCACAAAAACAACTACTACTACTACTACTACTACTACTACTACTACTACTACTACTACTCACTATAACTACCTTTACTACTACTACTACTTCTACTACTACTACTACTACTACCACTACTACTCACTATAACTACCTTTACTACTACTCACTAAAACTACTACTACTACTACTACTACTACTCAGTACAAATACTGTTACTACTACTACCACCACCACTACTACAACTACTACTACTACTACTACTATGCAGTGCAATTACTGCTACTACTGCTACAACTACTACCACCACCACTACTACAACTACACTACTACTACTATGCAGTGCAATTACTGCTACCACTGCTACTACTACTACTAATACTACTGCTACCACTACAACCACTACTCACTACAACAGCAACAACTACTACTACTACAACTACTACTACCACTATTACTACTACTACTACTACCACTACTAACTACAACTACTGCTGCTAGTACTAATACTACTATTTCTACTACTACTACTACTGCTGCTACTACTACTACTACTACTGCTACTACTACCACTACCGCTACAACCACTACTCACGACAACTACTACTCACTACAGCAACTACTGCTACTACTACTACTACTACTATTACTGGTACTACTGCTGCTGCTGCTACTACTACTACTACTACTACTACTACTGAATGAATGAATGAATGAAGTTAAACGGCACTTTCTACACATATAGTGTGCTAGATTGTGCCAAACATGATTATTTTATATTAACTACAATGACTAAGAGTTCAATTTCAAATCACAAATGGTTAATGAAGCTAAGGAAAACCAAATAATTTTTTTCGAACAATCAATTTTCATGTAAAACCCAATCAAATACTACTACTACTACTACTACTACTACTACTACTACTACTACTACTACTACTACTATCACGACAACCACTACTCACGACAACTACTACTCATTACAAGAACTACTACTACTACCACTACTACTACTACTACTACTACTACCACTATTACCTCTATTGCTACTGGTATTACTGTTCTACTACTAATAGTTGGTGTAAGAGAAGAAGATGCAGAGGATGGGGTGAGATGAAGGCTGATGATTCGCTGTGGCGACCCCTGAAGGGAGCAGCCAAAAGGACATGAAGAAGAATATAGAAAACAAGAGACTTACAGTATTCAAGTTGTGTCATGCCATCGTTAATGGCATGAAATAAACAAACAACTAATTATATTTTTGAGTTATTGAACTGTCTAAAGCGAAAGTTTCTAAATGGTATATTTATATGTTAAAATTAACATTGTGCTGTGGTTAGGTCATTTTTTAAATATAAATACATTATTAAAATGAATTTATCTCGATATACATAGTAATTTATTGTAATTCAATATTTTGTGAATTCGACCACGGTATGTTGCAATAATCAGTGCTACCTGTTAGTAAATGTTTTTGATTTCACTTGTTGTAAATGTTATTGTTGCCTCAGAGACTGGATTAAAGTCATTAGATATCTGTTAAAACAAATACGTTATAATAATATTTTTGTCACCTCCTTATGGCACTTGGATGAACATACAATTTGTTAAACTGACTTCAGGTGAACGTAAGTGTTTATGACTCTGTTAGCCCCATGATTGCTTGGTGACCTGAACAGTGTATGCTGCCTCTCACCCAATACCAGTTGGGATTGGCTCCAGTGCACCTGCAACCCACAATAGATTAGTGGGAAAGAAGATAAATGATTCTGATAACTGAATTATTGATGACACTACTTTAGGAATGCAGGGTGTAAAGTGACTGAAATGGAGCCAGGCCTGTACAACGCTACACATCCCATTGCATTCTAGCAAATGATGTATATGTTACTTTACTATAATTTAAAGACTTAATTCGAATTTGACTTAAATTATCTGCATTCATGGACTTCATGAAAACAAAAAACGGAAATGAGCAAAATTTGGGTGAAAAATTAGAAATCTGTAACCGCTCAATCTAATTAGGGTCGCGGGGAAACTGGTGCCCATCCCAGCCAACTATGGACAAGGGCAGAGTACACCCTGGACAGCTTACCAGGCTATTGGAGGGCAGAAACTCGCTGACGGCTTTGCAGCTACTCTTGTCGAAAGTCAGTAATGGTTCTTTTTCATGAACCTCACACCATAGACAGTGAGAGAAATGGCTGGCCTTTGATAACCCAGGTAGCTGCACTGAGTGGGCAGTGACAACATTGTGGAGAGTGGGAATCGAACCTCCAACCTTTGGATCAGCTATCCATCGCCCTATACCACTAGGCCACCACTACCCTCAAAATTAGAAATAATATATATTATTATTAGATAATCAAATCTTTTCAAAGGTCTTGAAATGACCAAACATTGAGCATTATGGCAGTACCACTGCACTATTTCACAATTATGTTGTTTGTGTATGAGTACATTTTATACACTTTATATATTTATACACTTTATATGTACTTTATATATAGTACTTTATACACTACCTAAATATACAGCTCCCATTCAACAGGCCTCAAATTCCATATACAGGATCCCTCGCTACTTCGCACTTCAATTCATGCGGTTTCAGTGCATTGAGTTTGAAATAAAAAATAAGGAAATTAAGGAAAAATAGGGGGAAGAGTTCAGGAAAATGCAAAAAAACCCAAAACAAAACAAACAAAAAAACAAGGTAAATTATGTAAAAAACAAAATAAAACCCATAATCCAACATAAAACAACAAACAACCCAAAATCTCCCATCAAAACTAGTTACACTGTTGCATCTGTGTGTGCACGCGCATCTGCGTTTTGTCTTCTTCTCTCTCTCTCAATACCATCTGTATGTGTGTGTATTTATATTTTATTTACATCTTATGTTTTTTTTAATGTTTAATTGTCATTATAAGCATTTATAGCATTGAATATGTATTTATTGATATTATATACACCTATATATGCACGTATACGTCAGTGAGGGGATGAGGACGTGATCCTACATTGCGGATTTCGATGGTTGCATGGGAATCTCAGGCCCAATTAACAGCAGAAAGTGAGGGATCCCTGTATATATATATATATATATATATATATATATATATATATATATATATATATATATATATATATATATATATATACACACACACACACACACACACACACACACACACACACACACACACACACACACACACACACACACACACACACACACACATACACACACACACAATCACGACCCGAGTTACGACGTACGCGAGTTACGACCACCCATACTTATGACCACATCTAGCAGATGCCTATTATGAGTTTGTTGTATATATTTGGCAGAGCAGCATCCCAGCAGCTCACACTCACAGCATTCTACCACTACACTCAGTGACTAGACACCGTTGCAGGAACATCTCTTTTACAGTACAATTTTACATTCATTTACTGTACACCGTTACCATGTCCCCCAAGAGGAAGTCTGATTCATCGGATGGCAATTCTACCAAGAAAGCAAGGAAGGCACAGTCGCTGGAGACGGATATAAAAGTGAAAGTGAGATCTCCATCTCTTCCACTCCACGGTGTCGACAATTTTGAAGGACAAGGACGGCATTAAGGAAGCAGTGAAAGCAGCAGCTCCAATTAAGTCAACTATCATCACAAAACAGCGTGAAGGACCGACTGCAGAAATGGAAAAGTTGATATACACATGGTTGGAAGATAATAGGCAAAGAAATGTGAACATGATGTTGTGAGCGGAGCAAAGTAATGCGACAGGTTTATTTCACATGTTGAAAGAAGGCGGAGGTGAAGAATACGCTTCACATAAATTCATAGCGAGTGCTGGGTGGGTTCGGTTTCGCTGTGTTAAATATCCGACTTACCACCAGTCTGACTTCTGGGGCAGTGGTGGTCTAGTGGTATAGGGCGCTGGATTGCTGATCCAAAAGTTGGGGGTTCGAGTGCCACTCTCCACAAGGTTGTCACTGTCCCCCCCAGTGCAGCTAACTGGGTTATCAAAGGCGGGCCATGTCGCGGGCCACTGTCTATGGTGAGAGGCATGTAAAAGAACCATTGCTGACTTTCATAAAGAGTAGCTGCAAAGTCGTCAGCGTGTTTCTGTCCCTTGCTAAAAAGGGTTGTGACAGGAAGGGCATCCGACGTAAAAACCTCTGCCAAATCAAATGTGCGAATCAAATGATTCACTGTGGCGACTCCTGAGTAAAAGGGAAAAAGCCGAAAGGAAGACAAGACACCAGTCTGACTTCTGACTAATTGGTTGGAACCAATCTAGATAGTACCTCAGATAGTGAGTGTGTGTGTGTGTGTGTGTGTGTGTGTGTGTGTGTGTGTGTGTGTGTGTGTGTGTGAGACGATTGATTCGTTTTATAATAACTTGTTTATAGAAGGAAATAAAAATGAATAAACTAAACACACAGTCTGAGTCTAGACATGTCAATACACCATTTAGAAACTCAAGCTTTAGAGAATGTTTTAATGCCACAAGAATATAATTATTTGTTTATTTGTGAATTGATTCCCCTCTAAAATGGATGAGTTACTGACAGAATCAGTGACAATTAGCTACAAAATATTGAAGAAATCCTTTTTCCTTGTTAGGCGTGTCAATAAAATGTGAGCTTCACCCTCACCACTGGTTAGCGAGACGCCAGTCTGCTGACTAGATTCACTTCTATAGACGTGTTATACACACCAGAAACGATATATGGTTCTTCAGCGTGATTGGGTTAAAAGCTTTTCTATTCAAATGAGTGATGAATTGCATGGCAGTAATAGTTTATTTTGCCAGCCAAAAAAAAAAAAAAAAAAAAAAAAAAAAAAGAGAAAGAAAATACCTAAAGCATACCTAGTTAAAAAGTGATGTTTATGGTTTATTATTATAGACAACATCCATACTTTCAGAATCACTTGTCCTGTTGACCACTGCTTCTTAATTAATGCAAGAGTTGGTGGTTACAGCAGCTGGCCTGAATATCAGTACATGCGCTTTAGCCGATCTTAAATAATGTAATATAATTGATCTAATATCATAACATTGAGCTACGAATGATGAAAAACTGTGAGTGAAACGTTCAGCTTTATCATCCATCTCCAACACTTTATTCTTCATCATTTCATTCCATTTCATTTATGACCTTATCCAGAGTGATTAGCCAAGCAATTTTTTAAATCTTAATTTTGTTAAAAATAAAATCTTTATTTAAACAACTGTGTAGTTAAGGTTAACTTGAGCCTTGCTCAAGAGCCCAACAGTGACAATTTATTGGACTGGGGTTTGAATCTTCAAGCTTTTGATCTGTAACCTCCTATCACTATAGAGGCAAATCAGAGAGTCAACTGACCTGGAGCATTTGCTTTTTTTTTTTTTTTTTTTTTTTTGACAAACCATTGAAGATGATGCATGTACCCTGAATCCTCTTTCCTATCCCCAAAGACTTGTTTTCTTGAGGGTTGAGCAGCAGCATAAGCCCAGCGCAAATATTTACATAAATCCTTCAGCTTTGCCTCACTACCAGTGTCTCTTGTGTTGTTCACATATTCAGCAATGCTCAAAGACTATTAGAAAAATAACTGAATGAATAAATATAAAATAAAAAGTTTGGATTTACAGTATTTACTGTTCTGTCTCTTACTAGGATGATCACAAGAAAAAAAGCCAAAGATGTGTGCTTTTTAAATATGGGTTTGAAAATAAAGAACTTCTGTTGAGTTTAACAAGATGTCCCTGTTCTAATATTACTTTATTATTATTATTATTATTATTATTATTATTATTATTATTATTATTATTATTATTATTATATTGTTCTTGTTGTTGTTGCTGTCATTATATAGTAGTAGTTGTAGTAGTACAGTAATAGTATTAATTAATTGATTGATTACTTGATTAAAATATCAATTAATTTTCTGTACTGCTTAATCCTAATTACTGTTGCAGGGTGGCTGGCAGCCATATCAGCCAGCTCTGCACGAGGGCAGAGTACATCCTGCACAGCTCACCAGGCCATGGCAAGGCTATCAGTTCATTTTCTGTACCTGCTTAATCCTAATTTGGGTCGCGGGGAGGCTGGTGCCCATCCCAGCCAACTTCGGGCGAGGGCAGAGTACACCCTGGACAGCTCGCCAGGCCATCGCAGGGCGGAAACACGCTGACGGCTTTGCAGCCTACTCTTGTCGAAAGTCAGCAATGGTTCTTTTACATGCCTCACACCATAGACAGTGAGAGACATTTTATAATTATGTATAATGGGCCTTTGATAACCCAGTTAGCTGCACTGGGGGGGACAGTGACAACCTTGTGGAGAGTGGGACTCGAACCCCCAACCTTTGGATCAGCGATCCAGCACCCTATACCACTAGACCACCACTGCCCCTGGCAAGGCTATTATTATTATTATTATTATTATTATTATTATTATTATTATTATTATTATTATTATTATTATTATTATTATTATTATTATTGTCATTATATTGAAGAATAACTGCATTCAAATATTACCAACAGGACTGAAACAATGCCATTTCTCTGACTTTTTCTGTGGTTGAAGCTCAAGTATCATTCCATTCAAAATATAGTGCACATCCTTTTGGATAACATTTCAGAGTAATTTTACCTCCCTACTAAAATTCCACAGAGAATATATATGATCAACATATAATACAGAGCAGAGTTTGTTTTTTAATGAGAAAAACATTGGCAATTACTTCTTACTGCACCAATCTGTGAGTCAATAGCCAAGAACCTTTAAAGTACACCTTTGGGTATAATAGGCAGAACATTATTTTGATCTGACCTGTGCCACTTTAAATTTAAATCAACCCCACTTTAGCTATTGACCTTATAAAACAGATGTAAACCAAAATGTCAAATGCTTTTTTACTACAATTAGTGTTATGCCTGGAGTGTATGCGTAGGACCCAGAGATGCAGGAGACCAAAAGAAGGCTCAGATGATTTATTCAACACTAGGAGCTGTCAATCACTGCAATACTAAGTCGAGAGAACTGGTCGAGCATAAAGCAAGAACCAGGAGTCAGAGAGAAAGCCGAGGAGCAGAGTCACGGGGAAACCAATCTTCTGACATCTGAGGGAAGCACGCCACGCCCATTTATAGCTGGTTGCTTTGCTGATTGCAGATTGGGACCAGGTGCGCTCAGCTTGGACTCACCTACCGGCAACTGCCACACCCCTTGCCAGCGCCTGCAATGATTAAGGAGAGTGAGTTCCGCCAGCCAGCACAGACCATAACACTGAGAATACATGCAAGTTTCTCATTCTTTTGAACAAGTCTGATGCTGGCCATGTCTCTCACTGTCTATGGTGAGAAATTCATGTAAAAGAACCATTGCTGACTGTCGATAAGAGTAGCTGGATAGTCATCAGCATGTTTCTGCCCCGCGATGTCCTGGCGAGCCGTTCAGGGTGTACTCTGCCCTTGCCTAGTGTCGGCTGAGATGGGTGCCAGCCTCCCTGTGATGCTAGTTAGGATGAAGCGGTTCAGAAAATGAATGAATTAATTTCCGATTAAAAAAAAAAGTGATGTAATGTTGGAATTCTTGCATCGAGGATCCCTACGATATTAGATTTTCTACCATAGCCTATGTTTTTGTTGAATGCTATTCAGATGCTTGGTCTATGCGGTATGGTGGCACAGTGGATAGCACATCTGCCTCACACCAAGCAGGTCCTGGGTTAGAATCCTGGGCTCTGTGAGGAATTTGCATGATCTTAAATGAATGAATCAATGCTAGGTTTAAAGTCATATGTCATCATTTCTAGTCATGCGATTGTAGATGCTGATGTGCACAGATGACACCATTTCCTGCTCTGAAATTGTATTTCACTGCAAAGTCACCAAACAGGAAGTGGGCTCATAACTTTGATTTGACCTACTAAAACCACACTTGGTACATGTTTGAGACCCATTCTCAGAAAGCACACAACTGCCTCTTTTCACCACTGGGTGATGTGGTTGGTATAACCTAAAATGTGTTTTGATCAGTAATATGTGATGTGCTTGCCTGATTCACATGTATTCTCATGCCATCATTACAATATTAAATAAATGTTGGCGGCCATACTGAATGTTTAAAAAATTCATGCTACAAGATTGTGTCCAATCTTATTCAAAGTTTGCAAAGATGATTTTCGGACAAAGACAAACTAAAGTTATCAGATGGATTTTTGGTCTTGACAAAAATATTCACAAATATTTTAATACCAACACAGTATACAGTACTTACGAAGGACCCAACAAACAAAAATCCAGGTTACGAAACGTATTTACCTAAAATAAATATCAACCGTCTCTGTATACGAAACAAATTTACGTTACAAAACGCGCCATCTCAAAAATTCAAACAATGTGCGAGTTGCTCTCCCATTGGCTATCTCCCAACATCCCACCCCGCTGGCCTCCCATTGGCTAGAAGGGAGCTGCATCTCCATAATACCCATGATGCAGCTCCATCCCATTGTCTATTATGGAGCTGCATCTCCATAATACCCATGATGACCATTGTTCTTTCACGGAGTTCTAACACGCGTAAAGGACAGAGTTACTTTTGTTTCGTCAGTTTTTTGAGTATGCTCATTGCAACTTTATTTTTTGGCTCAGGCTTTTAACCATGCATAAACATTTGTAAGGTTATCTATCTATCTATCTAACGAGTGCTTGAGTCGTTGGACGACCATTGGCGACCCACCATGAAGGATAAAGCCCTGGCTATCATCTTCATGGAGGTTTTCTTGGCAGGATTAGTGCAGTGGTTTAGAACGGCCAATTAACCTATTGTGCATGTCTTTGGATTGTGGGAGGAAACCGGAGCACCCAGAGGAAACCCATGCAAGCACGGGGAGAACATGAAAAAACTCCACACAGAAACGCCCAGGCCGGGAATCGATCCCAGGCCTTCTTGCTGTGAGGCAGATGAGCTAACCACTACACCACCGTGGCTCCCTGTAAGATTATAACTCTGCTAAAAAGACATGGTCAACACACGTGCACATGCGCACACACAAACACACACACGAGTGTGTGATTCCCGGTGAAAGTGATTCCCGGTGTGAGTGAAAAGAAGAAGTAGGCTCGTGGCATGTGATTGAGTGATATCACAAAGGAATATGGCAAAACCCATCTCCCATTGGTACGATATTGAAGCAGAAGGAGGCCTTAAAAGGTATACTTTTATAATTTTAAAGGGTTTAAGGGGTAGTATTGGAGGCCTTGGAACGAATCTGGCCTTTTGCATGTAAAATGCTACTCAAATTACGAAAAAATCAGGTTACGAAACCACTTCTGGAACAGATTAATTTCATAAGGTGAGGTACCACTGTACTGTATTTGGTCAGGTTTTCAGCAAACTTGTTACGCTTTGCAATGTTTACAGTTAAACTTTAAACATGATCAGATCAACTTGCTATAGCAACTTTATCCTTCTATTCAGCTTGCACCCCCCAACAACACCCCCCCCCCCCAACATCAGTACTTGCAGCTATATTTTACCATTATCTATTTTCTTTACAGAAAACCAAGCTGACTAAAAGGCTTTCTGGTTTGCTAATGTCTTGTCTTGTCTTCTCCTCAGTAATCAGTAAATGCACTCACTTTATCATACAGCAGACAGTAGCAAAGGAATACAGAAGGCATTACTCCTGTCAGCCAGGAAACAGACGATGAGCCTACGGTGGACGAAGAAATTGGAGAATAAAAGATAGACAAATAAACAATACCTGTAATTTTCCCATTGTTCATCAGTCCATCCTTGTGGGCCAATGCCCACGACTGCCTCATGTTCCTTTACATGGTTAATAAGGTTAATAAAGTTTGTGTTGTGTCTTCTGAGATGACACCATTCTGTTTAAACTCTAGAGTCTCAAGAAATTGTTGGACATTAATCAATAATCCATGATCAAAGTCATCAAGATTTTAATGCACTTTTCTCCATCATTATGTTAGATATGAATATTAACTGCATATGAAAGATCTTATGCATTGCATACATCTTTGTATTACTTGCAAATGTACCAGTGTTGCTAATATAATGGTCTATAAGTGCAATCCTTAGCTGGTGCCCTGTTGTCGTAGTTTTCATGTGCACGTTGGCTTGATGTGATAGTTTGCAGGTGGTCCATTATAACCATACAGATCAATTGTAAACACCAATACAAGCTACAGCTGGCAGTGAGCTGGATCACTTACTCGTGTTCTTTTTGTAAAACCTTATCAATGCTAAAAAGCCTGTGATATCAAAGCCCTGTCAGGTCAAGCACCCTGCGATTACATAACTTTACTTTCCATCTTAAGAAGAGGTGAGGATAGACAGAGCAGATGTACAGGAGAGCAAGGGAGCTGAACAACACACAGTACTCGCTGTCAATAAAAATACTATAATCAAGGTTTAATTCATTTCACCTTTAGTGCAGTCTGGGATTTTATGAAAAGCTTATGTAGGAGCCATTAGTTAGAAATTCATTATTTAACTGTCTCAGCAGGAGGACATGTATCGTTACTTTGAATTTCCATCAGAGAAAAATTATATAATGTGGGTGCCAGTTTTGGATCCACCCACTATTTTAATGTTTATTGTTTTCCTGTCTTTTTCCCCCTTGACAGTGAATGGGCCTCACAATCTTGGAATGCTAAATCTCAAACCAAAGCTCTCCTGACCACCACACTGACCCACACTATTCCTTTTCTTGCTTTTCATCCACCCTTTTATAAAACTACATTGCGGCTTAAATGCCAATCTCTGCCCTCACTCATAATTTATCCAGCAGGTCTATATTTCGACTCAGTCATCTCCCTAATTCCTTCAAATTCGAGACTTTGACAGTAAATGAACTTCAATCTGTTGTATATGCGTGCACGCACACACGCACACGCACACACACACACAACACACACACACACATCATGCTAATATTAACATGTTACCACATTATAATGCCGACAGTTAGCATGTAACCTCTTACCATGCTAGCCTGCTGACCGTTGGCATGTAAAAGGATTATCATGCTATCTAATTGCATGCTAGATATTAATATTATAGTTGTCTACTTTTGCACAACCAGAATCACTTTGCGTTATGTTTAGCGAGGGTTTTTATTTTAGTTTATTTAAAAATTTTAAATCTTCTTCTTCTTCTTTTCCTTTCGGCTTTTCCCTTCAGGGGTCGCCACAGCGAATCATCTGCCTCCATCTCACCCTATCCTTTGCATCTTCTTCTCTTACACCAACGATCTTCATGTCCTCCTTTACCACATCCATGAATCGTCTCTTTGGTCTTCCTCTAGGCCTTTTGCCTGGTAGTTCCAGCCTCAGCATCCTATTACCAATATACTCACTATCCCTCCTCTGTACATGTCCAAACCATCTCAATCTAGCCTCTCTGACTTTGTCTCCAAAACGTCTTACATGTGCTGTCCCTCTGTCGTACTCATTCCTAATCCTATCCATCCTCGTTACTCCCAAAGAGAACCTCAACATTTTCATCTCTGCTACCTCCAACTCTGCCTCCTGTCTTTTCACCAGGGCCACTGTTTCTAACCCATACAGCACGCGTTGGCCTCAACACCCGTTTGTACACTTTTCCTTTCATTTTTGCCGATACCCTCTATCACACATCACACGGACACTTTTCTCCAACCATTCCAACCTGCCTGCTGCACGCTTCTTGACCTCTTTTCCACACTCGCCATTGCTCTGGATTGTTGAGCCTAAGTACTTAAAAATCCTCCACCTTTCTTATCTCTGCTCCCTGTAATCTCACCGTTCCTCTTTGGTCCTTGGCATTCATGCACATGTACTCTGTCTTACTGAGGCTAATCTTCATTCCCCTCCTTTCCAGGGCATACCTCCACCTCTAGATTTTCCTGCACTTGTTCTCTGCTCTCACTACAGATTACAATGTCATCTGCAAACATCATAGTCCATGGGAATCTTGTATAACCTCGTCTGTCCAGCCTGTCCATCACTATAGCGAACAAGAAGGGGCTGAGAGCTGACCCTTGATGCAGTCCCACCTCCACCTTGAACTCTTCTGTCACACCGACAGCACACCTCACCACTGTCTTACATCTCTCATACATGTCCTGCACCACTCTAACATACTTCTCTGCCACTCCAGACTTCCTCATGCAATACCACAGTTCTTCTCTCGGCACCCTGTCATATGCTTTCTCCAGATCACAAGGCACAATGCAGCTCCGTCTGACCTTCTCTGTACTTCTCCATTAACATCCTCAAGGCAAACACTGCATCTGTGGTGCTCTTTCTGGGCATGAAACCAAACTGTTGTTCACAAATGCTGACTTCTGCCCTTAGTCTAGCTTCCACTATTCTTTCCCATAACTTCATCGTATGGCTCATCAACTTTATCCCTCTGTAGTTGCCACAACTCTGCCGTCTCCCTTGTTCTTAAAAATGGGCACCAGCACACTTCTCCTCCATTCCTCTGGCATCCTCTCACTCTCTAAGACCTTGTTAAATGTTCTTGTCAGAAAATCTACTGCTACCTCTCCTAGACACTTCCATACCTCCACCGGTATGTCATCAGGACCAACTGCCTTTCCATTCTTCATCCTCTTCAATGCCCTCCTCACTTCACCCTTACTAATCTTTGCTACTTCCTGGTCCTCAACAGTCACCTCTTCTACTTTTTTTCTCTCTCATTTTCCTCATTCATCAGCTCTTCAAAGTACTCTTTCCATCTTCCCAGCACACTTCTGTCATCAGTCAATACATTTCCCTCTCTGTCCTTTATCAATCTAACTTGCTGCACGTCCTTCCCATCTCTATTTCTCTGCTGTGCCAACCTGTATAAATCATTTTCTCCCTCCTTACTTTCCAGCCGAGCATACAAGTCATCAAAGCGCACTCTGTTTGTGCCTTTGACACTGCTACCTTTGCCTTACGCTGTGTCTCCCTGTACTCCTGTTTACTCTCTTCGGTTTTGTCAATGTCCCACTTCTTCTTAGCTAATCTCTTCCTTTGTACACACTCCTGCACTTCCTCATTCCACCACCAAGTCTCCTTATCTACTTTCCTTCCAGATGACACACCAAATATTCTCCTACCTGTCTCCCTGATCACATTGGTTGTGGTTGTCCAGTCATTTGGAGGCACTTCCTGACCACCCAAAGCCTGTTTCCAACTCCTCCTTGAAGACAGCCCGACCTCTTCCTTTTCAACTTCCACCACTTTGTCTTCTGCTCTGCCTTTGCCTTCTTCACCTTCCTCACCATCAGCATCATCCTGCACACCACCATCCTATGCTGTTTGGCAACACTCTCACCGCTACTACTTTGCAGTCACTGACTTCCTTTAAATTACATCGCCTGCACAAGATGTAGTCTACCTGTGTGCTCCTACCTCCACTTTTATAAGTCACCCTATGCTCCTCTCTCTTCTGGAAGAAAGTATTCACCACAGCCATTTCCATCCTTTTTGCAAAATCTACCAACATCTGTCCTTCTGCGTTCCTGTCCTGGATACCAAACCTACCCATCACTTCCTCGTCCCTCTGTTTCCTGCACCAACATGTCCATTGAAGTCTGCCCCAATGACCACTCTTTTCACCTCTGGGGTACTCTGCATCACTTCATCTAACTCCTCCAGAATCTCTCCTTCTCTTCTCGCTCACATCCTGTCTGTGGGGCATAAGCACTAACAACATTGACCATCACACCTTTAATTTCTAACTTGAGACTCATCACTCTGTCTGACACTCTTTTCACTTCTAGAACATTCCTGGCAAACTCCTCCTTCAAGATGACTCAGCTCCATTTCTCTTCCCATCCACACCATTGATAAAACAGTTTAAAACCCTGCTCCTATGCTTCTAGCCTTGCGACCTTTCCACCTGGTCTCCTGAACACACAGTATGTCCACCTTCCTCCTCTGCATCATGTCAGCCAGCTCTCTACCTTTTCCTGTCATAGTTCCAATATTCAAAGTCCCTACTTTCAGTCCTAGACTCATGCCTTTCCTCTTCTCTCTCTGGCAGCGGACACGCCTCCGCCTCTCCTTCTTCGGCGTCTTCGACCAACAGTAGTCCAATTTCCATCAGCACCCTGTTGGTTGGACGGCACTGATGGCGGTCGTTGTTAACCGGGCCTCGACCCGATCCGGTATGTCATTCTTTCTTGTGATTCGCATAGTTTATTTGGCATTTGTTTTACGCCGGATGCCCTTCCTGACGCAACCCTCTGCATTTATCCGGGCTTGGGACCGGCGTGAGGGAGAGACACTGGTTTGTGCCCCCCCCTCACGGCTGCATTATTTAAAAATTTTAAATAATAATATTAATAATAATTTTACAGCAGCTTCCTCTGCACGAAAAGGTATATAAGCTGCAAATGGATTTTTAGCATAGTCTCCTTTTATACTTTTTTTTGTTAAAACAAACAAACAAACAAACAAACAAAAATTAAAAACAAAGGCTTGTGCATATAAAGCCTCATTATCAAATTAACAACAGATATATCCAAACCTATTTTATCAAATTAATTTCTGTGTTTCATACAAAAATACTGATGGTCCTTATATAAACATGAAGCAGATCATTTACAAACAAACTTATAAATTTCAATTATATAATATTATAAAAAAATATAATAAATAAACAAATAACGCAATCCCCTTTTCTGTAATATCAGCCCTGCGATGGAATGGTGATTTCAGGGCGTCCTCTGGCTTCACCCAGTGCTGGCTGTGATAAGCTCCACCATCCCTGCAACCTCACTTGGATTAAGTGGTGCGGCAAATACATGAGAGGGGAGAGTGTGTCACTGAAATGAATTTGACTTCTACCTTAGCTATTCATATCCACTCTATGAGCTCAGCATGCATCCATTCTGAAACTATTGACTCCCCCCTGAGTCACATTTTTTCTGCAATTAGTGATGCCACGTCTAAAGGTCAGATAAGTTTACTCATTCAGGGAGTCTTCAATCAGGCTTAATGGGTGCAAAGTTCAAATTTGAAAGTAGCGACTAATTACAAATGAAGCAAACAGTCCTCTCTCACCACACTGTCACACTTACTGCTTTTCTGATGTTCATTTCCTTACCGTAAATTTATCAAGGCAGACAGAACCAGCCCTCATTAGTTCTCATTGAGTGGAAGTCTGCGGAACAAGTCGGGAAATTATGTTATTTATTTGAGCCTGATATAACAATGTGCTGTGGCAGTGTCTATGTCACATCAGGAATTTGACAGGCGATTCTGGATCTGTTGCAATGGAGGCTTCACCTTCAAGCGACTGAGTGGGGTGGGGTGGGGGGTCATATATAACCCCGGGCATATATATTCGGGCCCCGTTTTTATAATTTTTATCGGAAAAAAAGTGTTCTACCAAGAACTTGGCAATCTTTTTGTCCTGCATTTGTTCAGAGAATTTTGTAAGGATCAGCCAATCCGTATAATCCAAACTTGTGTGGGGTCACTAATGACCCCAGGAAGATCTTACATCTCTCTGGCACAGAAGTGGAATAAATATCACTGCAGACAATTTCTTCACCTCAGACCCCTTTGCTGAAGAGCTGTTCAATGATGGGCTTACTTACGTAGGCACTGTAAGGCCAGACCAGCCACACATCCCAGAAGAGATGAAACCTCAGCTCAGTTTTTGGTTTTCATGACCAGCTCACTCTTGTATCATATGTACCAGCTCATAGCAAAGCAGTACTGGCACTCTCAACAATGTGCCATGACAACAGCATTACTACATAGTACTGTAATCCATATTTTATGCAAAGTAACTACAGTCGACAATCTACTTACGAAATTAATCCGTTCCAGGGCCTTTTTCGTAAAGTGGAGTTTTTGTAAGTAGAGGTGCATTTTACATGTAAAAACGCATGATTTGTTCCAAGGATCCCAAGACTACCCCATAAACCCTTTAAAAATTATATAAGTACACCAATTCTGTATGAAATATGTATGAAATATGTGTTAAAAGTAAAAGACAATTATTTACCTATTTTTAAATCTCTTGAACCACCCATGTGACGCTTTAAAGTCCGGGTGTTGCTGGTCTGAAAAAACCCCACCCCCACCCTCCTTCACGAGGTCCTTAAATATGGCGGTTGGTTTTTCCGAAATAATCTCCTCCGTCATTGTAGCTCCACTTTTAAGGTCTCCTGCTTCAATATCGTCCCAATTATAGAGAGGTTTCGGCCATACTACTTTGTGATTTCGCTCAACCGCATCCCACTTTTGTATTTTTTTTATTATTTCCTACTTCACTTCGATTGATAACCAGGAATCATTTTCTTGGGGTCCATGATGGATAACGAAATATAACGCTGCAATGATCAATCTCAAAAAACCCACGAGCCAACAGTCCTGTTCAGCTCTCCTTCAAGGACAAACAGGAAGTGACAAACAGGAAGTATGGGTACAGGAAGTATGGGTACAGTTCAGCTCCCTATTGGCCAATGGGAGGCCAGCAGGGCGGGATGTTGGGAGACAGCCAATGAGAGAGCAACTCGCACATTGTTTGAATTTTTGAATGTCGAGTTTGGATTTTTGTATGGAGCGTTTGACACTTTTCGTAAAAAGAGGTTGTTTTCAGAGTAAGTAATTTGATGAACATTTTGGAAAATGTTTTTCGTAACCTGGATTTATCATATTCAGAGGTTTTCGTAAGTAGAGGGTGAACTGTATTGTTGTTTTATTATTGTGTGTTTTTGCTTTTTTGTAAAAATATATCAAATTCCATGCCGTATTCCATAATATGACGGACAAATATATTACAAAGTGAAATAAATATAAAGAACCCTAAAACAATCATTTACATAGAAATATTCCCATACAAAGTCAACAGGGTCAAAAATGACCCCACTAGGTCATATTAGTCATCGAAATAGCTCGGTTGCTTGAGGGTTAAGACTGCTACTGAATTCTTAGCACTCTACTTTTAGCTGACAGGGCATCAAGCTAGTATAGAACATTAATGAAATTTTATTCTTTCAAGTTAACGATTGAGTGAGTCAAGGAACAAAATGTAATAAAAAAGATGCTGTAACCAGAGACAAAAGCTTTTGTACAAATTGCACTGATATGCCAGTCATATTTTTTCATACAGTACAAGATAAAAGGGGGGAAAATAGAGCTGGAGGAATATAAGGTTTAAGGTTGACACATCAATTGGATGCTCTGACTAGATTTGTTTCTGGATGATTTCTGGCATGTGGCTGTGTTCTCAGCTCACTAGTACTGTTCTAACACTGCAGGGAGCAATCGTTAACCTTACAAACCCCATTTACAGGAAGTGATGGGTTGTAAGAGAAATGTAGTTGATTTCAAATAATAAACATAAATACATTTACAGCTGCCGGGGCACTGGTGGTCTAGTGGTATAGGGCACTGGATCGCTGATCCAAAGGTTGGGGGTTCGAGTCCCACTCTCCACAAAGTTGTCACTGTCCCCCAGTGCAGCTAACTGGGTTATCAAAGGCCGGCCATGTCTCTCACTGTCTATGGTGTGAGGCATGTAAAAGAACCATTGCTGGCTGTCAACAAGAGTAGGCTGCAAAGCCGTTGGTGTGTTTCCGCCCTGCGACGGCCTGGCGAGCTGTCCAGGGTGTACTCTGCCCTCACTCGAAGTTGGCTGGGATGGGCGCCAGCCTCCCCGCGACCCTAATTAGGATTAAGCGGTTACAGAAAATGAACTGAACTGAACATTTACAGCCTAAATCTATATGCATTCATTGACTCCTGAATAGGAGTGTATGACTACTTGCACTCTTGGTCATTCCTGCCAATCTAATCAGCTAAAGAAGTCACTCCATCATGAATGCATTTCAGTGGAGATCAAAAGCGTTGCTTACTGTTCATAGCTACATTAGAATAGCGACAGCTGAGATATCCTAAGATACGGTAATTGTTGTCAGATGGGTTGGTTTGAGGGTTTCACAATCTGCTGATCGCATGACATTTTCACATACAGTAGTTCCTTGACCATTTGCAGTTCAGCGCTCGCGCCTCCGCATACTCGCGGATTGGCGACAAACTCGGAAGTAACTGGCATGTGATTCAAATTTAGCCAAGTGCTGAGAGCTTTTGTTTTACCCTCCTGCTGATTGGTTGCATATGATATGTACACCTCTTTTTTTTCTCCTTCGCGCACATGTCATTAACATGATTGCTTGAATTGTGAACTCACATTTTTTAGTGTGTTGTTTTTGATTATTTAAGCCCTTTGATGCCATTCAAACGGCCTGCATCTCTTCTAGCTTCTGGTAAGGAGCCTCAGTGCTTTATTTATTCATAAATATCATCACAGTACAAAATTTAAAAAGTTTTACTTAATCATTAGTTACTTAATCATTACTACATTTTACTGCATTATTATTGTATTAATGAGTGCGACTGTCTATATAATGTGTTTAACAAGCATATTTTAACGTATGTAATATCATACATAGGGTTTTAAAACTACGTCAATAACCCACTGATTTTTATGATCAGTGGTAATGGTCGGAACCAAACCATCATGAAAAACAGGTGCCTACTGTACGAATGTTAAAAAAAAAAAAAAAATCAAAACTTGAATAGGATGGCACAGGTGGTGTAGTGATTAGAGCATGTATCCCAGAGTAGGAAAGTCCTGGGTTTCAGTCCAAGGATAAGTAAAACGATTTCTATTTTTTTTAAAGAGCTTTTCTCATACATCATTCAGTCAGTTCTCACGATTATTAGCAATGCTCTGTCTTCTGGTGTAGTTCTTGTGTATTTTAAACACTATAAAAAACTGAACAAACTGGTTTCAATCACTCAGCTTTAGCAAATATTAGGCTTACAGTATTTCCAAGCTGCCCTTTCGGTCAAAAATCTTGGAGAAAATAATCTTTGCTCCGTTGAAGGTTTTTGGATGAACATTCAATCCTGGAGATTTTCAGTCAGGTTTTAAAACTTTTCATAGCACAGGGTCAGCTTTTTATTAAAGTGTATTTAATGACATCCTTCTAGTTTTGCTGACCATGTAATCCTTGTCCTGCTTGACCTTTGATACAGGGGACCACAGCATTTTATCTTATTTACAGCACTTAGTGGGCATTCATTGTACCTGCCCTGAAATGATTGATCTATCTGGCAGATAGAAACATTAGTGTAATCATTTCTGGTTCTGAATCCTGTCTCTGCACCCCTGTTATGTGGGGTTCCACATAGCTCAGTGTTAGGGCCACTGCTTTTCGTACTTTATATACTTCCACAGGGCTCTGTTTGTAGAAAGCATGTACCATGTCATTATGTACCAGTAAAGCAGGAGTATGCCTATCCGCTGTACCTCTCCTTGTCTGCGGACATGAAATTATTGCTTAGATTGTCCTTAATGTTTTAAATTTTAATGCCCACCAATTGAAATGATGGTGTTTTGTCCCAATGGCTATTGTGAGTCCCCTCCTGGTGATCTGGGTCCCTTGATACTGTATGTAAGGCTTGTGGTTATAAAGCTGGAATTTAAGATGTACAGTCAAATTTCTGCAGCAGTGATATCCAGCTTTTTTTTTAATTTTTTTATTTGAGGCGGTTAGCAAAGATGAAACTGATCCTTTTGTGAAAGCACTTTGAGTTAGTAATCCATGCTTTCATCACCTCTCGGCTGGATTACTGCAATGTACTTCATTTTGGAGTCAACCAGTCTTCCTTCTCATGTCTCCAGCTGGTTGGTTCAAAATGCAGCCACATGGTTTTTTTTTAACTGCAGCATGCAAGAATGAACACATTCTTGGTGGCTTTGCTTCATTGGTTACTGGTGCATTTTAAACTTCTTTTATTTTTTTCCCTAAATCCTGTGATGTACAGCACTGTCTTTCAGCTATGGTTATGTGAAAGTGACAAATAAAGAAAGTTGGTATGATATGGTGTAAAGTTTGCATGTTTTCCTCATGCCTGCATGGGTTTTTTTCAGGTACTCCAGTTTCCTCTCCAAAGGCATGAACATTAGGGTAATTGACTGCTCCAAACTGTTCCTAAGAGTGAATGCAAATGGTTATGTGTCTATGAGTTAGTTCTTTGATGGATTGGCAAGCTGTTGAAGGTGTACTTGACTTTGCACAGTGTTAGTTGGGATCTCTATGATCATAGTAGGAGTAATTGATTTCTCGAATCAATAAATGAGTAGAAATAGCTTGGGGACCGGAAATGTCTTTTTTTATTTTAGATTTTTTCACCCAATTTTTCTCCCCTAATTCATTCATCAATTCAATCATTTTCTGGACTGCTTAATCCTAATTAGTGATCCGGTCTCCCCAATTTCATTTCATTCATTCAAGCTTGTCACCCGTACTGGGACATAGGCCGCCAACAAGATCCCTCTATCTGTCTCTATTCTGGGCTAGTCTTTTCAGCTGACCCCATGAGTGGCCCATCTTCTTGGCATCTGCGTCCAGGTCGCATCGCCAAGTGTTTCTCGGCCTCCCTCTCTTCCCTTTTCCTTGGGGGTTCCACCTCAGGGCTTGTCTTTTTGTGGTGGCTGGTTTACGCAGAGTGTCGCCTAACCACCTCCAGCGACGTTGTTTGATCTTGGCTTCTACTGGCTTTTGCCTTGTTTGTTCCCACAGTTCCCTGTTGCTGATCCTGTCAGGCCATCTTATCCAGAGGATCCATCTCAGGCAGCCATTGATGAAGGTCTGGATCTTTTTTTTGTGGTAGTGGTTCTGGTTCTCCATGTTTCAGCTCCATATAGTAGGACAGACTTCACGTTGGTGTTGAAGAGTCGTATCTTTGTGTTGGCTGATAGGTCACTTGAAGCCCAGATGTTCTTGAGCTGTAAAAAGGTTATCCTGGCCTTGTTTATTCTTGCCTTTACATCTGCATGATGATCAATGGTCAACAATGCTGCCAAGTAAGGTGAAGCTGTCCACCTCCTCTAATGCCTTGTCTCCCAGAATGATAGGGGATGCACTGGTGGTGTTGACTTTCAGGAGCTTTCTTTTCCCTTGATGAATGTTCAGACCTAGCCGGGATGAGGTCTCTGCCATGATGCTTGTTTTTTCTTGCATCTGATGTTGCGGATGTGAGAGCAGTACCAGGTCGTCAGCAGTGTGTGTTCAAGAGACCAGGTGGAAAGGTAGCAAAGCTAAAAGCTTAGGAGGAATTTTTAAGCTGTTCTATCATGGTGTGGATGGGAAAGGAAATGGAGTAGGAGTCATTTTGAAGGAGGGGTTGGTCAGGAATATTCTAGAAGTGAAAAGAGTGTCAGACAGAGTGATGAGTCTCAAATTAGAAATTGAAGGCATGACGTTTATGGATGAGGTGAAGGAGGACATAAAGGTAGTTGGCGTAAGAGAAGAAGATGCAGAGGACAGGGTGATATGGAGGCAGATGATTTTCTGTGGTGTCCTCTGAAGAGAACAGCCAAAAGGAAAAGAAGAAGAAGAAGAGGGGTACTGGCCCTTCGCCTAGCCCTCCTCCTTTCTCATCCGGGCTTGGGATCGGCAATGGCGGAGTTTCTCCCCAATTTAGTCATAAATTCACCCCCCTGAAGTGTTGCCGCTCCATTTTGCATTAACCAACAGCCAGGGAAGGACATAAGCAAACATGCACCCTCTCTGTGACACATGATGATGTCACCCACATCTTTACAAGCTGCTGTTCATGCACATTTAGGTGCAGCCTAAACTTGGAGGGAATGCAATATCTGCCTACTTGTATGTTTAAGCACACAAATACTGATGATTGAGTGGTGATCACTGTAAGTGACAGGGAGGTGAGGATATGCAATCCCTTCCTCCTTTCAGACCTCAGCCCATTCGCTCCCATAGAATGCCAACTATGAATGGCTGCATACAACAACCTGGACTCAAATTTGCAACCTTCAGATTGATTGATGTGCCATTTGGAATCTCGGGAAATGCCTTCTTATAGTAAAGGGCCATAAGAGAAGGGCCACACTGGTTCGGGTTTACTAGAAGGCTACAGTAGCACAGGTAACCACTTAAACATAATGAGAAAAAAGGCATCACAGACATCCGAGGCATCCACAATGCAGTATTTAGAACTTGTAAATCCTCCAAATTCGCCACATAGTCGATTGAGACTTAATACCCATCACTCTAATCTCTGACAGCATAAAATACTATATAAAGTAGCAGCTTTATAAAATTTACTGCTTTATTAATAACTGCACTACTTCTCAATTCAATCCAGTTCAGTTTTATTTGTTTAATGCTTTTTACAATCAACACTGTCGCAAAGCAGCTTTACACGGTAAAAGTAGGAATTTACAAAGTACAAAAGACTTTAAACATTTTCTACAACCCCTACACATCCACAACAAGCGTCACACATGGTGATGGTGGCAAGGAAAAAAAAAATGCTCAATTGTCCAAAAGGGAAACCCATCCTCATTTGGGTAGAACCATAAAGATGCAAACCATATACGAGAAACTTCCTTACAGTCCAAAATGAAGTCTGACTGGTTGTACAACAACTGAAAGTCCTAAATAATTGTGGGTAAAGAGTTTATATCACCAGTAGGGAAGTCATATTTACAGTCTGTTTGTGCGCATCTACAGTCATATATATTTTCATCAGCAAGAGGGAGGGACTTCCAAGATGAGAACTCCAGGCAGCATGAGCACACCATGTGACCACAGGAATCAAAAAGTAGTAGGATCAGGATCACTGACATCCCAGAAGAAGCATGTGTACCTCAGCAAAACAAACACACACACACACACACACACACACACACACACACACACACACACACACACACACACACACACACACACACACACACACACACGCTGATAGGGGGAGATAGGGGGAGAGAGTACTTTTGAGGGCAAGGCTTGCCCTTAGGTGAGTTAGTATCCTTCCCACATGAGAAGATGCTATTGACATTTTTTCAGTGCAGTCCATAGTCGAAGAAGAGGACTGTATGATTTGTGAAAATCCAGAGCCAAGGAAGACACAAACATGTTAAACCAATCTCATGCCAACTGCATTGAGTTGATATGTCTGTCTGTCTTCCTTTCGGCTTTTTCCCTTTTACTCGGGGGTCGCCACAGCGAATCATCTGATTCGCACGTTTGATTTGGCAGAGGATTTTACACGGATGCCCTTCCTGTCACAACCCTTTTTAACAAGGGACAGAAACACGCTGACGGCTTTGCAGCTACTCTTTACGAAAGTCAGCAATGGTTCTTTTACATGCCTCTCACCATAGACAGCGAGAGACATGGCCTGCCTTTGATAACCCAGTTAGCTGCACTGGGGGGGGGGGGGGGGCGGGGACAGTGACAACCTTGTGGAGAGTGGGACTCGAACCCCCAACCTTTTTGGATCAGAGATCAAGCGCCCTATACCACGAGACCACCACTGCCCCTGCATTGAGTTGACATGTGTTAAGCATAATACATATACAGTAAAACCTCCGCTGACGAACGCTTAAGCTCACGAACTTTTCGCCTCAAGAACATTAAATTTGCGAGCATATAGTCTCTGCTGACGAACTAGTTTTCGGCGAACGAATCAAACCACGCGGTCGAACAGCGCCACGGTGGCGGCCACGAGAAGTGACGCACGCTCATGGCGTCACAGTTCGTCACCCCCTTTCTTTGAGTGCGGAAGTGGTTTGTGTTTGATAGACATTTTGGACCATATTGAGTGTACTTTTGCTATTATGGGACCGAAAAAGACCCCACCACAGGCGGAGATCATTGAAAAACACGAACGAGGTGTGCGTTTGTGTGACTCAGCGTCCCAGTACCAGTACGCTAAGTCTACCATTGCTCCCATCCTTAAGAACAAGGAAGCTATTAAGGGCGCGTGTGTGGCTAAGGGTGTTTCCAAACAGTAGGCGTTTCCAAACACTCCTTCCAAACAGTAAGTCCCTCCCTCCTCCTCCCACTCCATTCCATCAAGCCATCAACTACCATCACAAAGGTAAATAAAACTACTTTATTATACAGTACAGTTTATTTCTTTAATTACAATACAATAGCACATTTATTATACATAAAATAAGGTATATTTTTGTTTAGTTTTAAGGCTTATTTAGTAGAAAATTATGTTTTATGGGGACCTGGGAACGGATTATTCTCATTTTAATCGTTTCTTATGGGAAATAAATGTTCGGAAGACGAACTTTTCGCCTTACACACACTTTCTGGGAACCAATTATGTTCGTGAGCAGAGGTATCACTGTATGTAAACAAACAAAAAACCCTTAAAAGACAAGATGAACGAGAATTTGTAGAATTGTTTTGTTCAACACAATTTAATCTAAAATACTGACCTCAAGTAGTCACTTTTGTAAAGATCACAGCTGAACACACTCGTGAAATTCTTTCTATGATGGAAATCACATTGTTCTGGAAGTTCTTCTCAACATTGATGCAGAAGGTGAAGCACTTGGTGTTTGTTTTGCCTTCACTCCTTTGTCCACTTCATTCCAATTTATTTAGGTCTGAGGGTTTGCTGTTACTCCATGGTTTGAAGCCAACCATCTTGTTCTTTTCTTCTATGGAGTCATGGCTGGAGAAAGGAAGGCAGCACGGGCGCAGGAGGGAGAGAAAGTGGAACAAAGCTTTAATGGAAGACTGTATAGCAAATAAACACAAACTTTGCAGAAACCTCCAGCAAATGTGTTATAGTAGAAATAGTATAAAAAGTGTATAGTATGCATTGCCCTTCGGAAGATAAGTCTCTCCCTGCACAGAGGGGAGTCATTATGTAATGTATTGGCAGTGGGCAGGGATGACATTCTTTAGAAGTTCTTGTTACAGTGGAGTTAACGGAGTCTCCCACTTAAAACTCTCAGTTGAGTGATCAATAGGTCATGCAGAGGATGTACTTTTTTTGTGCAGTTTGTTCAACATTCTTTTCTCAACAAGCAATTCTAAGGGCTCTAGAACAGTCCCCAGCACAGAACCAGCCTTCTGTATAAATTTTCTCAGTGGCCCTAATGTGTCTATCCCAGCAGCTCGCTTTTATCTCTCTGGTTACCGGCCTCCCCTGAGAGAACACAGATAGATGCGCTAATCATTTAAAAAATATATCTAATTTCATTCAAGATGAAACACATTAACATGTTACTTGGTGGCACTATCGGACTCCGTACTGTCTGCTCCGGTCCTCATTTATTCCCTCGCAGCCAGACTCAAATACATGTTTATTTAAAAAGAGACATAATCAACCAGGCAAATAAAAAATAGCAACAACAACAACAATAATAATAATATTACACTGCTGACTTTCATAAGAGTAGCGGCATAGCCATCAGCGCTTTTATGCCCTGTGATTGCCTGGCGAGCTGTCCAGGGTGTACTCTGCCATCGCCTAGAGTCGGCTTGAGATGGGCACCAGCCTCTTCATGACACTAATTAGGATTATGCGTTTCAGAAAATGAATGATGATAATAATAATAATAATAATAATAATAATAATAATAATAATAATAATACATTAAAAAAAGAAAGAAAGTAAAAAACAAGAAGTGCCGTCTAGGATGAAGTTGTTTGTCCCAAAATCATACGCTCCATTATTCATATTCCTAAATTGGGTCGTGAGGAGGCTGATGGCAATCTCAGCCAACTCTGGGTGAGGGCAGGGTACACTCTGCATGTTTTTGTCCTGTGGAAGGAAACCGGAGTACCCGGAAGAAACCCACACATGCACAATGAGTACATGCAAACTTCATGCTGGAATGTCCTCGCTGAGCCCAGGACCTGAACCCGGAACCTATTGTTTTATGGCAGATGTTCTAACTACTATGCTAGTGTGCTGCACATCAACTTAACTGTGTGGGTTTTTTTTTTAAATACAAACAAAGTTAGAATTTTACACTTCACAAAACCTGGAACAGAGCCGTTTTGCTTTGCACATTATTTCCAGTTGTTAAACTTTTTGATGCTGCCACTAATTGTCACTGTTTTGTAATGAACACTTTGCCCTTATTTTTTTTTACTTCGTACAAAACCTAAGCTACATCAATATCGCACACTTATTTTTCTTTCCATGATGCACTATGCATAGGAGACATAATCTGGATTGGCAGCAGATCAATCAACCCCATGTATTATTTGTTTGGGCTGAGATGAGCTTAGTTCCAGAGAACTCAGCTGCATTTCCGCATAGAATCACTTGGGGTTCACACAAGCCGGTATGCCAAGTGCCATGTCCCAAGGCTGGGTAAATGGGGAGCATTGCTTGATGCAAAAACCCTCTGACTGCTTTCTCTTTCCTCCAAAATAAAATTCTACTTATCCTTTCTTTAAAAAAAAACCTCATTGCTTATACTGCCATCCAGCAGTGAACACACCATCCAGCGGTGAATACACACAGTAGAATATCGGTTTGTGAACAAATCGCTTAGCGAAACAAATCGTTTCACAAACAAAATTTATAAACCATAATTGCATTCAATTTCAGAACAAATGCTCAGTTGTCTCAGTCTCATCACGCAACACTTGCTTGCAGAATGCCCACTCTCAACTTTTCTCAGATTTTGGAGATATTTAATGTGATGCTGATTATTTCTTTTACATATTCTTTATACGGAATGTGGGCACTTGTCGCAAGTGACGCATGGTGCTTGTGAGACAAAGCGTGGCTTATCCGGACTTCCGATCTTTCAAGTGAGCAAGTGAAGGTTGGGTACTAAACAAATATTCAACGCGCACTTGCTCACTTGAAAGATCGGAATTCCGAATAAGCCGCTTTGTCGCAAAAGCACCATACGTCACTTGCGATAAGCACCTACATTCGGTGGAGCACCTCACATTTATGGGACATGGGGAATTTACTGAAAGTCATTTGTTAATTAATTCATTTTCTGAACTGCTTAATCCCAATTAGGGTCATGGGGAGGCTGGCACCCATCTTATCCGAGTCTAAGTGAGGTCAGTGTACCCCCTGGACAGCTCCCCAGGCCATCACAGAGCAGAAACACGCTGATGGATATGCAGCTGCTCTTTATGAAAGTCAGCAATGGTTCTTTTACATGAACCTCACACCATGGACAGTGAGAGACATGGCTGGCCTTTGATAACCCAGTTAGTGCACTGCAGGGCCAACAGTGACACCCGTTGACAGTAGGGCTTGAACCCTCAACTTTGTGATCAGTAGTCCAGCACCTTTCCACCGGCCACCACTGTCCTCATGAGTGGGGGGTGGGGGACACTCTGGAACTCCCCAAAGGCAAATTCAGGGTCTTTGAAACGCCGCGTGGGTATCAGGGCTCGCGCTGCAGGTACCGTCACATCTGCAGGTACACATCACATCTTTGTGCAGAGTAATTGATATTCAGTCACTGACTTGCTAAACCACTTATTCCTACTTGGGATACAGGAGACTGGCTCTCATCCAACACTGAACAAAGGTGAGGTACACCCTGAACAGCTCAGCAGACCATCACAGAGCCAACACACAACCAGCAAAAAAAGACAAAACAGGCCTTTGAATGTTGCAATTAACCTTTTTGAATCGAGTTTTAAAAAGAGCCGGGTACTATCCACTGGAGGGCGGAGTACCAGGTCAAGAATACGTCTGTAACCAAAGCAACGCCAATGTTGTTAACGCTTAGATTTTCCAAGTATTACATATCATGATCCAAATTAATTCTGATGTGCTTGTGTCAGCTGTGTTCACTCCTGGGATCCTGAGAGATTAAAATTCATTGAGTAGCTGGAAGAAAGGGCTTCTCGTTGGTTATTACTTTATTGATACATATTCTTTCTTTCATTGTTACTCAGGGTACGCAACATTGAACAGAATTAAAAATCAAATGAAAATTAAACTCCAACTAAAAGTAATTTGAAAAAAACTTGACAACTGGGAGCTATTTTGGATCTGCACATGTGTGGGTTTCCTAAACGTACTTCGGTTTCCACCCACAGTCGAAACAGCAGGCTGATTGGCGGTTCCGAGTTACGTCTAGGTGTGAGTGTCTGTGTGTGTTGGCCCTGCGATGGCCTGATGAGCTATATCAATGGTGTACACTGATTTCACCCAAAATCTGCTGAGATGGGCGCCTGCATGAATGAAATCAATAAAACTGTTGTACGTATCCAGTCCACCCAGGACAGTGCCATCTATCATGGTACAGGGACTGCATATGGACGCTGCGGTTTCCTTTACAGCGAATCACTTCAGAATCAGAATACTTTACGGATCCTGGAGGACATTGTGTGCACACAGTTGCTCCACACAAAGTAAGAGTGATATAAAGATAAAATCTCCAAAGAAAATTTAAGAAAATTTCCAAATATTTGTATATCCTGTACAAATTTACATATAGACTCTACATATATAAATCTATCTATATGTAAGTGTGAAATGAGAAGTGAGTCATGTGTATAGAAATAGGTGGAGTCAGTGGGTGATATGTACAGTATTATTATTATTATTATTATTATTATTATTATTATTATTATTATAAGCAGTAGAATGTACATTATTACAATGGATGTTGTTGCTATAGGGACGAGTTTGTACAGTTTAATGTTCACAGGTACGAATGATTTCCTATGTGGTTCAGTGGTACATTCGGTGGTATCAGTCTCTCACTGAACGGCTCCTGTGACTGATTCGCAGGTTGTGAAGCGGGTGGGAGTTATTGTTTAATATTGTCTTCATTTCGAACAACATTCGCCTCTCCGACATCACTGTCAGAAATTCCGGTTCCATCCCCACAATGTTACCGGCCTCGCGGATCAGTATGTTCGGTCCGTTTGTGTCTGCTACCCTCAGCCTGCTGCCCCAGTATGCAACAGCATTGAGGACAGCAGCGGCAATTACAGACTCATAGAACATCCTGAGCAGTGTCCGACAGATGTTAAACAACCTTAATCTCCTCAAAAAATACAGCCGGCTCTGGCTTTTCTTGTAAAGTGCAGCAGTGTTTTTAATCCGGTCCAGTTTATTGTCACTATGGACTCCACCATGGCTCCACCATAATTCTCCACCATTTCCATATTGACGCCCTGGATGGAAACAGGTGTTGCTGGTGTTTTTGGTCCCCCAAAATCCACAATCAGGTACTGAAAAAATAATCACAATACACATGCACACAGTCACTGAAAATAAATGATACCATTTTGGGGTGAGATGGCTGTAAACACAAGGTTTTTGACTAATTTTTTCCTTTCATGAGTGTGAATGTGTGTGTGGGGTTGGTTGGGTGGGGTGGTGGTGGTGATGGTGGCGGCGGTGTGGTGTCACATTGATGTGTCCATTAATAAAAAACACAGATACAGCCTGCAGAACTGCTGTCATGACCCAGCACCTCACAAGCAGATTGTATGATTTTAAAAGTGTGAGGCTTTTACTGTATTTCGTGTCAGTTCCTCAATTTATCATGTTGTATAACTCACCCCTGACCCACAATCTTTCACTAGGCTGAGTCGCTCGGGATTTGGGTCACTTCAGTTCTACTTGAAAGAGGCAGAAGTGGAGCCATAAAGCATTCCATCTCTCTGAAGGTTGATGGAACCCATTTGAAAATTTTCTAGTATGAACAACATGTATGCTGAATTTTCTGATATTCTTTGTGCTTGTTTCTGGGCAGGATTGGATTTGGTGTCCCCCGCCCAACCATTTTTTTTTTTGTAAATATTATCTACAGGGTTATAAAATTGTGTACTGCAGTGTGCACTAGTTTTTTATTTACTATACTACACAACTTGCCAGTTTATTTTCCCATCTTTTCCAATGAGAGTAAGTTTTGTGTAATTTATGCGGCATCACAGAGCAATAATATATCAAAGCAAACATTAACCAATTTAAATAGACTAGCACAGGGGTCAGCAACCCACGAGTCCACAAGTGGCTCTTTCTTCCCACCGCTTCGGCTCCCTGTAGATTTGGAAAATAAATAATGAATATTTAATTTAAATGTATTTTATTTAGTTCGTTTCTTAAATGTAATTCTGAATTCTAAGATTATGGTGCTCTTGTAACATTAAAATAAACCGTGTTTAAAACTTTAATTTTAAATTGGTGCTTAAAATATGCATCATAAATGCCGACTTGCGAAATCTGTCGGTACAAAATTGAAAATCCTGGAAATCCACGAATTACAGTATTGACGTGGCTTTAAAACCCTATGTATGATATTACATGTGCTTGTTAAACACATTCTATAGACAGTTTTACTCATTAGTACAGTAATAATGCAGTAAAATGTAGTAATGATTAAGTAAAAACTTTATAATTTTGTACTGTGATAATGGTGTGGTCTGGTACCTTCCGAGTCATCGGATGACTCTTGGCGACCTGCCATGAAGGATAACGCCTTGATTATCATCTTCATGGAGGTTTTCTTGACAATGATAGTGCAGTGGTTTGCCATTGCCTTCTGCATGATGCGAACGGACAATTTAGAACAGCCAATTAGCCTACTGTGCATGTTTTTGGACCGTGGGAGGAAACTGGAGTACCCAGAGGAAACCCACGCAAACACAAGGAAAATATGCAAACTCTGCACAGAAACACCCAGGCAGGAAATAATCAAACTCAGGCCTTCTTGCTGTGAGGCGGACGTGCTAACCACTACGCCACCATGCTGCCCCACTGTGATAATATTTATGAATAAATAAAGCACTTAGGCTCCTTACCAGAAGCTACAGAAGATGCAGGGCGTTTGAGTGGCATCATAGCGCTTCAATAATCATTAAGAACACACGAACAAAACTTGAATTCACAATACATGCAATCATATTGATGACATGTTTATTTATTTTTTCAAAATTTCTAAATATTTTTTTGAAGTAACCTTCAACCCAATGTCTTTTTGTTAAGGTTATTACTGTTCACAATATTTTTTGTTCGCTTGCAGGAATAAAATTTGGTTTTCTCAATAGCAGTTCATTGATTTCATAAATGCAACACACTACATTTTTTTCCTACACTTTCCATAAAATTAAAAATGGACATATGGAGTGTTATCATCATTTTAGATAGCAAAAAGGTTTCGTGGCTCCCTGTGTTTTTCGTTCTGTTGGTGTACCAAATGGGTCTTTGAGTGTTTAAGGTTGCCGACCCCTCAACTAGCACAACAATAGTTATAATTACAAAAGTGCATTTGTGATGCATTCATTAATTTTCTGTAACCACTTTCTCCTAATTAGGGTTGCAGGGTGGCTGGCGCCCATCCCAGCCGACTCCGGGCGAGGGCAGAGTACACCCTGAATGGCTTGCCAGGCCATTGCAGGGTGGAAACACAACTGACGGCTTTCCAGCTCCTCCTGTTGAAAGTCAGCAATGGTTCTTTTACATGAACCTCACACCATAGACTGTGAGAGACATGGCCGGCCTTTGATAACCCAGTTTGCTGCACTGGGTGGACAGTGACAACCCATTGAGAGTTGGGCTTGAACCCCTAACCTGAGGATCAGTGATCCAGCACCTTTACGACTAGGCCACCACTACACTATTGGTGATTTAAATGGCAAATAAATATATTGATATCAACTTGTATTTGTAGGAATACAGTACGTATTTTTTCTTCTTGGAAATATCTATCTATCTATATATATATATATATATATATATATATACACACACACACACATATATATATATGTGTATATATATATATATATATATATATATATATATATATATATATATATATAATACATTTTTTTTTTTTTCTGCAATTAGGTCACATCCAAACATGCATGCATCACCTTGGATTTGAACCCACAACCTCAAGGTTGATAGTTGATGTGCCACTCAGGAGCTCACATTTGTTCTTCTTTTATGCCCCACACACGCACATGCACAAAATGTCTCTTTCAATATCACTGGAGCTTGAATGGCTGTCCCCCCCAGTGCACTTAACTGGGTTATCAAAGGCCGGCCATGTCTTTCACCGTGTATGGTGTGAGGTTCATGTAAAAGAACCATTGCTGACTTTCGACAAGAGTAGCTGCCTAGCTATCAGCATGTTCCTGCCCTGCGATGGCCTGGTGGGCTGTCCCGGGTGTACTCTGCGCTTGTCCGGAGTCAGCTGGGATGGGCGAAATCCTTAATTTCCTTATTTTTTTATTTTTTGATGAATATTTTTGAAAAACCAGTGATCCACTGAAGCCGCAGAAACTGAAGCACAAAGTAGCGAGGGATCTCTGTACTGTGCTGGAGACCTGCAGAGAAAAATTTTAAGGTTTTTAATAATTTTCTGAATATTAGTCTCAGTTGGTGGGAACATGCTAGTAACCTGAATTTTGTTGTGTTGTGTTGATGCTGTCTATTGATAGACTACTTCAATGATTTAGGCTTTAATTTTCATGAATCACAACTATAATTCCATCTAAAATATATAAACAATTTTAGGTCCAAATGGGTGTGAATATATTCGAATATATCAGTGAATGTTTAACAGCACAACCAGATCATACTGTAACTCATTTGCATGAGATGTTCAGCTTGTCTTCTCTCGCTTTTCCGAGGCCAGGTCGTGTGGGCAACAGCCTCAGAAGAGACACCCAGACATTCATCTCCCCAGTCAAATCAATTTACTCGTCTGGAAGGATTACAAGGCAGCTATGCAATATTATCTGTGAAGCGTGTCCTTGGTTTGTTATAGGGTCTCTTCCCATATGGACATGAATGATACCCCTCCCAAGGAAGGCATCTGGGCGGCCTTCTAAAGAGCCTGAACCATCTCATCTTCCAGGCTAACATACACCTTTTAATACAGTTTGTCCTCTGATACATTCTTGAATTGTCTTAACAGTCATCTCACCCAAACTTTGGCATCAGACTTGATCTGAGTTTCATTCATTCATTCTCTAAGCTGTTTCATCCTAATTATGGTTGTGGGGAGGCTTATGCCCATCTCAGCCGACTCTAGATTAGGGCAGGTAAAGGTAAGTCTGTTGGGTTTTTTACACCTGAGCTTAGTGGCTTAGCCTCGTGGCTCATCAGGCCAGTGCTTATCCCCGGTTTCCATAGCATGAAGCAACCAGGAGTTCAACTCCCCCTGGATGGGACACTAGTCCACCGCAGGTTACCTTCCCAGTATATTTTACTGGTACCCATTTATACTGCTGGTTGAACAGAGGCACACATAAGATAAGATAAGATAAGATAAGATACAGCTTTATTAATCTCACAATGGAGAAATTCACTGTTACAGGCTCTTGAGGTACTATCAGTAGGGGGTGCAAAAATAGATACAAGTACAAACATACACACATACATATATTATATAAGTAAATAAATAAATAGATACATAAATAGTATAAATTACTAAACAATAAAAGAAAAGAATGGAGCAACTTTATAGACTGGCCTATATTAAAGTGTAATGTATCTGAGTGCAGAGTAGATGGGTTGATATGGTTCACAGTCAGTGGGGTAGATGTGGTTGATTAAAGTGGGCGGGGTTTTTATTGCACGTAACCGGTATTTTCACAGACAGTTACAAAGTGGCGTTGTAGAGTCTGATAGCGGTGGGAATGATCGACCTGCAGTGTAGCGCTCCTTCCTGCACTGAGGATGCCTCAGTCGTACACTGAAGGAGCTGCTTAGCTCCTCTACAGTCTGGTGCAGTGGGTGAGAGCTGTTGAACAGGATGGATGTGAGCTTTGCTACCATCCTCCTCTCACTCACCTCCTCCACAGAGTCCAGTGGGCAGCCGAGGACAGAGCTGGCCCTCCTGACCAGCTTGTTCAGTCTCTTTCTGTCCCGCTCTGTGCTGCCCGGGGCCCAGCAGATGGCAGCGTAGAGGATTGCAGAGGCTACCACAGAGTCATAAAATGTCCTGAGCAGAGGACAGCATGTGGTTGAGACCTTGCCCAGGGGTCTTAGCACAGTGAGGGTCTCAGTGGGATTTGAACTCACAACCTCCTGATTCTGAGCACAGCACCCTAACCACTACGCCACGGCCCCACTCGAGATTAGGGCAGGGTTCACCCTAAACCGCTCACCAGGCCATCACAGGTCCAACACACACAGACAACCATTTACATTCACACCTAGAGGTGATTTAGAGCCTACTGTACCTGTTTATTGGCTGTGGGAGGAAACTGGAGTATCCTGAGGAAACCCACACAGGAACGGGGTAAAGATACAAACTCTACACAGAAATGTCGGACACCGGGAATTGAACCCAGGTCTTCTTGCTGTGAGGTGGAAATGCTAACCACTGTGCTACTGTGCCAACGCCTTGGTTTCATTAAAAGAAAATTTATAATAATTTCAAAATGTCCACATATGATTAACACCTGTAATAATTTAAAGCTCTCTTCTTGCACATGGATCTTGACACTTTCTGTTCTCCAAAATCAAGATCCCTCATTCTTTTCCTGCAACACGGTAGGGAAAGAATAGAGCATGTAATAAACCTATTGCCATTAAAGGAACTCATTTACAAAGGAAAGAGCATCAGTCATTAGAGTGAGGAATTAAAAAGGGTTCGGCTGGGCTAAAAACAGCAGTGTGGAGACAGAGATGGAGGAGCAGGCACAAATACCCGGAAACATTTTAGAAATATACTATATATGCTGATATAAACCTATAAATTTAGTTATATACAGACAGTTTCTCACAAGTTTAATTGCATATGTTATTGTTTGTATAATGTTTGTTCATCGTTCATTTTCTGTAGCCGCTTAATCCTAATTAGGGTCGTGGGGAGGCTGGCGCCCATTCCAGCCGACTCTGGGCGACAGTGGACTGCTCGCCAGGCCATTGCAGGGTGGAAACATTCTGACTACTTTGCATTTGTTCCTGATGAAAGTCAGCAATGGTTCTTTTACATGAATCTCCCACCATAGACAGTGAGAGACATGGCGGCTTACGATAAACCAGTTGGTGCACTGGGGGCCCATTTAGAACCTGTGGAGAGTGGGGCTTGAACCCCCAACCTTAGGATCAGTGATCCAGCACCTTTACCACCAGGCCACCACTGCCCACCTGAGTTTGACTGTCAGAATGTGTGTCCTCTCAGTGGATAATATTTGTAAACATGTATAAATATAACCCCCCCCCCCAAAAAAAAAAAAAAAAAAAAAAATTCTCAGTTCCTTCTATCTCCTTCCAGAAATCACTCGGTGTTTGGAATACAAGAAAAAGAAAGAAAGAAAAAAGATACTGTAGCTATTCTGTTAGAAATCAGAGTAATAGAGTGGAGTAATCAGTGCTGTAGAGCTGCCTAAATGCACGTAAACTGCGTTTACCCACATTTTTTATCAGCAGCTAATAGTTTACTCACTTAATTTTGTCTCATAAATCGTTGAGCAACTTACTATTCGACAAGGGACTGACAAAGAAGTTGTTATTAAAGAAGTTGTTAAAAAAACATGCCTTGCACACCCTGCAGCAGAGGCTGCAACTGTAGCAACATCCCATGACTCTGGTAACAGCCTGCTTTAAAAATTATCTATATATCTAATTTTACAATGTGAGATGTGTCAGTGAGCGATGTTTGAAGCACTGTGCTGTGTAGCATATATTTATAAACATGATATTATAAACCCTTTCAATGTTGCCAATTATAATATTGGCATGCCGCATTATATTTATATCCGGATATTTATATGTCGTATTTCAGACCTCTCCAGCATTATATATAGTGTTGAGCCATTAACCTGTTAGTGAAAAGATTTTATAATTTTGCATAAAATGTCTATAGATATAGAATACAGGACATAATGCTTGTGGAGTGACTAGATCTGTATAATTAACTAGCCCGTGGCAGCACTGCCATAGCAATGTAACCTGTGCAGGCTACTGGCTAGTTGCCGCTAGTTGCTTAGGTTTTGAAGGTGCTGTGTATTTTACACCTGTTACTTTTGACCATTAAAATTGTAGTTGCTTTTACTACATCTAGATTCAAGTTTTCAGTGTGTAATTGCTTCAAAATGTATTGGATGTGAAGGCACTTTTATACTCTAAAAATAACTCTAAATGCCTTCTACAAGCCCAAAATTCAAACATTTTTCCTGGGGGAGACCCCCAAATCCCCCCTAACGGCCTGCAGTGCTGATCCGTGCCTCGACGGCTTTATTGTGTTTTCGCTTGATATTTGGGGGCAGCTGTTGCCTAATGATTAGAGAAGCAACCATTACATTAAATTAGAATACAGAATGTTCAATTCCCAGACCAACCGAGAAAATATGTGACGGCGGGGGAGTGAGCTGCACCTTCCCTTCCTCTACATTCATGGTTGAAGAACCCTTAATCAACACATGTAACCTGCAACTGCTCTCCAGGCATCCCCAATGTGTGTAGCAGCTCTCTTTGAGTGTGTGTGTGTGTGTGTGTGTGTGTGTGTGTGTGTGTGTGTGTGTGTGTGTGTGTGTGTGTGTGTGTGTGTCTGTGTGCGCGCGCGCGCGCTCCCTTTGGATGAGTTAAATGTAGAGCCAATAATTCCCTTTGCAAGATTAATACAGCAAATCAAAATCAAAAGACATCAGGACTCTCTCTTTGTTCCATATTGTTTTCATGAATATAACAAGCACGGTACGCAACATTTAGATCAAATTTTTACCAACCCTCAAATTTTCACAGCCCGAATAGGAGTACAGTAACTGATTCAACAAACATAAGAATGAATAAATTAAGCAGTTAATGAATAATGTGCTCCATTATAAGACTTGTGTGATTATTGACCCCAATCTTATATTTGGAGCTCATGTAGATGAAATTACTAGGATATGCACCTTTTTCGTCTCAAAAATACTGAAGAAATGGAGAAAAACTCATTTATGGTTTTACCTATATTTGTAATAAATTGCATACTGTAAGAACCAGGGCATGATTCAATATGTTCATTATTAATGCGTGTTTACTGTTTCCTCACAGTGAAGCCAGTAACCAGAGACAGAGAGCAGAGATAACGATTCAGCAAAGAACTGTGTGTGTTCACCATGTTCATGTGTACATTTAAGATGACATGCGTGTCTCAGGGTGAGAACACTGACGAATCAATGTAAGAATAAATAACAACCAACCTATCCATACACCTTCAGTCTTCAACCCCCTGAAATCTCAGAACATTATTTTCTGGATATCTGGTGCTTGAACAAGTTCCAGTTAGTCCACAGTGCAGCTGCAAGAAGAATCATTATGCAGGAAACCCATCCTCATTTGGGTGAAACCATAAAGATACAAACTACATATGAGAAATTTATTACAGTCCACAATGTAGTCCATTTGTGATACACAAACTGTAAGTCCTAAATAATTGTGGGAAAGAGTTAATGGTGGCTTAGTGGCTAAGTTACTGATCTGAAGGTCAGCGGTTCAGTCCTCACTATCTCCACTGTTAATCAGTTGAGCCAGGCTCTTAAGGTTCAGTTGTATAAAAAATTATAATTGTAAGTTGCTGTGAATGGGAGTGTTTGCCAAATGCTGTAAATGTAATGTAAAACCAGAATATGTGAAAACACCACTCTTATATTATCTACACTATACAGGTCTCCATATATATATAAAGCACTCAATGATCTTGCACCACATTACTAGTATATTAAACACTACGGGCCATTTGATCGCTGTATCACCGGAGCCAGAGCTTGGTCCGTATTGGTAACAAAAGGTCGAATTTGTTTCTGGTGAGGGTTGGAGTCCACCAAGGCTGTCCTTTGTGACCAATTCTGTTCATAATTTTTAAGGGCCGAATTTCTAGGCGCAGCCGACACGTTGAGGGCTTCTGGTTTGGTGGCCATCGGATCTTGTCTCTGCTTTTTTCGGATGATGTTGTCCTTTTGATTTCATCAGGCTGCGACCTCCAGCTCTCATTGGAGTGATTCGCAGTCGAGTGCGAAGCGGCCGAGATGAAAATCAGCACCTCTGAGTCCAAGACCATGGTTCTCAGTCAGACAAGGGTGGAATGCAATCTCTGGATCGGGAATAAGGTCCTGCCCCAAGTGGAGGAGTTTAAGTATCTTGGGGTCTTGTTCATGAGTGAGGGAAGGATGGAGCAGGAGATTGACAGACGTATCGCTGCAGCCTCTGCTGATAAACTGAGCCTGTACCAGTCCGTCATGATGAAGAGGGAGTTGAGCCACAAGTCAAAGCTCTCAGTTTATCAGTCAATCTCCGTTCCAACCCTCAACTATGGTCACGAGTTTGGGGTAGTGACTGAAAGAACAAGGTTGTGGATACAAGCAGCTGAAATGAACTTTCTTCGCTGAGTGGCGGGGTTCTCCCTTACAGATGAGGTGAGAAGCTCTACCGTCTGGGGAGAGCTCAGGGTGAATCCGCTGCTCCTCCACAATGAGAGAGGCCAGTTGAGGTGGCTCGGGCATCTGGTCAGAATGCCTCCTGAATGCTTCCCTGGTGTGGTGTTTCGGGCATGTCCAACCGGGAAGAGACCCTGGGGTCGACCTAGAACATGCTGGAGGGACAATCTCTCTCGGCTTGTCTGGGAACGCCCCGGTGCCCCCCTGGAAGAGCTGGAGGAAGTTTCTGGTGAAAGGGACGTCTGGACCTCTTTGCTTAGGTTGCTGCTCTGTGACCCGACCCCGGAAGAAGCGGAAGAAGAAGAAGAAGAAGAAGAAGAAGATGATGATGATGATGATGATGATGATGATGATTACCCATATATACTCCACTCATAAGTTGATGGCTCTATGTTGTTAGTATATGCTACACGGGAATGGTGTGTTGTGATTGATTTGCAAAATCTCAAGTTTAATGGCTATTTTCCACTTGGGATAAAACAGTACAGTTAGAAGGATTTTACAGGTATAACATGGGGCAACATGAATGCTCCTGCAGTAGTCTAATTGTTGTCTCTCTCGTTTGTGTTCTGTCCTATGAGGACCTTATCAGAAATGTAAGGCAAAGATTCTAGCTAGGAACAGCATTTGTAGCACCAAATAGGACACAGATGACAATACCAACCACACAACAACCCTCAGCCTTTGTTTCTCAAATGCTAAATATACCTAGCCTGGTGTACATCAGTCCATGCTTTCAAGGTAGTCGCAGAACTCTGCTTGCAGAGCCATCATAGGGGGCCCCAAGCCAACAAGAGTGGACACTCTCTAATATACTGTGCAACATTACTCACACATCAGGAGGCAGATCCTGTCTCAAAAGAGTGGCCTACTCCATCTTATTTTCGAGAGGAAGCTAAAACCTAGAAGTCTTAAGTTTATACAGCTTTCTGAACAGGCCCTCAACAACAGTCCTCATTCTTATCTGATGGATATCTGATTGGCTCACGTCTAGCACTACAAAAGTGGATCGGATGCAAGGGTGTAGGCTGGTCTGACTGTTGGGGGGTGCACATCTCGGTTGACCGGAACTCGAGTCCCAGGGTCTATAGGCCTAAGCCTGAAAGGGGAAATGAAACGCCGACTAAATAAGTTGGCGGTAGCTCAAGTATAGTTTATTGAAGCGATTGTGGCTGAAATTTTATATCATAAATAAACCATTGCACACACAGCTGTTTTGTTTTATGTGCTTGTCGTATAAGTTATCGACCCGAAAGCCGCCATTGCTATGTGCCCGCCTACACAAAGTTACCGTGACGTCACTAGGTTGGTACAAAGTACCACATGAAATATAGTGCATGCATATCACAGCATATTATATGATATAAACAACATAGAATCTCACGCCAACAACACACACAGTTTTTCAGTAGAAGACGATTCATCTATTACTCTCAGGAGATGAATCAAATATTATAGTTCAACCAAAAACATTCTCAAATATATTTCAAACTACATCTGCAAGTGCATGTGCTAAGTACATTTACAAACTGAGCTAAAGTTATTTATCTATTCAAAGAAACAAACAAATATTAATACATATTTACAGCACAAAAACATACCATTAATTTTATAAAAGTACTGAGCATTAGGCTGCAGATCCAGGCTGGATGGTTTATGATTATTTTAGCCATTCATTCTCTGTGCGTCAATGCTTGTGTTCTAACACATGTGCAGGAGCCGGAGGCGGTGCTAACAAACTGTGCTTTATTCTCACACTCGCACTTTGTTTGATTGACAGTGTTCAGCTATTGTTGCTAACTGATAATATTATGTTTGTTGATTGGTCAGCTCGGGTGTGCACATGTGCAGTGCCCATTACACATTAACTTCCGGTTTACTTCCTGACTGTAGTCATGCGGAACTTATCTCTTACTTTCTCTTCATTAACAGTCATTAAGTTTATTTATAAGATTGTGAATACATATAATTTCTTGTCCAGCGGAACTCAACTCCTGCTGTGGGGTGTGCATGTGCACCCTGTGCGCCCCACAACCCCCAAGCCTACACCCTAGGGATGAGCCACGGCCCTTCTGGATGATCCTGCATCACTTCCGCACCACAGCTGGTCATTATAAGGTCATTATGAACAAATGAGGCCCTTGCAAGGAGGGAACAAATACTTGCAACTATGGCATTATTTGTATTTGGGTACAAGGGAACATTATGCATCTGGCTTGGAATCCATATGGGATTCCACTTATTCAAATTTGTGCACTAACAATCATGGTTTCTTGTAGTCACTGATTCTGAAGTCTAAGAAAATCAACTAAATGACAAACCAGGAATTATGCAGAATGCTTTGCAGCATAGACCTCACATTCATACCACATTAGTTAATGGTTACAAATCAAAATACACAAACCACCCTTTTTCCTTAACCGAAGATAGTAAGCCTCTGTCAGTCTTGAAGGACTATAGAGCTGGTAGTCCAGCTGGTGATACTCTCCAGTGCCCAGAGAGTTAGTAGGAAGTATGGACGACAAGCCCAAGCAGCAAGTTCCCCCTCTCAGTGCCACCAGAAGGATCCAATGGAAGGGCAGAAGCTGATACAAATGGGTTCCAGTGCCGCTGCAGGAGTTGCCAGAACGTTGTTGTGAACGAACTGCCTCAGGGGACTCCAGCTCCCGATTAGAAACACGCTGATGGCTTTGCAACTCCCTTGTCGAAAATAAGCAATGGTTCCTTTACTGCCTCTCAGTAAAAGACAGTAAAAGACATGGCCAGCCTTTGATAACTCAGTTAGCTGCACTGGTGGGACAGCGACAACACATTGAGTGTGGAGCTTTAACCCCCAACTCAGTGATCCAGCCAACATTACCACCAGGTTACTGCTTCCCTGGCAACTGAAGGAATTTATAAAGATTTCAGTGTGAATCGATTTTCCTTTTTAGATTTTTTATAATTCTATAATTTTTTTGTTTTTGTGTAATTTGTGTTTATGTAATAAGTAATATTTCATCTGTGCTTGCTGCCTGTCTTGTCTACGATGTTCAGGTAAAATAGATTTTTAATCTCAGTGGGAGTTTTTCCTGCTCAAATAAAGTTTACATATAAGCACACACTCAAACCCAAAATGTGTAAATTTCCTGTTTTTCAGGGACTTGCAAATCAGGATAAACAGAAATACTACATATAAAAACATCAGATAAATGAGTCTTCTTCTTTTCTTTTCGGCTTTTCCCTTCAGGGGTCGCCACAGCGAATCATCTGCCTCCATCTCACCCTATCCTCTGCATCGTATTCTCTTACTCCAGCTACCTTCTTGTCCTCCTTCCCCACATCCATGAATCTTCTCCTTGGTCTTCCTCTAGGCCTTCTGCCTGGTAGTTCCAACCTCAGCTTCCTACTACCAATATATTCACTATCCCTCCTCTGTACATGTCCAAACCATCTCAATCTAGCCTCTCTGACTTTGTCTCCAAAACCTCTTACATGTGCTGTCCCTCTGATGTACTCATTCCTGATCCTATCTATCCTCGTTACAAACAAACAAAGCTCCTCCTCCCGAATACAGTTATATACATCAACCTCGGCTAACTGGCAGAGGATGAGCATCGCAGTTATTTATACTGAAAATCTCAAACTTATACAAAAATCAAGATATGAATTTAACATATTTGAAATTCTATACACTAACATTACGTATGTTCCTGGAAAAAAATATCCAACTCATTCCTTTAATTATTAATTACAGACCCACAGGGCTGGACTCTGAATTCCTAAGTGAGTTTGCAGACTTCATTTTTAACCCGGTTATTTCTTTAGCTGAAGCTTTAATTATTGGTGACCCTTTAAGAACACCGTTTGAATCAATTCTGGATTCAGTCGGGGGGGGGGGGGGGGGGGGGATCAGAATTTAATAGGATTCACTCATAAAGCAGCTCACACTCTCGATTTAATACTAACTTTAAATCTTGAAAATATGGTTTCAGTTCATCACATTCATCAGATCACATACATCAGATCTTATCTTGCCTACACCTCTTAGCGTATTTTTACATCAATGACTATACAGTTTCATTAATAATCTTCCAGAATTATAAACTATGATCAGATCACCATCAGACCCTGCAGAACTTGATCAAGCCACCGAGTGCTTTGAGTTAAATTTACATCATATGTTAGATAATGTAGCTCCTCTTAATAGAAAACAAATCAGAGAGAAGAAATGATCCCCCTGGTATAATGATGAAACACACGCCCACTAAAATAGAAACACCCTCAAACTAGAACAAAAATGGCGTCAAACTAAATTATTGGTTTTCCAATAAGAATGGAAGGAGAGTCTCGTTAATTACAGAAAAGCTTTTAGTGCTGCTCGAGCAGAATATTTCTCAAATCTAATAGAAAATAACAAAAATAATCCGGAATAATTATTTAGTATTGTTAGATATATCAACTAGGAATAAAACCATGAACAAAATGTGTAGACCATCGATTTATAGCAGTGATGACTTTATGAATTCTTTTCAGGTTATTCCACCACCTTGGAGCCAGAACAGAGAAGAGTTTAGATGAATTTTCCCTTGTCCCTTGAGATAGAGGGAGGGATCAGTCTGGCAGTGCTAGAGGATCTGAGATGCAGTGCGAGGTGTGATAAGTGCTTTGAGGTAGGAAGGTGCAGCTCCATTTTTGGGTTTGTAGGCAAGCCCAAGTATTTTAAATCGAATGCGAGGAGCTATAGGAAGACCTTAGTGCAGCCTTTGACATTATTGATCACACGATTCTCCTTGACAAATTAGAAAATGTTGTTGGAGTTAAGGAAAATGCCCTCACCTGATTTAAATTTTATTTAACTCATCGTTATCAGTTTGTAGATGTAAATGGTGATTTCTCTGTATGTTCTAATGTTAGGTTTGGTGTTCCACAAGGTTCTGTCCTCGACCTATTGGCTTTCTCTCTATACACACTCCCTTTGGGTAATATCATTCGTGATCATGGCATCAACTTTCATTGTTATGCTGATGATACACACAGTTATATATTTCAGCAAAGCCAGACGAGAGACATCAGCTTAATAAAGTTGAAAATGTGTAAAGAAGATTAGACACTGGATGCTCACTAAATTCCTCCTATAAAACTCTGATAAGGCATATAAGTTCTGATAAGTTCTTGTTCTGAGATCTCCGGCAGCTACAAATGAGGTTTCTAATTATGTAGTAAGTCTGTGGATGGTGTTTCAGTCTCATCATGCGTAGCAGTAAAGGACGTTGTATATGATAATTGACGCTGGTCTTTTGTTTGAAGCTCATATAGATAATATTACTCAGGTGGCCTTCTTTCATCTCAGGAATGTTGCTAAAATAAAAAATATGATGTCATTGCATGATGCGGAAAAAACTTGTTCATGCATTTGCTACCTTGAGATTAGATTATTGTAATGTGTTCCTGTCTGGATGTTCTAATAGGAACATAAACAAGCTCCAGTTAGTCCAGAATGCAGCAGTGAGAGTCATTACTAGAACCAGAAAACACGAGCATATCACCTCAACCTTATTTACACTGCACCAGCTCCCAGTTAAATTTCACACTGAATATAAAGTACTACTTTTACACTATAAAGCACTTAATGGTCTTTCGCCACACTACCCTGATGAACTTCTTGTTGTTTATGATACAGCATGAACCCTTAGATCAAAAGGAGCAGGTTGCTTAGTGATACCTCAAATAATGAAAACTACTGCAGGGGGCGGAGCTTCTCGTACAAAGCCCCACAGTTTTTGAACAAGCTTCCAGTTAATGCTTGGGACTCAGACAGTCTTTGTTTTCAACACGTGGCTGAAAACTTGTTTCATCACGCATTTTGTTAAACAGCCTTTTATAATGTAAAGGAACAGATCTGGGTTCCCTTTTGGACCTGGTTCTTCTCAAGGTTTCTTTCTCGTGTGAACTGAGGGAGTTCTTCTTTGTCACTTTCGCCATGTTCTTGCTCATTAGGGATGTGTAGGGGTTGCAGAAAATGTTTATACAGTAAAGATGCTTTACGACAATGTCATTTATAAACAGCACTAAATATAACTGAATTGAATTGAATTGAAATGCTACATTTGTACAAGAAGCCAGAGTGGAGTTTACTGTAGCAGAACAAGTCTCATAACAATAGCCCATGATTTTTCTTAGTTTCCAAAAAAAAAAAAAAAAAAAAAAAAAAAAAAAGCAATTTTTGTATGCAGCTCAGAATTCACTGAAGCCAATAAAGCCCTAAAGTCATTGTTAGAAGCATGAAGCAGGTTTGGAGAAATTAAGAAAACAGTCCACAAAAATCCCTTTATCTGCAGTGGAAGCTGTGCAAGGTTGTATGAAGTTGGTGTACTAACAGCAGGAATTTCCTCTGCGCTGCGCATACTCTTGGAGATCTGACAGAAGTGTGTAGGAGATTTTTTTTTTTAAAGTAATTTTTACTTTGCTCATTTTTAGCTTATGTTTCCAATTACTAAAAATATTCAAAGAATTTGTGTCATGCTTGGTAATATTCAATAATATTTATATTTCAATAATTCAATAATTAATAATATTCAACAACTTCCACCTTGCTTTTGGTGAATAATTAATTTTAAGTACAGTCGGCCCTCTACTTACGAAATTAATCCGCTCTAGAGCCTTTTTCGTAACCTGGAGTTTTCATTAGTAAAGGTGCATTTTACATGTAAAACACATGATTCGTTCCAAGGCTCCCAATACTACCCCATAAACTGTTTAAAAATGATATAATTACACCCATTTTGTATGAAATATGTGTTAAAAGTAAAAGAAAATTATTTATTAAACCATTTAAACATTTTATTAGCATATTAAACCATTTTATTAACATATTTATTAATTAAACCATTACTAAACATTTTTTATTAATCAAACCAAACATTAGTAAACATTATTAAACATTTGTGACGTGCTCTGCCAAGTGTGGGAAGCTGTTTTTTCATGGTGTGGATGGGAAGAGAAATGGAGTCGGAGTCATCTTGAAAGAGGGGTTTGTCAGGAATGTTCAGGAAGTGAAAAGAGTGTCAGACAGAGTGATGAGTCTCAAGTTAGAAAATGAAGGCGTGGTGTGCAATGTTGTTAGTGCTTATGCCCCACAGGCAGGATGTGAGTGAGAAGAGAAGGAGAGATTCTGGAGTGAGTTAGATGAAGTGATGCAGACTACCCTCAGAGGTGAAAGAGTGGTCATTGGTGCAGACTTCAATGGATGGAAATGGCTGTGGTGAAAACTTTCTTCCAGAAGAGAGGGGAGCATAGGGTGACTTGTAAAAGTGGAGGTAGGAGCACACAGGTTGACTGCATCTAATTTGAAGGAAGTCAGTGACTGCAAAGTAGTAGTGGGTGAGAGTGTTGCAAACAGCATAGGATGGTGGTGTGCTGGATGATGCTGATGGTTAGGAAGGTGAAGAAGGAAAAGGCAGAGCAGAAGACAAAGTGGTGGAAGCTGAAAAAGGAAGAGTGTCGGGTTGTCTTCAAAGAGGAGTTGAAACAGGCTTTGGGTGGTCAGGAAGTGCTTCCAGATGACTGGACAACTACAGCTAATGTGATCAGGGAGACAGGTAGGAGAATACTTGGTGTGTCATCTGGAAGGAAAGTAGATAAGGAGACTTGGTGGTGGAATGAGGAAGTGCAGGAGTGTGTACAAAGGAAGAGGTTAGCTAAGAAGAAGTGGGACATTGAGAAAACCGAAGAGAGTAAACAGGAGTACAGGGAGACACAGCGTAAGGCAAAGGTAGCAGTGTCAAAGGCCAAACAGAGCTCGTTTGATGACTTGTACGCTCGGTTGGAAAGTAAGGAGGGAGAAAATGATTTATACAGGTTGGCACAGCAGAGAAATAGAGATGGGAAGGACGTGCAGCAAGTTAGATTGATAAAGGACAGAGAGGGAAATGTATTGACTGATGACAGAAGTGTGCTGGGAAGATGGAAAGAGTACTTTGAAGAGCTGATGAATGAGGAAAATGAGAAAGAACAAAGAGTATAAGAGGTGACTGTTGAGGACCAGGAAGTAGCAAAGATTAGTAAGGGTGAAGTGAGGAGGGCATTGAAGAGGATGAAGAATGGAAAGGCAGTTGGTCCTGATGACATACCGGTGGAGGTTTGGAAGTGTCTAGGAGAGATATCAGTAGATTTTCTGACAAGAACATTCAACAAGGTATTAGAGAGTGAGAGGATGCCAGAGGAATGGAGGAGAAATGTGCTGGTGCCCATTTTTAAGAACAAGGGAGACGTACAGAGTTGTGGCAACTACAGAGGGATAAAGTTGATGAGCCATACGATGAAGTTATGGGAAAGAATAGTGGAAGCTAGACTAAGGGCAGAGGTCAGCATTTGTGAACAACAGTTTGGTTTCATGCCAAGAAAGAGCACCACAGATGCAGTGTTTGCCTTGAAGATGTTAATGGAGAAGTACAGAGAAGGTCAGAGGGAGCTGCATTGTGCCTTTGTGGATCTGGAGAAAGCATATGACAGGGTGCCGAGAGAGGAACTGTGGTATTGCATGAGGAAATCTGGAGTGGCAGAGAATTATGTTAGAGTGGTGCAGGACATGTATGAGAGATGTAAGACAGTGGTGAGGTGTGCTATCGGTGAGACAGAAGAGTTCAAGGTGGAGGTGGGACTGCATCAAGGGTCAGCTCTGAGCCCCTTCTTATTTGCTATGGTGATGGACAGACTGACAGACGAGGTTAGACAAGATTCCCCATGGGCTGTGATGTTTGCAGATGACATTGTGATCTCTAGTGAGAGCAGAGAACAAGTGCGGGAAAATCTAGAGAGGTGGCGGTATGCCCTGGAAAGGAGGGGAATGAAGGTTAGCCTCAGTAAGACAGAATACATGTGCATGAATGACAAGGACCCAAGAAGAACAGTGAGGTTACAGGGAGCAGAGATGACGAAGGTGGAGGATTTTAAGTACTTAGGCTCAACAATTCAGAGCAATGGAGAGTGTGGAAAAGAGGTGAAGAAGCACATGCAGGCAGGTTGGAATGGTTGGAGAAAAGTGTCCGGTGTGATGTGTGATAGGAATGTATCGGCAAGAATGAAAGGAAAAGTGTACAAGATGATGTTGAGGCCAGTGATGTTGTATGGTTTAGAAACAGTGGCACTGGGGAAAAGACAGGAGGCAGAGCTGGAGGTAGCAGAGATGAAAATGTTGAGGTTCTCTTTGGGAGTAACGAGGGTGGATAGGATCAGGAACGAGCACATCAGAGGGACAACACATGTGAGACGTTTTGGAAACAAAGTCAGAGAGGCTAGATTGAGATGGTTTGTACATGTACAGAGGAGTGAGTATATTGGTAGTAGGATGCTGAGGTTGGAACCACCAGGCAGAAGGCCTAGAGGAAGACCAAAGAGACGATTCATGGATGTGGTGAAGGAGGACATGAGGGTCGTTGATGTAAGAGAAGAAAATGCAAAGGATAGGGTGAGATGGAGGCAAATGATTCTCTGTGGTGACCCCTGAAGGGAAAAGCCGAAAGGAAAAGAAGAAGAAGAGTTTTTCATAATGTGAATTTTTCGTATTCAGAGGTTTTCGTAAGTAGACGGCAGACTTGAATCTCTGCACACATACTTATCTAGTCATGCCTTTTGGTTATAACTTTGTTAACTTATGTTAAGAATTATGACATCATCATACTGAGAGGATCTTCAACCTATTTTATTTTTACTTCATTTCAAATAAATCAGAGGTACGGCCAAAAAAAGAATAATGTGTCAAAATTTGACTTTGGCATCATAAAACATACCTCAACCTATTTTACAATAATAAAATAAATCATATATTTAATTTTCAGATTATAGGCGATATATTCTGTGATTCTGTGGCACCTTGCAAAAAAATAAATAAATAAAAAAATAAAGACAACCCACAAAATGTTCATTTTGATGTAAAACAAGATAAGTTTTTGTCTCTATAAAATTACCATATCTTGTGGGATATAAGGCGCACCAGATTATAAGACACATTAAGCAAAACAAGAGTCAGACAAGTCAAACTTGATTAAACTCATTCACAATAACTCTCAACATTGTTCAGTTATAACAATATAACATATAAAATAATACACTTTACAATAACTTCAATAACAACAACAAAAGTCTACACTGGTGCACTGGGCTCAGTTTTAATGTTCACATGGGTTATCGGGTTTTGGCATGGTGCCACAGAATTATGGAACCACGTTTAATTTGCATTTCTAAAACCAATGCTGGCACAAATCCAAATATGTAAATTACTCGGTGTTAAAAGAGTTAAAAGCTACTAGACATTAACAATATAATGGAAATGGCTAAATAGATAGAAACACCACTCCATAAAGAGAGTTGATATCTGAAACAATAGAGAGATGAGAGATTTCCTTTTGGCTTTTCCCCTTTATCAGGGGTTGCCACAGTGAATGATTCGCATGTTTGATTTGGCATAGTTTTTTTTTTTTTTTTTTTTTTTTTTAAAGTTAGATGCTCTTCCTGATGAAATCCTTTAGCAAGGCACATAAACACGCTGACGGCTTTGCAGCTCCCCTTTACGAAAGTCAGCAATGTTCTTTTACATGAACCTCTCACCATAGACAGTGAGAAACATGGCCCGCCTTTGATAACCCAGTTAGCTGCACTGGGAGGTGGGGGTGGGGGGGCAGTGACAACCTTGTGGAGAGTGGGACTCGAACCCCCAACCTTAGGATCAGAGTTCAAGTGCCCTATACCACTAGATCACCACTGTCCTCCAAGATTACAAATCTCCTGCCAGAAGGAAATCCAATACGTAGTGTGACAAAGCCTCTAAGTTTGGTGGTTCCACTTTTTTTTTTTTTTTTGCCAGGGGTTGTAGCTATGTAATGTACAGAACCATTAAAGCTGTGGTTAGTAATTTAGAAAGCTAATAAATTTGAAACTGGCATCACTTCAGGGCTTCGAGCAAAATCCTTCACTGCCCACTTGGATCCTTCTAAAGAAATGCACCCCCCGACAAATGCATACACTTTAACCTGACTGCTGATGCAGGAATTTAATTGAAAGCATTTGATTTGCAATTGGTACATTCCCTATAAAGCATCCACTAATTTACTATATGCTTGGTGCATAAGCATTTATGGTACACGGTGCACATGTAGGTTATACCAGGCTTGTACAAACTACGCATTTTAAACATTTTTGAGATGTTAGTAGATAAGGGTTTTAAGTACTTAGGCTCAACAATCCAGAGCAATGGCAAGTGTGGAAAAGAGGTGAAGAAGCGTGTGCAGGCAGGTTGGAATGGTTGGAGAAAAGTGTCCGGTGTGATGTGCGATAGGAAGGTATCAGCAAAAATGAAAGGAAACGTGTACAAGACGGTGATGAGGCCAGCGATGTTGTATGGTTTAGAAACAGTGGCTGTGGGGAAAAGACAGGAGGCAGAGCTGGAGGTAGCAGAGATGAAAATGTTGAGGTTCTCTTTGGGAGTAACGAGGATGGATAGGATCAGAAACGAGCACATCAGAGGGGCACCACATGTAAGATGTTTTGGAGACAAAGTCAGAGAGGCTAGATTGAGATGGTTTGGACATGTACAGAGGAGGGATAATGAGTATATTGGTAGTAGGATGCTGAGGTTGGAACTACCAGGCAGAAGGCCTAGAGGAAGACCAAAGAGACGATTCATGGATGTGGTGAAGGAGGACATGAAGGCAGTTGATTCGCTGTGGCGACCCCTGAAGGGAAAAGCCGAAAGGACAAGAAGAAGAAGAAGAAGAGATGTCAGTAGATAAACTTAAAACATTTCTTTGGGTTGAGAAAAAGTGGGTGGAGCTTCAGTCCCCTCAGTTAATATTGATTACTATTGGGGTATAAAGACGTAGTTAACCACTATAGTGGTGTGTGTATAAACCTAAAAAGCTACCAACGCCAGTTTTAAATTCAGTATCATAACAATGGATCATCATGGGGGGGGGGGGGGGGTTTCGTTCTTCTGAACGAACACATGAGCGTGTGAGGGAGCGAAAGTGCTCAAAATGAAGGAATGCTTATTAAAAATGCACCGAGGGGGTTGTGAATGCTAAAACAATAATTAAAGAGGGCGTCCCATCCCATGCTGGTTTTGTTTTTTTTTTGCCTTCTTTAATAGAAGAAAAAAAACCTTTTAGCGCAGTTGCATGTTTAATTTATAGAACAACAGCCTGTTGTTATTACAAGCTTGATCTTTTAAGGGATGAGGTTACCTTTGACCTTCTCTGTTATTCTATTTTATTTGTGCCTCTGTTATTAAAGCAAACAGCTCATACCTGAAATTTGTGTAATTATTCCGGACATTTAGTTTGGCCAACTTTGTGTTAATGTTGGCCCTGTCTTAGCAAGGCTGTGTAAATTATACCCCGTTTATGTGAGTTTATGTGTCAGACCTGAACATGCTGTCTCTGGAATAGTATTTTATTTTCCCCCTGAATGCATCAAAGCTTATACATGCTTCCCTCTTGTTTGCTTGTTTATATATTTATTTATATATTTATTATCAGCAATTGACATGGCATAGTATCTCAGGGAAAAGGAAAACAATTTTACACTGTAAGCTGAAGGCACTCTGACTATGGCAGGAATACTAGTGGATTGCAAACACTGTGTCTATACCTGTCAGTTTTATATCCACCTCCTACACTGATGTATGGTGTGGTATGTTTTCTAAAAAAAAAACAAAAACAAACTCAGTTTCGAAGCAGTATTATTCACAGTGATCCCACATTTGTCAGTGTCTGATTGAAAGATGGTCCTTCACTGTTGTATCAGGGGACCCCTTTAAGCATCCTCTGCTAAATGCCTTAATCAGCCCCCTGCTGAGCCTCTTAAGACCCCCGGAGAGGGTTGAGAGCATGTCACCGAACACAAAGGAGGCCACGCTTATGTATGAGGGCTTTGTGGCACTGTGGAATGTTGTTGGGCCCATGGAGATTACCCTGACCAGGGGTTCAGTATTGTAGTGCTGCACCCAAGTACCTCACCTTTACAAGGCCCTCCTGCTGAGAGCCAGCGGGATCCCAATGCAGCCACACCAATCATAGGCACTTAGAGTGGGCACAAACATTTATCTCAACCACTTAAACAGTGATATGTACACTGAAAACACACACAGCCATGCAAAATGCATCATCGCTATTCAGCACACAAAGACATTTATCACAGCCACTTAACCAATGAATAGTCCCTGAACACACACACACACACACACACACACACACACACACACACACACACACACACACACACACACACACACACACAATAACAAATACATGCATATATCATTCTTTGTTTGATTTTTAAAAACTAGATCAGGACAATTCTGCTCATCTTTTTTTTTCTGTTTCAGAAACTTTTAATGACTTTTAGTAAAACTAATGCTGGAAATATTACATAGTTTAAAATCTTCTAAATGTTTTAACTTTCTCATGAATGCATTTGTACAGACACTTGCTAATATACGACACATCTGCCTGGACGATACTCCAAGAAGGTGGACATGGTCACATATTTTTTCTTCAGTACTTTATGCCTTTCCTTTTGTTCTGCGTACTGTATACCTATTCACATCAAATACTATGATGAGCCCAAGATGAAATGCTACCCCTATGATTCATGTTTATATTGCATCTCGCAGATTTAGTGTAGCATGTTTCTGGTCACGAGTTAAACAAACTACTGCAAAACATTTATTTTTGAGTTTGTGTTAGCTTTCCTTGAGTTTCCCAGTTGGTTTTGAAAATAAACAGACACAACCATTCACAATCACACTCGTGCCTTATATCCACTATTTCTAATGCTGAATATATCATATGTTTTCTGTAACTTACCTCCTGCGGCCACAATTTTACTTCAGAGGAAGTAATTTTTTGTCTCCTCTTAGATTCTGTAGTTTCCGTCTTTGGACTAAAAAAAACAAAAAAAAAAACAACAACAAAAAAAAACAGGGGTGAGATTAAGGTCCATTCATCCATTATCTACATTACCCTCTTTGAATCGCCACCTTATCATGGTGGGGGGGTTTGTGTTTTCTAATAATCCTAGGAGTTATGTTGTCAAAGGTATTATGCCCCTTGTAGGGTCACTCAAGGCAAACAGGTCCTAGGTGAAGGTCCAGATGAAGTGCAGTTCAAGACCCCTATGAATAAAAATAAAAGGACACAGTTTCCCTTGCCTGGATGCCGGTCAAAGGGGTCACCCCCTGAAGCCAAGCCTGGGGAAGGTTCTCAAAGGCAAGTGCCTGGTTGTTGGGCTTCTGCCCATGGCCAGGCCCCAGCTCTAAATGGAGACATGGATCTGCCCGCTCATGGACCCACCATCTGTGGGAGGGGCTATTGGGGTCAGTTGCATTGTGAGTTGGGTGGCAGCTGAAGGCATGGGTTCTATTGGACCGATCCTTGGTTACTTGCTCTGATTCTTGTTACATGGAATGTCACCTCTCTGTCTGGAAATGGATCTGAGCTGGTGCATTAGGTTGACTGACTAGATATCACCCCAAAGCATAGCTTGGGCTCTGGAACCACCCATCTCGCGAAGGGCTGAACCTTACTCCATTCTGGAGTTGATAATGGGGAGAGACGGCGAGCTGGTGTGGGCATCCTTGCCCCCCCATCTCGGTGCCCACATGTTGGGGTTCTCCCTGGATGATGAAAGGGTAGCTTCCCTCCACCTTTGGGTGGGAGGGTGATTATTGTTTGTGTGTATGCACCAAACGACACCTCAGAATACCTACCCTTCCTGGAGCATTTAAGGATGTGTTGGAGAACTCACTCATTATCCTGGGAGACTTCAACGCCCATGTGGGCAACAACAGTGTGACCTGGAAGGGAGTGATTGGTAGGTACAGCCTCTCCAATCTAAAACCCAATGATATCTCATTTTTGAACTTCTGTGATCATCAGAGTTTGTCCATCACAAACACCATGTTCAAACCTAAGAGTGTCCTTAAGTGCACTTGGCACCAGGACACCCTAGGCCGCAGTTTGATGGTGAAATTTGTAGTCATGTCATCATACTTGTCACTCCATATTCTGGACACCTGGGTGAAGCAAGGAGCTGAGCTATCAACCAATCACCACCTGGTGGCGAGCTGTCAGTGACGGTGGGAAAGACTGCCCTCCAGACCTGTCGGGCCCAAGTGTGTAGTTAGGGTCTACTGGGAATGTTTGGCGAAGTCTTCTGTCAGAGGAGCCTTTAACTCCCACTTCTGGCAGAGATACAAACCCATACCTAAGGAGGGGAACATGGAATCCAATTGGGCCATGTTTCATGCCTCAATAGCTGTAAATGAAAGGTCATTGATATCTATTATGATGGAAACCCCCTACCCAGCAGTGGACACTTACCGTGAAGGGGGCCGTCCAGCTGAAAAAGAAGCAGACTCACAAGGCAATAGACAGATACCAGCAGGCCAAACATGCTGCAGCCCGAGCTGTCACTGATACAATATCTCGGGTCTGGGAGGAATTTGCTCAGAAAGCAATTATCGATTGGCCTCATAAAGGTTCTGAATGACCATCCCATGTCTCAGGAGGGAGAAGCAGTGCTCCACAAATACTGTTTACAATGGAAGTGGGGAGCTGGTCACCTTGACTGGGGATGTTGCCTGGAGGTTGAGGGAATACTTTGAGGACCTCCTCAATCCCACCATCATCCTCTCCATGAAGAGGGAAGACCTCAAGGCAAAGCTCTCAATTTACCAGTCGATCTACGTTCCAAACCTCATCTATAGTCATAAACTTTGGATAGTGGCTGAAAGAACAAGATCGTGGATACAAGCAGCTGAAATGAGCTTCCTTTGCAGAGTGGCCAGGCTCTGAACATCTGGACCTCTCCCTTAGAGATAGGATGAGAAGCTAAGTTATATGGGAAGAAGTTGGAGTAGAACTGCTGCTGCTTCATATTGAGAGGAGCCAGTTGAAGTGGCTCTGGCAGCTGGTTAGAATGCCTCCTGAACGCCTCCCTCATGTGGTGTTTCAGGTATATCTAACCAGGAAGAGGCCTGGGATTGACCTAGAACACACTGCAGGGATTATGTATTTTGGCTGGTCTGGGAACGTCTTGGTGTCCTCCTGGAAGAGCTGAAGGAAGTGGCTGGGGAGAGGGACATCTGGACCTCATTGGTTAGGCTACTGCCGCTGCCACCCGACCCTGGATTAAGCGGAAGAAGATGAAGATGAAGGTGAAGTGACTAAACATTCAACCAAAAGAGACAGGAAATCGAACATAGGCTACTGAACAGCTTGTATCAAAAGACTCTGACCTTTTCTTCTGTGATTCTCTGCTAGATCTGGTTGGACAACTTTATCTTTTTTATCAGACTACCAGACTGCCTTAAAGAACAGTCTATTTGTTCCTGTTCCTTAAGATTTTACAGACTTATTTGATTTGTAACTAATGCAGTGGTATCTCATCTTTTATAACAAGTTTTCCATGATACGAGCTTCGAACTCACCAAAAATCTGCTCCATCCAATGAGCAAAAATACACTTTATGAGCTCTCCTTGAAATGGCTTTTCTGGGCTGATTAGCCTTGTATTCTTCCGTGTATATTCCTCAGCACTCCAGGAATGCCTTTTCCCGACACCATAGCATGACAATGAGAGTGCCACTGCCAACTACTGTAGAGGATGCACAATTACACTTAAATCTAGTACAGTATGGCAAAAAAGCATGTTCTCCAGGGTCATAGGCACCCCCCTGCCATCACAACGCACCCCCCCCCCCACTATTTGAGAAGCACTGGCCTTGTAAGAGCTCACCATGGGTATTTCCTTACTGGCATTCATAGCATGCACACGAACAAAATTCTCCTCCTTCTCCTCCTCATCTGTTATGTACCACTTCCTGTCTGCCCACGTGACATTTTTGTCGCACTCGATGATCGGAAGGGTTAGTTGACTTACTGTTTATTCTTGTTTTATTATTATTTATTGTTAATTATTATTAATGTTAATGTACATGTATTATTATTATGAAATATTTATTTTTTTTACATGTTTATCTTTAGTATATTAGGTCAAATATATACGTGTCTGTGGCAGGTTATACGAGTTTGGGAGGGGGTTGGAACGGATTCATTGGTTTCCTGTTATTTCTTATTGGAATAACGGTTTTATCTAACGAACTTTTCAGCTTACGAGCTCGCCCTTGGAAAGGATTAAATTCATTAGCTGATGTATCACTGTATTTGGTTTAAACACACAGTGGCACAGTAGTTATCATGTTCACCTTACAGGAAGAAGATGTGGGTTAGATTCCCTGGCTCGGGCAATTTGGTGTGGAGATTGCATGACACCCCCTCCCCCCGCCGCCACCCACCCACCCACCCATACACACACACACACACACACACACACACACACACACACACACACACACACACACACACACACACACACACGCGCACGGGTTTGCTCCCACAGTCCACAAACAAGCACAATAGGCTAATTGACTGTTTTAATTGCCTATGCATAAGTGTGAGTGGTTGTATGTGTGTTGGCCCTGCAGTGATTTGACAAGCGTTTCAAGGTGTACCCAACGCTTGCCCAGAATCGGCTGTGATGTGTGCCAGCCTCCCTCTGACCCTAATTAGGATTAAGCGGCTTAGAAAATGAATGAATGAATATTGTTAGGCAAGCTGTCCAGGGTGTACGCCCCTTGCTCAGAGTCGGCCAAGATGGGCACCAGCCTCCCCGCGACCCTAATTAGGATTACGCAGTTCAGAAAATGAATGAATGAAGGAATGAATGAATGAATGAATGTTGTTACCTTTTTGTTTGTTAATTTTTAAAAGGATGAAAATTGCTGTACTTCAGTGTGGGTGTGGCAATTCCCTCCAGCCATGAAAGAGACTCTTTTCATGAATAACTTCATATCCTCGTCAGATTTAGTTAAAGGCAAATTGTTCTGTACCGCTATTTTTGCAAGTACAATAAAAAATTGCCTATGCTCTCCAGTACACTGGCAGTGGATATCTATGTGCCTCCTCCAATGACGCCCACGTCCTCCACATTGCCCTCTAGCATTGTTCAGCCATTCTCTCTCAGTGGTGCGTTCTGGTTCAGAGATTATTCACAAAAGTAGCATTAATGAGGAAAAACTGGCCCTCGAACGTCATTTTAATGGGAAAATGTGCTGCTTTGATGTGTGAAGAACGTGTACATCTAATGGAACAGCCGTATTTTTAAAATAACTCCTTTGCAGAACTGATTTTATTTTTACTGATTTCTTTAATTAGTTATTATTAATATTCAACAGTTATTTTCAATATCTAAATCAACAACATTAACAAAGAAACAAACAAACAAAGTTAATCAGTCAGATGTAAAAACCAAAGCATATATACAACACCTTCCTATCCATAAAATTGGAATATATATATATATATATATATATATATATATATATATATATATATATATATATCAAAAAATATATTGTCGTGCTGATTGAAAGATCAAATCTCTACAATGCCACACACATTTATGGTGACATGTATCCGGAAGTACAAAAGTGTCTGTACTCTCCAGCAAGGGCGGAGACTGGTCTGACCGTAACTCGAGTCCCAGGTTCTATAGGCCTAAGCCTGAAAGGGGAAATGAAACGCTGACTAAATAAGTTGGCGGTAGCTTAAGAATAGTTTATTGAAGCGATTGTGATTTAAATTTTATATCATAAATAAATCATTGCACACACAGCTGTTTTGTTTTATGTGCTTGTCGTATAAGTTATCGACCCGAAAGCCGTCATTGCTATGTGGCCGCCTACACAAAGTTACCGTGACGTCACTGAGTTGGTACAAAGTACCACATGAAATATAGTGCATGCATATCACAGCATATTAAATGATATAAACAACATGGAATCTCACGTTAACAACACGCACAGTTTTTCAGCAGAAGACGATTCATCTATTACTCTCAGAAGACGAATCAAATATTATAGTTCAACCAAAAACATTCTCAAATATATTTCAAACTACATCTGCAAGTACATGTGCTTAATACATTTATAAATTGAGCTCAAGGTATTTATCTATTCAAAGGCACAAACAAATATTAATACATATTTACTATTTTTTATATATTTTATTATTTTTATTAATTATATTTTTTATATATGTTATTAAAATATATTTTATAAAAGTACTGAGCATTAGGCTGCAGATCCAGGCTGGATGGCTTCTGATTATTTTAGCAATTCATTCTCTGTGCGTCAATGTTTGTGTTCTAGCACATGTGCAGGAGCCGGAGGCGGGGCTAACAAACTGTGCTTTATTCTCACACTCGCACTTTGTTTGATTGACAGTGTTCAGCTATTATTGCTTACTGATAATATGTGAGGTAGGCGAAAGTTGGTACGTACTTGTCGTTGATTATAGATTGGTCAGCTCGGGCTTGCACATGCGCAGTTCCCGTTACACGATAACTTCCGGTTTACTTCCTGACTCTAGTCATGCGGAACTCATCTCCAACTTTCTCTTCAATAACAGTCATTAAGTTTATTTGTAAGATTGTGAATACACAGAATTTCTTGTCCAGCGGAACGCAACTCCTGCTGTGGGGGGTGCACGTGCACCCTGTGCACACCCCCAGCCTACACCCTTGACCAGGATGCTTTTGATATCTCTTGTCGATGTTACATTAATTAATTATGTCTGTCTTTGAGCACATGTACACACACAAGGGCACACAAGGGCAGATAAGATCTATTTCTGACTGTTAGTGTTGGAGCATCATCAGCTATTGAACAAGCTGGAGCCCACGTTTACTGTAACCCAGTCTGGTTGCTTTGACAGGGACAAGCTGTCTCATGGATGGGAATACTGCAGGGAGGATATATTCTGGGTAAAATAGGACTAAGATTAACAGGAAACTTTAGATCTCATCTGATCCTGTTGTCTTGAATG
>CM045733.1:58172500-58295000 GCA_024760905.1 Plotosus lineatus | reverse complement strand
CATGTGTGTGTTGAAGGATGATTCATCAAAGAAAACAATGGAAGAGAAGAACTGTGAATGGAGCATGAAGAATAAAGAGAGTTTAAATAAAACCTTCCAGTGTTATTATTGGGTATGTAGTGTAGTGTCATGATTGCATTATTAAAAATATTAATGACAATAGTGCAAAAACATATCACTGCACTATTATATACAGAGGTACCATGGCTTACGAGTGTCTTTTATAATGAATTTGATCCAACCAGAAATCTGCCCCATCCAACAAGTAGATTTTGATTTACAAGCTCTGCATGGGAACTGGCTTTTCCGGGCCAATTAGCCTGGTATTCGTCAAGGTACTACGGTATATATTCCCACCTTCATGAGCTTGTTCAGGATAAACAAAAACAAAACAAAAAAAACATACAAAGTAGGGATAATGGTTTTCCATTTCAATATTTGCTTTTTTCTGTTTCAGACAATGCATGATTCCATTTCATTTCCATTTCCTAAGTTTACACGTGTTACGCATGTTTCTTGCAAAAAGTGACATTAAAACGCACTCTACATTATTTATTGTGGTTGTGTGCTGTTGGGACTTCAAACAACTTTTTCAGTGAATCATTAAAAGAATAAGTTTTTGCCTCAAGAACAAATTTTATTGATTCTTAATCTCAAACTTCGGCGAAGGTGGCATGATAAAAATCGATGCAAATAAAAGAACAAAATATTATGCAGATCAAAGATAACCAAAAAAGTAAACTTTACAAAATAAACTTTAAACAATTGTTAATGTCTGTCTGTCTTTCTTTCAGCTTTTTCCCTTTTAGTCGGGAGTCGCCACAGTGAATCATCTGATTCGCACGTTTGATTTGGCAGAGGGTTTTACGTCGGACACCCTTCCTGTCACAACCCTTGTAGCAAGGGACAGAAACACGCTGACGACTTTGCAGCCTACTCTTTACGAAAGTCAGCAATGGTTCTTTTACATGCCTCTCACCACAGACAGTGAGAGACATGGCCTGCCTTTGATAACCCAGTTAGCCACACTGCGGGCAGTGACAACCCTGTGGAGAGTGGGACTCAAACCCCCAACCTATGCACGTGCACATGCACGACTTTGCCGAATTTATTCATGGGTGTATGTACATACGTATTTTTATATGCATATGTATTATAGGGTTTTCACAAGCAAATTATTTTTCTCTTGATTACAGTTCACTATATGTTCTATTCAATATATATATATATATATATATATATATATATATATATATATATATATATATATATATATATATATGTGTGTGTGTAATGCAGCCGTGAGGGGGGTACAAGCCAGTCACAAGCCCAGATAAATGCAGAGGGTTGCGTCAGGAAGGGCATCCGGTGTAAAACCAATGCCAAATTAAATATGCGAGTCAAAACAAAGAATTTCATATCGGATCGGTCGAGGCCCGGGTTAACAAGGACCGCCATCAGTGCTGTTAACCAACAGGGTGCTGGTGGAAATTGGACTACTGTTGATCGAAGAAGGAGAGGCAGGAGGCGTGTCCGTAGGCAGAGAGAGAAGAGGAAAGGCATGAGTCTAGGACTGAAAGTAGGGACTTTGAATGTTGGAGCTATGACTGGAAAAGGTGAAGAACTGGCTGATATAATGCAGAGGAGGAAGGTGGACATACTGTGTGTTCAGGAGACCAGGTGGAAAGGTAGCAAGGCTAGAATCTTAGGAGCAGGGTTTAAGCTGTTTTTTCATGGTGTGGAGGGGAAAAGAAATGGAGTAGGAGTCATCTTGAAGGAGGGGTTTGTCAGGAATGTTCTAGAAGTGAAAAGAGTGTCAGACAGAGTGATGAGTCTCAAGTTAGAAATTGAAGGCGTGATGTTCAATGTTGTTAGTGCTTATGCCCCACAGGCAGGATGTGAGCTAGAAGAAAAGGAGAGATTCTGGAGTGAGTTAGATGAAGTGATGCAGAGTACCCCCAGAGGTGAAAGAGTAGTCATTGGTGCAGATTTCAATGGACATGTTGGTGCAGGAAACAGAGGGGATGAGGACGTGATGGGCAGGTTTGGTATGACAGGGTGCCGAGAGAGGAACTGTGGTATTGCATGAGGAAGTCTGGAGTGGCAGAGAAGTATGTTAGAGTGGTGCAGGACATGTATGAGAGATGTAAGACAGTGGTGAGGTGTGCTGTCGGTGTGACAGAAGAGTTCAAGGTGGAGGTAGGACTGCATCAATGGTCAGCTCTTAGCCCCCTCTTGTTTACTATGGTGATGGACAGGCTGACAGACGAGGTTAGACAAGTATCCCCATGGACTATGATATTTGCAGATGACATTGTGATCTGTAGTGAGAGCAGAGAACAAGTGGAGGAAAACCTAGAGAGGTGGAGGTATGCCCTGGAAAGGAGGGGAATGTAGGTTAGCCTCAGTAAGACAGAATATACGTGTGTGAACGACAAGGACCCAAGAGGAACGATGAGGTTACAAAGAGCAGAGATAAGGAAGGTGGAGGATTTTAAGTACTTAGGCTCAACAATCCAGAGCAATGGGGAGTGTGGAAAAGAGGTGAAGAAGCGTGTGCAAGCAGGTTGGAATGGTTGGAGAAAAGTGTCTGGTGTGATGTGTGATAGGAGGGTATCGGCAAGAATGAAAGGAAAAGTGTACAAAACGGTGTTGAGGCCAGCGATGTTGTATGGTTTAGAAACAGTGGCCCTGGGATTGTTGACCCTGGGATCAACGATCAAGCACCTTTTACCACCTTTGTTCTAAATGGTGGGGCGCAATTATATGATTATAATGACAAACTTGTTTTTATTTTTTGATGTATTTATTTTTAATTATTTAAAAATTTTCCATGTATTATTTGAAAACCAATGTATAATCGAAAATGACTTAACTCAAAACGACTTAAGCTGAGGTATACATACATGTTCAACCAAATGTACATGGATACCAGATTATCAAAACCACATATGTTTTAGCACCTTATATGGAACTACAGGTTCCAAGAATGTCCCAGAAGAACAATGCACATGTTTATAAAGCAGTCTATAAAGAATGTTTTGCTAAAGTTGATGTGGACCTCAAATGTAAACCTCACTGAACACATTTGGGATAAATGGAATGCCGACTGCACTCCAGGCCTTCTCGGTTGGCATTAGTGCCCAAACTCACTGATGCTTTTGTAGATCATTCATTCATTCATTTTCTGAATTTCTTAAACCTAATTATGGTCATGGGGAGGCTGATGCCCATCTCAGCTGACTCTGGGTGTGGGCAGACTACACCCTGGACATTGCAAGGCAGAAACACACTGACGACTATGCTGCTACTCTGGACAAGTCAGCAATGATTCTTTTACATGAACCTCCCACCATACACAGTGAGAGACATGACCCAGTTAGCAGCACTTGGAAGACAGCAGTGCGTTTGAAAACTGCAGCCGATTATAACAAGTATGTGTGATTCTTGGAGAACCTGTATTGTGCTTGGTATAATGCTATCTTGTGGATGTTTGACTCATCAGTTTTTTTTTCATTTAATAATTTTAAATGACACATGCTGCCTTTCATCTCTATATGTAGACGGCTAGAACAGGCTCCTGACATGTAAAAAATATATATAATAATAATAATAAAAAATAAATAAATAAAAATGAAGCACTTTATCTGCACAAATGTACCCCAGGTGATGCAATAGAGCCACAATCTGGAGCAAGACTCACACCAGCCAATCTATCCATTATTCCAGACTCAATAGCAGAGGTTTCTGGTTCCTAATTCTATAATTTCACAGAAAAAATATCTTGAATAAAAAATGAATAAATGGTATAAGGTTAAGGTTTTTGGAGGTTTTAAAAGCCACATATGTCACCCTACAGAACAGATTTGTAGGAAACCCATCCTTTACTGTAGGGGTTGTTGTGTATCTTTTATTAAAGGTAAAGAAGATCTAAGAAATAGTAGTACTCTATCTTGGTTGTCATGAGACTATAAATTTGTTTTGGCCTCACTAGTCATAGTCAGGCACAGGCATCAAGTTTGTTCTATATTAAAAGGAGGAGGGGTTTGATGGAGAGCTCCCTTATGTTTTGCTTCATGTCCTGATTTTCTTTGTAAGAATGAGGATAGGTTTTGTTCTGGGGACAGATTGTGCCTTCTTCCAACTTAATATTTCTCAGGCATGATATAATGAAAGCTTTGTCTTTCTGGTTTAGCTGAAAGTCACTTTAAGGTCAGCAATGTAAGGAAATAGCATCCTGGAAATGATTCTGGGCCTTTCATGAAGGAAGAAAAACTTGAAAAGTTCTTCATCAAGTGAAGCATTCATCTTTCCTTCAATTGCAATCAGGTGTTCTGTCCCTATAGCTGAAAAAACACCCACACAGATAGATGCTGCCACAACCATGCTTCACTGTTATGATTGTATTGGAGAGCTGGTGAGAAGTGCCTTGATTACTTCACACATAGTTCTTAGAATTGAGGCCAAAAAGTTCAATCGTGGTCTCATCAGGCCAGATAATCTAATTTCTAATGGACTGGGAGTTTGTCTTGCACTGATACAAGGCCTCCGTCGGACTACTCTGTCATATAAGCTTCATTGATGAATGGCTGCATTTATGGTTGACTTTCTATAATTTTCTCCCATCTCCACACTGCACTCTGGAGCTCAGCCACAGTGATTTTTGGGCTCTTCTTTACCTCTTTCACCAAAGCTCTTCTCCACCAATTGCTCAGTTTGGCTGGATAGCCAATTCAATAACAGTCCTTCCAAACTTTTCCATTTTAGAATTATGGAGACCACTGTGCTCTTCGGAAGCAGAAATACTAGTCCTTCTCAAAAAATTAGCATATTGTGATAAAGTTCATTATTTTCTGTAATGTACTGATAAAAATTAAACTTTCATATATTTTAGATTCATTGCATACCAACTGAAACATTTCAGGTCTTTTATTGTTTTAATACTGATGATTTTGGCATACAGCTCATGAAAACCAAAAAACCCTATCTCAAAAAATTAGCATATTTCATCCAACCAATAAAAAACAAAAAAGTGTTTTTAAGTCAAAAAGGTCAACCTTCAAATAATTATGTTCAGTTATGCACTCAATACTTGATCGGGAATCCTTTTGCAGAAATGACTGCTTTAAAGCGGCGTGGCATGGAGGCAATCAGCCTGTGGCACTGCTGAGGTGTTATGGAGGCTAGCGGCCTTAAGCTCATCCACAGTGTTGGGTCTGGTGTCTCTCAACTTTCTCTTCACAATATCCCACAAATTCTCTATGGGGTTCAGGTCAGGAGAGTTGGCAGGCCAATTGAGCACAGTAATGCCATTTCCCAGTGGTTTTGGCACTGTGAGCAGGTGCCAGGTCGTGCTGAAAAATGAAATCTTCATCTCCATAAAGCTTTTCAGTAGATGGAAGCATGAAGTGCTCCATAATCTCCTGATAGCGAGCTGCATTGACCCTGCCCTTGATAAAACACAGTGCACCAACACCAGCAGCTGACATGGCACCCCAGACCATCACTGACTGTGGGTACTTGACACTGGACTTCAGGCATTTTGGCATTTCCTTCTCCCCAGTCTTCCTCCAGACTCTGGCACCTTGGTTTCCAAATGACATGCAAAATTTGCTTTCATCCAAAAAAAGTACTTTGGACCACTGAGCAACAGTCCAGTGCTGGTTCTCTGTAGCCCAGGTCAGCCGCTTCTGCCGCTGTTTCTGGTTCAAAAGTGGCTTGACCTGGGGAATGCGGCACCTGTAGCCCAATCCACTGCTTCCACAGGTCCCCCAAGGTCTGGAATCGGCCCTTGTCCACAATCTTCCTCAGGGTCCGGTCACCTCTTCTGGTTGTGCAGCGTTTTCTGCCACACTTTTTCCTTCCCACAGACGTCCCATGTGCCTTGATACAGCACTCTGGGAACAGCCTATTCGCTCAGAGATTTCTTTCTGTGTCTTACCCTCTTGCCTGAGGGTGTCAATGATGGCCTTCTGGACAGCAGTCAGGTCGGCAGTCTTACCCATGATTGCGGTTTTGAGTAATGAACCAGGCTGGGAGTTTTTAAAAGCCTCAGGAATCTTTTGCAGGTGTTTAGAGTTAATTGGTTGATTCAGATGATTAGGTTAATAGCTCATTTAGACTACCTTTTCATGATATTTTTTTTTGAGATAGGAATTTTGGGTTTTCATGAGCTGTATGCCAAAATCATCAGTATTAAAATAATAAAAGACCTGAAATATTTCAGTCGGTGTGCAATGAATCTAAAATATATGAAAGTTTAATTTTTATTAGTACATTACAGAAAATAATAAACTTTATCACAATATGCTAATTTTTTGAGAAGGACTTATATATATATATATATATAGTTATCTTGGCCAGATTTGTTCCTTGCCACAATTCTGTTTCTGACATTTTCAAGCAGTTCTTTTCGTCTCATGATTCTCTTTGGCTGTCATATGCACTGTGAGCTGTAAGGTCTTATATAGACAGCTGGACTTCAATGAAGATTCGAACAATCTCAAGGAGAGTCGGAAGAAATGGAGAGCATGTGGAGAGCATACTTATGTAGAGTGCTGCAACAATGAATCAATAAAATCAATAAAAATCGATTACTAAAAGTGTTGGCAACAAATCTCATTATCGATAAGTCATGTGATGATTATGTAATCAGCCACTACAGACGAGTGTCAATCAGTATGATATTGAACAGACGTGTCATACGTGCGCCTCGCATTTTTTTCATCTTCATAAACATTATAATACACGGCCCAGTCGATTGCCAGAAGCACTGGGATGAAAAAAGTGTTCGACCAAAATCTTCAAAAGTTTAGGAGCATTTTAATCTCCATTGTCCCCAAAAATGTATTGAATGCAGGCTTTGTAAAAGTGAGATGGGCATGGGAGCATCTTAAAAGAAAACATGTAGGAATTATTATTGATAAGGAAGCTGGCCCATCAGCAGGCTAAGTGACTACAAATCCTAAATTTATTCCGTTTCGAAGGGGAAAAAAGTTTAGTATTCAACCATCACTTGCTCACTTGAAATATCGGAAGTTCAGATAAGCCGCACTATGTCTCACAAGCGCAATGCGTCACTTGTAACAAACGCCTACTTACGGTGGAAAGCGTCACATATACTAGTATATAAGTATAAATTTATATGGTAGTTTATTACAATGCAATGTAATGCAAATGGCTCATTCCGCTAATGAGCTAAGAGTAGTAATACACAAGCGTGTTTGGCGTTTGCTTGTCACGTGATCTAAAGTAGGTCTGGCAAGTCAAGATGGCAGCTGTCATGCTCCTCGTGAGGTTGTTTAACCTTTACCGGAATGCGCGGGCCAAAATGTTGTACGATTGCGAAAGTTCATTGAACTACAGTATTTGAAATGTTAAGGTTGTTTGTCATGCTCTTTTCATTAGCATTTAATAATAGTTTATGTTAGCATTAGAAGCTCATGTTCAGTGCTGAGAAATTGCTGTATTATAGAAGCAATAAACCTCGTTCATGATTAGCAATGTGACAATACAACACATATCTAACGGAGTGTAGAACAAAATATCTCAACTGATTCTTTAGAATATACAATTTACATGAAAATTGAAATATATGCACTTTAATTTATAAAGCTAAATTTCAGCTTTATTTAAATTAGATAAAATTAAGTCAGCATTTGAGAACTAAACAGCATGTAATTATAAGCTATAGCATGTATAAAATTATATTAATAAATCTTCTTCTTTTCCTTTCGGCTTTTCCCTTCAGGGATCGCCACAGCAAACCATCCGCCTCCATCTCACCCTATCCTCTGAATCTTCTACTCTTACTCCAACTACCTTCATGTCCTCCTTCACCACATCCATAAATCTTCTCTTTGGTCTTCCTTGAGGCCTTCTGCCTTCTGTTTTTTTGTACAGGGTACAGGCTGCTGTGTGTACATTAATGAGCCAAAATATGAACTTAAATAATTTTAGCAAATGGCTCCAATGTAAAAATGAGTGACACATTTAAGAGAGTCTGAATACTTTCCGTACATGTTTGTAATCCATTTTCCGCAAAGATCATTATTACAATATGTGATTATGTGTATACAACCAAGGCTAGCTAAGGGCTAAACTATCAATTTGTACTGGGTTATTCCTAGTCCCTATTCACACAACAGTGTCAGTATCAATTTTGAAATAATCTGAACTAATCCCCCATTCATCAGGCTCAAAATTAGTTCAATTTATCTAATCTTCCATATGCACTTTCCACATACCCCAGCTTTTTCTCTCTTGAGGTTTGTTTCCTATACATTTGGCATTTCCTATACGTGTTTCCTATACTGAACGTGTTTAGCATTCCAAATAGGCCGATGATTCTTGCAAAAGTCTATGATATAAAACCTCTGAACGAAGCAGGGTGTAATAATAATTATATGCATACAACGATTTTTAGACTTTCAACATGTAAAGTCCAGAGTAGTGTATCAGAGTATGCAGTAGAGGGTATGCAGTTAAATAAAATATATCTTAGGGACATAGATACCTCTGCCTTGCATAGTCTTCCGCTGCCTTGTGAGACAGGTTCTCATTAGAACCAAAGGCCAAGGAAGTCAATCCCTGACAGAAAACATGCAAATGTGGAGGCATTGAGGGCAATTGATGAACAGAACCACCATAAATCTTTCGGCCATCTGCTGCAGGAACTAATAGTCTACGTCTGTCTTGACATGTTCCTGCCGGCGCAGACCCACTACTAACTATCTCAGACAGTGCTGCTAGTAATTTAAAAAAAGCTAACAACACTTCAACACCCCTTGCACGAAAAAATCCCAAGAAATTTCATACCAGATCAGTCATTGCCCACGTTACCAAGGACTGCTTTGATTGACATTATCTTCCATCAACAGTGAAAAGTAAACAAGGAAGACAATCCAAGAATCTGACAGTTGCACAATGGCATGTCTGGACACTTCTTGATCGAGGTAAAGCCAATAGACCAGAAGGATACACTGCATATGTGGCAATAGATCTCACAAAGTACAAGATCGACATCATTGCTCTGTGTGAAACAAGACTCAGAGTCTGGCAGTCTCAGCCACTTTGACTACAACTTCACATGGAGTGGCAAACCTGAAGGAGAGAACAGAGAGACTGGCATGGGTTTCACAATCAGTAAAGACATTGTATCAAGGCTGACTGAGGTACCACTACCAATCAGGAACAGGCTCATGACAATGTGGCTTCCACTGGCAAAGGATAATTCTAGGACATTCATTAGTGTATCTGCTCCAACATGGACAAACCAGGGCAAAAATAAGGATACCTTCTACAATCAGCTATCACATACTCTTAGACAAGCCCCCCCATACTAACAAACTCATACTGATGTGAGGTATTCTGACATTGAAATGAGTTTGGCCATTGATCCGAGGACAACAACTAGAAAGTGCAATTCAAATGAAGAGCTTCTACTTCCTCTGTGCTAGGAATTTGAATGGACAGTGGCCATGGTCAAGCTGACGGGTGAAAGAAAGACCACATGGATGCATCCTCACTCCAAATATTGGCACATGATACACTTCCTCATAACAAGGTTCAGGGATAACACAGGCATTTTCAGTACTCAAGTTATGCATGGAGCCAATTGCATTGGATTCCAATTACTTCTATCAAAGTACAACAAACAAGGTTCTAGAAAGCCATCCAAGCTCAACATTGGAAAACTCAAAGTCATTGGTCAAACAGAGAGTCCACCAAAAGATGTGACTGAGGCCCTTGGCAGTCTTGATGTAAAGGAAGAATCTTCAGTGAACCAGGAATGGGCAGCTCTGTAACAAATTGTATATAACACAGCACAAACACCTCTTGGCAAGGATAGGAGAAGACATCAAGACTGGTTTGATCCCTATGACTGGAAATTATGACAAATGTTCAATAAGAGCAAACAGGCTGCAGACCAGGAGTAGTAGATCAACGGTTGCAGCTTACAAAGATGCCTGTAGACAACTTCAACAGTACACCCATTCCCTAAAGATGGCCTGGTGGGACAAAAAAGCAAAAGTGCTACAGGGAGCTGCAGACGGAAATGACATGAAGGGCTTCTATAGTGGACTCAGGGAAGTTGGGAGACCACAGAAAGAAGGACCTGCACAACTTAAGTAAGCACATGGCCAGATTTTCTCAGACAACAAGAAAGTTCTGGCAAGATGGAGAGAACATTTCCAGAAGCTTCTGAATGTGCCAGGTGAGATTGAAACTGAAGTCCTTGATAACATGCAGCAGCATACCATCAAAACACCCCTTAATGAGATTCCATGCATGGAGGAGATGATGAGTTCAAGCGTGGGCCTAAAAGATGGGAGAGCCCAAGGTATGGATGCAATTCCTGTAGACATATCGAATTAAGGAGTACCAATCTGCTTGATAAACTACATCAACTGATATGAAAGGCATGGGATGACGGCTCAGTTCCATATGCATGAAAGGATGCCACCATTTTAACCATCTTCAAAGAAGGGTTACAGAACAAATTGTGGGAACTACAGAATAATCACTCTCCTGGTCATTGCACGCAAGGTCTTTGCCAGGATCCGCCTTGACAGACTTTAATAGTAGATCACCCCAGAAGTAGTTTCTGAGTCACAGTATGAATTTCAGTCAAATAAGAGCACCACTGACATGTTTAGTCTCGGACAGTTTCAAGAAAAGTGCATAGAGCAGGAACAGTCACTGTACATTGTATTTGTTGATTTTAGGAATGTTGATACAGTGAGAAGAACAAGACTGTGAAAACTATTGAGGAAGTATGGATATCCTGAAAAGTTTACATCTGTGATTGAATCTCTTCACAAGGAGTTGAAGGCAAATAGCAATGTTGTAGGAGACACCTCAGAGCTTTTGATGTTAATAGTCAATCAAGGTTGTGTGTTGGCCCTGTCACTTTTATTCATATTCCTATCAGCAATGCTGGAAGAGGCTTTTCAGAGCATGGAATATGGTGTCTATATTCAGTCAGGACAAGATACTGACCTCTTCTATGTCACACATTATAAAGCAAGGACCAAGAGTACCCTTGTATTGATTAGGGAGCTGCTGTTAGCAGATGACAGTGCACTACTTGCCCACTCACCACAAGAAATTCAGCAAATCATAAATGTATGATACAAATCATGATGCATCCAAGAAGTTCAGTCTAAAGACCAACATCAGGAAAAGAGATGTGATGTATCAACCAAACTTTTCAAGGACACAGGAGGTCAATATTATGGTAGATTGAAACAAATTTAATTAGTGACAGAATTCACCTACCTTGGAAGCACAGCTGCAAAATTGATGCTAAGATACAGAGGAGAATGACCAAGGCTAGTTGGCAGGCTGCGCCAGAGACTCTGGAACAATCACCATGTGCCCATGAAGGTGAAAGCCAAGATCTACAGAGCTTTTGTGATATCTACTATGAATCCTGGTTAGAGTACAAGTTATGTTACAGCATTCTCGATTTATCTTGAAGATAACCTGGAAGGACAAGTTGTATAACTAGGAAATATTGAATAGAACAAGCCTGCCATCCATGGAAGACCTCATGGTCAGAAAGAATGGAATTCGGTGGACTGGACACCTTATGAGGATGCCACATGACAGACTTCCAAAACAGATCCCGTTCTTATGAATGCTTGTTGGTCAAAGGAAGCAAGGTAGACCACGACTGCGATAAAAGGATAAAAGAAAACGAAACCTGAAGCAGAGAAACATCAAGTTGGGATCCTGGATTAAGCTGTCGCAACAGAAAAGTGAACAGTGGACAGTGTTAAAATAGAAAAAAAAAAAAATCAAACAAATTTTGTTACTTCAAAACCATCAGCAAAGAGAGAATATTTTTATTCACAGTGGTGTATGGATCTCGAAATTTTTCTATGCCAGCAACCAGTTTGTTATATCTGTCCATGTTTGTTCATTTTTTTAAGAGTATGTTGATGTTTAAAAAAACAAAACAAAACAAAAAAAAAAACCTCCACTATTATATTCTGCATGCGAGAAAAACAAGAATCCAACCAACAACATGAAGTAGATCTATAGTAAATCCATAAAGCTACTTTGTGTTAATTCTATATTTTTAATCATCATTTACTTAGAATAAAACATTGAAAACACAGCTAAAGTCCATAAACCATCTTCTTTTCCTTTCGGCTTGTTCCCTTTCAGGGGTCGCCACAGCAAATCATCTGCCTCCATCTTCATGGAAGTCATATTAGTTTATTTTCTGTAACCGCTTAATCCTAATTAGCATCCCATCCCCCATCCCAGCCTACTCCAGGCAAAGGCAGAGTACACCCTGGACAGCTTGCCAGGCCATCGCAGGGCAGAAACACACTGACGGCTTTGCAGCCTACTCTTGATGAAAGTCAGCTATGGTTCTGTTACATGAACCTCTCACCATAAACAGTGAGAGACATGGCTGGCCTTTGATAACCCAGTTAGCTGCACTGGGGGGACAGTGACAACCTCGTGGAGAGTGGAACTCGAATGATCAATGATCCAGCATCTTTACCACCAGGCCACCACTGTCCTAAACACAGGAACACCGCCATAGCATCATATAATGATATTATCTGTAATGTCTTCACATGTTGTTCATGCTGTTGTTTGGCACAATAGCAAGTGCATGTGGCTGCTCTGTGCACATTGAAGTCTTGCCTTACTCTTCTCTGTTTTTTCTTTTCATTTATTCAAATTAACTTATCAGTAAAACGCTGAATGCTAAACTTGATAAAATCTGTATGAGAACTGGACAGCATTACTAGAATTCCTTCTCATAACTGCGATGTTAAACATCTAGTGCGTGTCCATTCAGGTCGAGTTTGGATGCATCCATTTTATCAGCAATCTTAGTGTAAGTTCTGCTGTTTCTGATCTGGACAGAAATTAATCCTTTGAAGTGATTTGTGCAAAACCAACCTGAACCGAAAAGATGTGGCAGGGTCTGACTGTGTGATGCAGGTTATTCATAAACACTTCACAGCAAGAAGGTCCTGGGGTTCAGTTTTGGGCTCAGGAGAACCCGTTGCCTACAGTTTGCGAGATAGAATCCCTCTCTACAACTCTAGTATGATTAAACGGTTTGGCAAATGAATTAATAAACACATACGCTACAAATAACATTAGGGCAGATTTTATAAGTAGGTGTAATAAATTATTAATCCATCATGGAGGCAGTTAGAATAAGTCTCCTATTTCCAGACTGGGGCAACAATTTTATCAACAATTAATGTTGTCCTGTCCCTCAAAAGCTTCGGTTACAAGCAACTAATAGAATATCATTATGTTCCAGGTGTGCATATAGAAACCCGATTCCAAAATAGTTGGCACACTATACAAATTGTGAATAAAAACTGAATGCAATGATGTGGTAGTGCCAAATTTCAATGTTTTATTCCGAATAGCACATAGATGACAGGGTCAAAAGTTTAAACTGAGAAAATGTATCATTTTAAGGGGAAAACATGTTGATTTTAAATTTCATGGTGTCAACAAATCTCAAAAATGTTGGGACAGGTAGCAATAAGAGGCTGAAAAAGTCAATTGCACTTATAATGAACAGCTAGAAGACCAATTACCACTAATGAGGTCCATTGGCAACATGACTGAGTATAAAAAGAGCTTCTCACAGTAGCAGTATCTCTCAGAAGCGAAGATGGACATAAGATCCAAGTGTGCCAACTTTTTTCTGAATCCAGTTTGTATTTGTCATGTTAATACGGTACAGTATGGCGTTTTACTGGATGCAGCATTTCATAATTTAGATTTCTTATGTTTTCAAGAACTAAGGTGAATTAGAAAGATAAATATGATTTCCCACTAAAAAAGATGAATAAATGTTGAACACTGCATGCAAAGTGTGTTTGGAAATAAATGTAAGAGAAATAGGAAAACAAGCAAAAAAAAAAAAAAACCCCTCCAAACAAATAATGCAAATAGACATGTTTTAAAAGTATAGCTTAATATAAACATTTTATTCAGTGCATTTTGCGTATACAACAATTAAGAAACAACTGGAAGGTAATGGGCATAGAACCCATAGGGACATGTGGTTTTCTGGTTCATCCCTGGTAGTTTAGAACATGTAATTCAATGTTGGGTTTAATACACATATCCTACATCATGCAGCTCTAGTCCTCCAATTCCCAGTGTGTCCCATGCAACATATATGTTTTCCTATAAAAAAAAAAAAAATACAGAAAAGCCCAGAAACAAACAGCCAAAGAGTCTCCCAAAGCATTTTCAGTGGGAAAGAGTACACATAGTAGCCCACAAAAAAAGGGTCTTGATTTGTACACAACTTGGGTTTGTACATGCCCTGTACAAGAGGTTTTTGTCTTTTTCTTTTACTTATTTTTCAAGATTTTTTTTCACTTTTACAAATAAGACATATAAAATGTGAAACCACCTAAAATTCCACAGTATTTCTTTTCTTATATAGAAAACCATCACCACTATAAGCTACTCATACACGAAATGGAGTATGGGGTTTGAGGTGGGATAACATGTCCTGGCAGTTTTAAGTACTGATGACCAGGTTTAGACAATAAGAGAATAGATATGAGCAGGCAAGGCAGACACTATAACGGGGCCACAGACAAAGACAATGTAAACCCAAAGAGACATGAAAGCAAATGCATATTAGTAAAACCACTTTTACAAAATACTGTGCAATCATCTCAACAATACAAGCAGCCCACCTCAAAACACCCTTCCTAAAGGAACAGGAAACTAGCCAGCAGTGGAGTCAATCTTTCTTTATCATGGTTACACACCTTAAAGGGACTTTCTTATACCTCTGTCTTTGGTGTGCTGGGACCTTCATTTACTGATAAAGCCATGAAGAACATTGATTTTTGAGAGTGATGACCAACACAAAAGACGGAGAAGAAAAAACGCTAACAGCTAATTCAAACTATTAGTGAACAGCATTAAGTCGCTTTTGCTGAATCTGACAGGCTGCACTCTACTGTTTTGTGAAGCAAGCAGAATATAGGCTTTAAAATTCCATAGTTGTGAGTGCATGTCTTCTGATCCAGTGCACTCAAATGCAGCCCAACTAGTGTCTGCCCTTCTGCCTGACCAGAAAACATGAAGGGCGGTGGGGTGTTCTCCACTGCTGCACTGAAAGTAGTCAGAGCCATCATTCTCTCCCTGGGACTTTTAACAAGGACATCACTTGACTGATCAGGCTTTAGATATGTCATCTAGTAATTCTCATAGACAAAACCAAAACAAAACCTGACTCAGTTTGGTGCTAGAACCAACCTGAGAGGGGCTAATGCCCTGTAATATCAAAGGCTACAGTTATCAAGGTTTGCTCGTATGTAGGACGCTGTTACTGTGGTGAAAAGTAAATGTCTAAAAACTACAGCAGTCTAATTTCAAAACAAACCAATCGAATGTCAGCCTAGGTTGAGACAAAGTGTGGTGGTGTCAACTGTCTTTGCTCTGAACCACCAAAAGTTTAAATCTTTTCTGTTATATTTATTTTTCTTTTGGAGAGAAGTCTGCGTGAAATCACGAGCATCCGGAGGTTTCAGTGAAGGCGTAGGGTAAGCGGGCCAGAGCAGCTGGGCTACGTAGATTCGTTCTGACTCACAGCCTTGCCTCCGTTAAGGACAGCCGATGCACTCCGGCTCTTGGTGGGTGTACCACTGCCAGAGCGCGAGAACTCAGTCAGGTCATGCAGAGAGGGCTCCCGATACATGGTCACTGTACAGAGAGAGAAATCAGGAGAGAGTTGTCTTTACTTATTGAGTCTCGAAAATATAAAATGATAAGAAAAATTAGTATTTAGTGCACTGTGACAAACACTGAGTGTAAAGACATATGGAAGTAGAACCAAGACTACTGCCAGTACAACTGTCAGGTCATATATTTATCAGAAGCTGTCTGCCAAGAAAAGTGTGTTTTAACAGCCTGTCTGCACACTTCCACAAACACCTGTTTTTAAGTGAACTTCATACCGCCCTCTTTGCAGGCACCATATGCTCCCTATGCTGCTGGCTTCAACAGTGCAATGATATCTTTAGACATTTAAAGAAGGCATGTTCAATCTTATCCGCAAGCAACTGGCGTTACTGAGGCTTTTCATTCCAAAAAAGCAGGTTCCCAACCGATATGTTCCAAACCCTGATTCTGTAGAACCATGTGAAAAATGAATTTTCGTGATCTAATACAATGACTTTGATACAGGATGCTGTTCATTAACTTGCTGGTTGACTCAGATGTGTTGAGAACAGGAAAGGCATTGGGGTGTACAGGACAGGGCATGGGGGTCCGCCAGTAGCAAGATTTGGGAACTTCTGATGTAGGTCTTGAGTAAATTATTGGATGTGCGTCCTGCTTAAGCAAGTGTTACATGTGCCACCCAACCAGTATGTACTGTATCAAGTCCAGGATTAAAAACAAAACAAAACAAAACAAAACAAGAAAAAAACAGATTTATAGAGCAGTGGAGCTTCTGTGCCCCCCCCCAAAAAAGCCATTCTAGACCCTTATCATGAGTTTGCCCATACATCCTGTACCCATACTTCCTATTTGTCACACGTGTGAGAGAGGAGAGTTGAACAGGAATGTTGGCCCGTGAGTTTATTTTGAGATTGATCATTGCAGTGTTATATTTCGTTATCCATCATGGACCTGGAAAATACAGAAAAGCGGAAATACAGTGACGGAGGCAATTATTTCAGAACGATATTGAAGCAGAAGGAGGCATGAAAACAGTACTCCGTGGGACAAGGCCTCCGATCTTGCAAGGGAGCAAGTTAATATTGAATCAGGACCTCCGATCTTTCAAACAGGTACTGTAATTCTGCTTTAAATACAACATCCCGTCCATTTAAACATTTAAATACAATTGCTCCGTTAGCTGCTCACTGCATGTGGGCGGAACCCAGAGAGAGAGAGAGAGAGAGAGAGAGAGAGAGAGAGAGAGAGAGAGAGAGTGTTGGTTGTGTGTGTGTGTGTATGTGCATTAATAAAAACATGTTTAATAATGGTTTAATTAATAAATATGTGAATTAAATGGTTTCACGTGTTAATAAAATGTTTAAATGGTTTAATGAATAAATATTCTTTTACTTTTAACACAAATTTCATTCAAAATTGGTGTACTTTCATCATTTTTAAAGGGTTTATGGGGTAGTCTTGGGAGCCTTGGAACAAATCACACATTTTACATGTAAAATGCACCTCTACTTACGAAAACTCCTTCTAGGAAAAATGCTCTGGAATAGATTAATCAGTAAGTAGAGGGCTGACTGTATGTATATATATATATATATATATATATATATATATATATATATATATATATATATATATATATATATATGTATATATAGACGCTCCGCGACTTATGATTGTAATTGGTTCCAGACGGCCGAATGTAAATTGAAAGAGAACGTAAGTTGTTACAGTGACGTAAGACGCACTATGTGTGACGTATTACGCTCATAGTGTACTATACATCCATAAATACCATTACCGTATTATACCGAGTTACTTTACATGAAGCTTAAAACAGCAATCAACGCTTACAATATGTGAGGCGCTCAATACAGAAAGTAGTGTACTTGAAAAAGTGGTGTACTTGTTGTGGGTTATACAGACTTCTGGTCTTTCAAGTGCATAAGGGGGCCATTGAACTCGTTTAGAACACAGCCTGCCATGTGATTCCCAGCAAAGCGGAGAATTCTTTCGTTCGTGTCAGTAAGTAAGTAAACTTTATTCAAGAGATGCATACAAAGAACAAGTACAAATCCTAATGAATATTAATATAAAAATAAGTACAGACGCTCCCCGACTTAGGTTCATCCGTTTTACGTTTTTTCGATTTTATTTATTTTTAAAAAAAAAAAAGTCACATTTTGAGTTTAGATGTACCTACGTAGTACGCCGATGTAATGACGCAATGGCACTTGCATTCATTGTTTACAAACTACAGACTAAGTGTGTGTGTATATATATATATATATATATATATATATATGTATATACATATATAATTTTCTGAGTAGATCCTTCCATAGGAGAGTGCGCAATACTTTTTGGTAGAGCAAATAACAATAAAAATAAAAGGATAGGACAAAGACTTTCTATTGAAACTCCATTTATCACTACAGATCTGTTTCGAGGGGTGGTGAAACCATATATATATATATATATATATATATATATATATATATATATATATATATATATATATATATATATATATCAGTTATATAGCTTGTTCCCCTTGGGTTAAGACGTCTCAGTGATCTTTGTGTTTACACTGTTTTGCAGACTTTTGTAACCCTAAGCAAATATGGTTGATTAGAAGTGTAAGTCTACTAGCATGGGTGCAAGTCTCATACACAGAGATGAATTAACTATCTGCTCAGATCGGCACAATCTGCCATGCATATTCAGTTAAGCAAGGAGAGTTGTTATAATGAAAACCCGAATCCACAAATTACAGAAAAATTCCATATATTTATTATATTTTAGCAGAATCCTAAGAGTGTATAATTATTTTTATATTAATATTCATTAGGATTTGTACTTGTTCTTTGTATGCATCTCTTGAATAAAGTTTACTTCCTTACTTACTTACACAAAAGAAAGAACACTCCGCTTTGCTGAGATTCACATGGCATGCTGTGTTCAAGCAAGTTCAATGGCACTCTTGTGCATTTGAAAGACCGGAAGTCTGTATAACCCACAGCGAGTACACTGTTTTCGCAAGTACACTACTTTCGGTATTGAGCGCTTTACATATTGTAAGCGTTGATTGACTGTTTTGGTATAAATAAGTGACTTATTTGAAATTAATTTTGATATTATTTGATATATCTGATATTATTTTACAATGTTATGTTTATAATAATTGATTAGGGGTGTTTTATGAGATACGGTAATGGTATTTATGGTGTATATTACATAATGAGCGTCATACGTCACACTTCAGACGTCAATGTAACAACTTGCGTTCACTTTCATCTTACGTTCGGCCGTCCGGAACCAATTAAAAACGTGAGTCGGGGAGCGTCTGTATACACTCTTAGGATTCTGCTAAAAGATAATAAATATCTGTAATTATTCTGTAATTTGTGCATTCAGGTTATATATATATATACATATATATATATATATATATATATATATATATATATATATATATATATATATATATATATATATATATCTCTCATTACGTCATTACGTCAGCATACTACGTAGGTATGTCCAAACCCAAAATTTGACTTTTTTTGTTTTGGAAAAAAAAACAAAAAACGTAAAATCGAAAAAAAAAAAAAAGTAAAACGGATGAACGTAAGTCTGGGAGTGTGTATATACATATATAAATATATGCAATGCTCTATGATGTTCTACAGCTGTTTTATGGTGGCCATATTGAGGGACATCAACATAGTAACAGCCTAAATAAACAGATATTTTATTAAGGCAAACACAAACTGAGAAACTTAATGTGTTAAGTGATCAATCACTTGTGTAGTGAGGGTGTTGAGTGATGTGAACCTGGATATACTAACATAATGCATAGGTACCCAAAACCAAAGCTAACTCAGTAGAATCAAAACCAAAAGCCAAAAGAGGCACCAACATACTTCGAGGGAGTCAGAGTGCACCATCTTGACTTCACCCTTCTTAAAAACACCCAAAGCAGATAAAGCCAATCTCTTAGTGATGTGGGAGGGGTGAGGAAATCTGGAAGATTTGTGCGAGGAAAACACAAGCAGAGCAGTGACAAGCTAAAAAGACACAGCTCCAAGGCCTGTGGCTGTCACGGTATGAATTTCATATGCAGCTTGGATCGTCTAAATCATTCGGAATCATTTGGTTTTCTTAGACCGTTCCATGATTACTCAATAGCAAACCCACAGAGATTTCTTACATAACCACGTGTGTCATGTGTCTTATTTTATGATAACATTAGGTTGACTATACATACATAGTGTAATATATGTCTGTTGATAAAACGTCATCGATGTATCACAGCGATATCATATGAGTATATTTCTGTCTTCCAACAATTATCTGACTTCATATACACATTGTATAGTTTACTGACCTAACTTTTTTAACTTTTTTTTCCTCAGCAGACATAAAGCACTTTTTTTTTTTTATCACCGGGACTATACAGCTTTAAATGCATGTGACCCAAACCTACATCAATCCCTTTATCAAACTTTTATTCTACCATCGCTAAATTCATGCAAAAAGTGAAAAAAAAAAAAAAATCAATAAATGCACGCTATTTGTAACCATGGCTTTACAGAGATTCTCCACTTTCCGTGGTTAATGGGGACCGAGAACCCCCCGCGCAATGGCCAATTTCCACAAAGTAGGATTGACCCCTCTCTGACTGACTTATATATACATGTATATGTGTATATAATATCAATATACCAGTATACATATTCAATGGTATAAATGCTTAGAATAACAATTAAACATTCAAAAGTAATGCATAAGATGTAAATAAAATATAAATACACACACACACACAGACACACACACACACACACACACACACACACACACACACACACACACACACACACACACACCTCAAATAAAAATGTAAGTAGTTTTGTTGGGAGGTCTTGGGTTGTTTTTTTTTTTTAATCTATTTATTTGGGGTTTTTTTCCCCTTATTGGCCTTGTTTTGTGGCATTTTCCTTAACTTTTCCACTACTTTCTTTAATGTCCTTAATTTTTTTTTATTTTTCGATGAATATTTTTGAAAAACCCACGAGACATTGAAGCCACAGAAACTGAAGCATGAAGTAACGAGGGATCACTGTATTTGGAACAAAAACGTGTGTTCTGAGAATGCAATTTAGACTGATTTGGATCACAGCCCTATACTACAATAGATATAGACTGGTCTTCTTCACTATGGCTGAAACAAAAAAAAACATGACTTCCTTTAACCACAGTAAAAGCTGCTTTGCCTCCAACATGCAATCAATACAGCACTTCAGAGGGAAGCTGCTACAATCAATACTTCATGTTCTAGTGGGGCTGCAGGGCAACTGTTCATGGAGCTGCTCTCCAGGGGATGGGGAGGAGACAGCGAGACTGGAAGCTCATCATTATCAGTGCACTCAGTAATACGGTCTGTCCACCAATTTGTCATTAGGATTTGACCATATAACCTACTATCGGTATGATTCGGAGCAGTAGAAAAAGGAATGTATGATAATTAAAGGCTGAGGTGTTGATGGCATCCTTTAAAAGCCCTTTCCTGGAGTTATTTCATAACTAGCAAATTGCTTGAGCATGTAAGTACACATGCAGTGCAGAGTAGCAGTAAAGAGGTCGTTGTATTTCTTGGAAATGAAGAAGGCATCCGAAATCATTTTCAAACTTCACTCTCAGTGACTCTGTAATGGTTCGTCCTCGTTATCGAGAGAATTCATAATAAAGTTCACGCTGCAGCACTTTGGCTGTTCCTTAATTGGTCCTCCGGCATATAAACTTAGTGAAATCATTACAAGGTGTGTTGCCATTGCTGCAAAACACCCATTATAATTACATCACCATTATTTTGGTTACGATTCAGAATATAAAAGCAAAAAAAAAAAAGTTATGCAGCACAGGATTAAAAAAAAAAAAAAAAACACATTTTGAGTCAGGCGAGAAACAAATTTCAATGTAATGATTCACAGTCAGTATTGTGTAAGATTTTAATCAATATAAAATTTGAACTTCTGAAATTTGACCTCATGCCAGCTTAGCCCCAATTTTAAACACAAAAGAACTCTGGGTACACTCTGACTGGCAGAGCATTGGAATGGCGTGTTAGCAAAATAGGGTCAGCAGGTCTGATATTACATTTTATATTCTTAGCATATTCTTCAAATGTAAAATTATTATGGGATGGTAGAGTTTTATTCTGTATTTCTGACTAAGGGACTGATTACGCTAGGTTTGCGATAGAAAAGCAACTGATTCGAATTGATTTGTTTGATTTTTTTTCCCTTAATTTTGGAATTCGCTTCAAGATGTTTCCGACTCCTTATGCAAATGAACCTTTCACAGCTTAAATGTCTATGTTGTGTGAAAGTAAAGAGAAGGTTGCATGACAGTTTTTGTGACTGATTTGCTGGTAATTTGTGATTGGTCTGCAAATGTTGGATGAAAAAATCTCAATCTCAAATGCTCATATGCTTTATATTTCCACTTTACTGTCAAATGATGATAAAATATATGGAATATGGCAGATACCAACAAGTCTCAAACTTTCCGTGTTGAAGTCTCAAATTTTCTTATTCTTAATTTCCAAGCAAACCAACAGCTTAGTGATCTCCTTGTGACATTGGTAGACTCTTTGAGAAACCTCATTTTGCAGCGATTGCAGAAATTTCAGATTTCATGTTTGAATTTTTTTTGTAATGAGTTCACAAACCAGGTGCAGTCACAGTTGGTGCTGCAAATGACGCAAGACAGATTTCAGGATGAAAAGCAACAGCCATGAATTGCCAGAAGTGTCAATTGTATTTCGATTGCAACTCTAGTGTGATTGCTCCATAAGGCAGTGTGTATGTGTGTGTGTGTGTGTGTGTGTGTGTGTGTGTTTTATTATTATTATTATTATTATTATTATTATTATTATTAACAAGAAGAAGAAGGAAGAAGAAGAAGAAGAAGAAGAAGAAGAAGAATAAGAAAGAAGAAGAAAAAGAAGGAAGAAGAAGAAGAAGAAGAAGAAGAAGAGGAAGAAGAAGAAGAAGAGGAAGAAGAAGAAGAAGAGGAAGAAGAAGAAGAAGAAGAAGAAGAAGAAGAAGAAAGAAGGAAGAAGAAGAAGAAGAAGAGCTGTGGTGGCCTGGTGGTGAAGGTGCTGGATCACTGATCGTATGGTTTGGGGGTCAATCCCCACTCTCAATAGATTGCCACTGTCCCCCCAGTGCACTAATTAGGTTATCAAAAGCCGGCCATGTCTCCCACTGTCTATGGTGAGATGTTCATGTAAGAGAACCATTGCTGACTTTCTTTAATAAGAGCTGCATAGCCGTCAGCTTGCTTCCACCCTATGATGGCCTGGCGAGATGTCCAGGGTGTACTCTTCCTTCATCAGTAGTCAGCTGAGATGGGTGTCAGCCTCTCCGTGACTCTAATTAGGATTATGCGGTGACAAAAAATGAACTGAAAATTATTAATATTAATAATAATAATTGTTACTGGCATGTTGACATGCTCCTGGCATCCCTGCCCCTTTCATGTATCTTGCATGTATCCATCCTGGACACCTCACTGGCCATCACAGGGCAGAAACACGCTGATGGCTATACAGCTACTCTTGACAAAAGTCAGCAATGGTTCTTTTACATGAAAATCTCACTATAGACAGTGAAAGACATGGCCGGCCTTTGATAACCCAGTTAGCTGCTCTGGGGGGACAGTGACAACCTGTGGATCAGTGATCCAGCGCCTTTTACCACCAGGCCACGACTGCCCACAACAACAACAACAACAAAAAAAATAAAAAATAAATAAATAAATAAATAAATAATAAAAAATAATAATAAAAAATAATAATAAAAATAATTAATTATGTACAATTCCTGGTAGTCAGTGGTGGCCAAGGGGGGGGGGGGGGGGGGGGGTCTCATCACTGCTATTACTACCACTTGCTTAAACAATCTTCCCTTTGACAAGCACCCATGTTATAGCTAGTTAGTGTTGTGAATATAAATTGTTCTATACATGTTCATTTTCAGCCTGAGCAATGTGGCAGTGCAGCTTGATCTGGCAGTTCATTCAGGCCTAACACATTCAGCCCTTATTGAGAGTTTTTCCTATTTCTGATATTTGATCTGCCAATCACATCAAGTTACATTATTACACTGCAGTGGCATTAAACACTGTTTTCATCAGAATCCAAACATATAAACAACATCCTCTCTTGGTCAACGAGGAAAACATTAATACAGTATTTAAAAAATAATCACGAACATGCTGACAGCGAACCCTGGCCAAGGTAATATAAAAACGTAGCTGACCTTTCAAAGGTTTGGGTAGGAAATGTGCTGCAGGCTTGTTCTTCTTTACATGGTTGCCTTTCATGATCTCTCCCTCTTTGTTCAGGCCCAGGTACCAGCCTCTGCCTGACTGCTGTCTGTATATCATGGAGGAGTATGTCACATAGTAGTTCTCGAACACTGATTCTTTAAATTTGCACTCAGGTGTGAAATGTTCCTGCAGAAGAGGAGAGAGTAGAAAAGGACACAGAAGAGTAGGCGTGAGGGCCTTCAACTGGCTTCAACAGGATGTTGAGATTACTTTTTTTAGTTCACCAGGGGAGATAGTAGGCATAACATAACATCTTTAAGGCACAAAGCAAAATGCACACACATTGATTAACTTATATGACATCGATCTTTTTATCCTGACACTGGTAACACTGATGTTCACTTTTTTTCTTTCCCTTCTCCACTTTTGACTTCATGTCTTGCTGTAACTTTTTCACTCTTTCTGAAAAATAAAATTCCCAGCATGTTGTAGCAATTTATCTTGTTGAATTTTATAACCACCACATCTTCACTCCTATCTGCCTTCCGAACGTAATCAATTCCTTAATTGTAAAGATTGTTAGTGGTACCTTAAAACAACCCAACCTTGGTTGAACTAGCGTGACCACAGTTCCTCATTAAGCCGCAGCTTCCTACCCAACAATATTGATCTCAAGCAGACTGGCTACTGCACCAAGCAGCATCCGAACACTCATCCAACACTGAGAAAAGGGAATGTTGGTAGGACAGAGCTTAAAACATTTTATTACCCACATCCCCTCATTTTCTTTGTAGTTATTCTGCACACATCCTGCTCACTCGAACTCACTAGAGATTAAAGCTCAAGCAATATTCAAAAAGGTTCAAATATTTTTTTATACTCATTTTACTGTCATCCAACCACAACATTATTTTCAAATCTGTAAATGTTGTAGGACTGTCCTGGTTGATATGTCTCTGCAACATTGCGTGATTTTCGGGGGTCATACCTCTGGATTGGCAAACTGGGGTGGTAGTCCCACTTTTTGAAAGGGGGACCAGAGGGTGTGTTCAAATTATCGTGGAATCACACTCCTCAGCCTACCCAGAAAAGTCTATGCAGGGGCATTGGAGAGGAGGATTTGTCGGATAGTTGAACCTCGGATTCAGGAGGAACAATGTGGTTTTTGTCCTGGCTGCAACACTCTCAACCAACTCTACAGGATCCTGGATGGGCAGTGGAAGTTTGCCTAATCTGCCCACATGTGTTTTGTGGATTTAGAGAAGGCTTTCAACCGTGTCCCTCAGGCTGTCTTGTGGGGCGTGCCCCAGGAGTTTGATGCACCAGACCCATTGCTACAGGCCATTTGGTCTCTGTATCTACAAAGCCAGAGCTTGATCATTGGTAACAACAGGTTGAATATGTTTCCGGTGAGAGTTGGAGTCCACTAAGGCTGTCCTTTGTCACTGATTCTGTTCATATTTTTTATGGACATAATTTCTAGGTGTAGCTGAGGCTTTGAGGGTTCTGGTTTGGTGGCCATAGGATCTTGTCTCTGTTTTTGGGGTACAATGTTGTCCATTTGACTTCATCAATCTGTGACCGCCAGCTTTCATTGGAGCGATTCACAGCCAAGTGCAAAGTGGCTGGGATGAGAATCAGCACCTTCAGGTCCGAGGCCTTGGTTCTCAGCCAGAAAAGGGTGGAATAGACCCTTTGGGTCGGGAATGAGGTCCCATCCCAAGTGAAGGAGTTCAGATATCTTGGGGTCTTGTGTACGTGTGAGGGAAGGATGGAGCAGTAGATTGACAGGCAGATTACTGCAGCCTCTGCTGTAAAGCAGAACTTGTACCGGTCCAGTGTGGTGAAGAGGGAGCTGAGCTGCAAGGCAAAACTCTTGATTTACCAGTCGATCTATGTTCTAACCCTCACCTAAGGTCACAAGCTTTGGGTAGTGACCAAAAGAACAAGATCGTGGATACAACTGACTGAAATTAGCTTTCTTTGCAGGTTGGTGGGGCACAATTTTAGAGATAGGGTGAGAAGCTCAGCCATCTGGGAGTAGAACCGCTGCTCTTCGGCATTGAGAGGAGCCAGTTGAGGTGGCTTGGGAATCTGGTTAGATTGCCTCACAAACACCTCCCTGGTGTGGTGTTTCAGGCATGTCCGACTGGGCGGAGACCCCGGGGTCAACGTAGAACATGCTGGAGGGACTATATGTCTCTTAGCTGTTATGGGAACAGCTTGATGTCCCCCCAGAAGATCTGGAGGAAGTGGCTGAGGAGAGGAACGTCTGGGCCTCATTGCTTAGGCTGCTTTCCCCACACCCTAACCCCTGATGATGATGATGATGATGATGATGATGATGATGATGAAATGTTTAAGCATCTGGCAGACCAGATCAGTATTTTTAACCCAGCAAAAATAGCTCTGTGGAACTTACACACATGCCTGCTCAGTGAAAAACAAACAAACAAACAAACAAACAACAAACTAACAAACAAACAAACAAACAAACAAAAAAACAAATCTAAATTCACGTTATAAACACAAAAAATTCTCTCAATTATTCTCCAATTTACATACAGCATATCACTGTACTGTATTTAGTTTCAGTGTGTACAGTGTTTGCAAAAAGTTGTCTTAATGATTTGGGTCCAATTGGTTGAATAATACACTATTAGGTCTGGAGTCATAGTTGCAACTCATTGTTTCACTGCGCTGTAATATTGCTGCATTTTAATCTTTCCAATGAAGGAAGTAATATCTGTGTAAAATCTGAGTAATACTGGAAATTTTACACCACAGAAAATGAGATTAACTATTGAAACCCAGCTGAAACTACATCCAAACAAAAGAATGCTGTCAACTTTTTAATGACGTCTGTTTTCTTTAGGTTTGGTCACAATATTGGTGTGTATTGATAATTGTTAGGTTTAATTTATAAATCCTAAAGGATTTGTGCTAGTGAGGACATGGTCGGTCCAAGGGCCCTCTGCTGAGGGAGAGGAGTCAGGCAGCACCAGCAGGTAACATGATGAGGTTCATCTGTGTGTAATCACTGACACACACACACACACACACACACACACACACACACACACACACACACACACACACACACAGAGAGAGAGAGAGAGAGAGAGAGAGAGAGAGAGAGAGAGAGAGAGAGAGAGAGAGAGAGAGAATAAGGGAGAAAAGGGCGAGAGAGAGTTCTACAAGCACTGTTGGCCTGAGTGTAAATAATTTTCCATGAATGTTTAAGTTACAGAGTAAAAAAAAAAAAGCACCTGGAAAGTGCCTAGGCTGAGCTATGCTGGAGTGGATAGTGAACTGGCCACCATTTCTGAGTCTTAAGTGTTCCGAATCTGACTTCTGTTTAGTAATATGGATACTCGCTGCTTTTTCACAAGTTCAAAGCAGCCATGTGTGCCTCCATCTCTCATATAGATCTGAATGGATCAAGAGCATATGGAGGAAACTTACTTTGATTAAGTTTATTTTTTAGTGGATTTGCAAGGTGTATGTCAGTGACAGAGTCAAATTCATATGGCAAAACATAGATTTAAATTTGATTTGTGCCCTAAAAATAATTATCACTGGGCACCACTTGTAAGAAGCGTGGTGGGAGAGGGGTATACAGTATATTGAGAATAGCGCCAGTGCATTATCCATGCCTTTTCACACCCAACAAAATCCTGAACACAAAAATGAATAGGGGTTAAATTCACTTTATACAGACTTGACAATACACAAAGAAATACTCATTTAAGGAACCTCAGTATGAACTGAATAACATCAATTTACTTACAGAACTGCTTGATTCTACTAGGCTTACAGGGAGGTGGAGTCCATGTCAACAGTCTCTGAGTGAGGGTGAGATACAGCCTAAACAGCTCACTAATTAATGACAGGACTAAAATACACAACCATTCACACCTGTGTAGCAAGTCATGAAGAAACCCACTCAAACATGTGGCGAACATGCAAACTCCACAAAGAAATGCCCTTGCAGATTCTGGGACTCGAACCCAGGGCCTTCTTGCTGTCAGCTGTTGTGCTAACTGGTATGGTACAATGATACTCATTAACTGAAGAACATCAAGAAAAAATAAACCACGCATGATGTGCTTCTGAAAGCCACAATTTTAAAATGTGTATCCATAAGGAAATTGTCATTAAATTTATCAGTGCAGTGGTCGAGGTAAAAGAAATGTTAATATTTGCCATGGATATATAGAAAGAGATTGTATGATTCATCAAATACGATAAAGGACCATCATCACCAAATATAAATGCAATGAATATATATATATATTCATAAAAAGAGTATATATATATATATACTCTTTTTTCTCTCTCATTTTCCTCATTCATCAGCTCTTCAAAGTATTCTTTCCATCTTCCCAGCACACTTCTGTCATCAGTCAATACATTTCCCTCTCTGTCCTTTATCAATCTAACTTGCTGCACGTCCTTCCCATCTCTATTTCTCTGCTGTGCCAACCTGTATAGATAATTTTCTCCCTCCTTACTGTCCAACCTATCATACAAGTCATTATAAGCCCTCTGTTTGGCCTTAGCTACTGCTACTTTCGCCTTATGCTGTGTCTCCCTGTACTCCTGTTTACTTTCTTCGGTCCTCTCAATGGCCCACTTCTTCTTAGCTAACATCTTCCTTTGTACACACTCCTGCACTTTCTCATTCCACCACCCAGTCTCCTTATCTACTTTCCTTCCAGAGGACACACCAAGTATTGTCCTACCTGTGTCCCTGATCACATTTGCTGTGCTTGTCCAGTCATCTGGAAGCACTTCCTGACCACCCAAAGCCTGTTTCAAGTCCTTCTTAAAGACAACATGACCCTCTTCCTTTTACAACTTCCACCACTTTGTTTTCTGCTCTGCCTTTGCCTTCTTCACCTTCCTCAACATCAGCGTCATCCTGCATACCACCATCCTATGCTGTTTGGCAACACTCTCACCCACTATATATATATATATATATATATATATATATATATAAATATGCCGCTGTTTCTGGTTAAAAAGTGGCTTGACCTGAGGAATGTGGCACCTGTAGCCCATTTCCTGCCCGTGCACAGTGGCTCTGGATGTTTCTACTCCAGACTCAGTCCACTGCTTCCACAGGTCCCCAAAGGTCTGGAATTGGCCCTTCCTTCATTTTGTCCTTCCCACAGACATCCCACTGAGGTGCCTTGATACAGCACTCGGGAACAGCCTATTCGCTCAGAGATTTCTTTCTGTGTCTTACCCTCTTGCTTGAGGGTGTCAATGATGGGCTTCTGGACAGCAGTCAGGTCGGCAGTCTTACCCATGATTGCGGTTTTGAGTAATGAACCAGGCTGGGAGTTTTTAAAAGCCTCAGGAATCTTTTGCAGGTGTTTAGAGTTAATTGGTTGATTCAGATGATTAGGTTAATAGCTTGTTTAGAGTACCTTTTCATTATATGTTATTTTTTTTGAGATAGGAATTTTCATGAGCTGTATGCCAAATTCATGAGTATTAAAACGATAAAAGACCTGAAATATTTCAGATGGTGTGCAATGAATCTAAAATATATGAAAGTTTAATTTTTATCAGTACATTACAGAAAATAATGAACTTTATCACAATATGCTAATTCTTTGAGAAGGACTAGTATATATATATATATATATATATATATATATATATATATATATATATATATATATATATATATATATATGTGTGTGTGTGTGTGTGTGTGTGTGTGTGTGTGTGTATTATTATATAATGCATGCATAGATATACTAAATGTGCATATTATGATAAGGCATGTGCTTGAGCATCATCTTGCATGAATTATGAATCAATGGAGAAAGCACAGCATGCTACCAGTCCATAAGAATTCCTGTTATTGAAATATATTGGAACTCATTGATTAATTACACTGGAGAAAAAGCTGTTCATGGTTTTTTTTTTTTTTTTTTTTTTTGAGTTCTAATTGCTCTGTAACTGTTTCCAAGAAGTGCTGGCTTTAATAATAAAAGAGCCAAATTGAAAGGGATCAGCAGTGTTATTGTTTGTGCCAATGCTACTAGCTACTAAAGGGTATGTGTTTGATCATTTCTTTGCTGACACACCGGATACAAATATCTGCCGCAAGTCTTTTACATGATTTAGCACTTACAGTATGTGTCTAAATGAGGTTAAATGTAAATATAATTTCAGGAAGGAATGTAACAGGATGAACAGAGGAAATTCAGAAAAGCATGGGGAGAAAATAAAAGCTTTTTGAGGAAGTTGTCCATTTTTGAATTCTTGAATTATTAATAAAAAAACCCTGAGCATTATTTTTTTGGAACAATGAAGAAATTATTAAACAACGATGGCAATGCATTCATAATCATGCAGTGTGCACTATGTGCTTAGACACTTGGTGCATATATTTACATACTTCTCGTCTCACCGCATCTTGGAAGCCACTCCTTGTTGATGAAGATCTAAATGGACCCAGATGTGCACTAACAGACTGTGAACACGGATTTTCACTTCTGATGATATAAACTCTCTTCTCCACAGTTATTTAGGACTTACAGTTGTTCTCTAAACAACCGGATTTCATTGTTGTACTGTAATGAATTTCTTATGTATAATTTTTATCTGTATGGTTTCACCCAAATAAGGATGGGTTTCCCGTTTGGATCTGGTTCCTCTCAAGATTTCTTCCTTGCATCTACTGAGGGAGTTTTTATTTGCCACAGTTGCCGTGGAACATGCTCATTAGGGATGCGTCGGGGTAATAGGAATTCTTAAAATTCTTTTATACTTTTTAAGCCTCTACTTTACTGTTTTACTGTGTAAGGCTGCTTTGCAACAATTTCAATTGTAAAAAGTGCAACACAAATAAAACTGAATTGAACTGAACATACAACCACATCATCTACACGTGTGAGAGTTGTTGACAAACAGCAGAGGATCTAGAATAGGGTCATGTGGTATAATGAGTCATTACTATAGAAGTAGTATACTATGCATGGAACTTAGGCAGGTCTTTATTTAGGCACGAGAAATTGGAGTTAGCATACAACGCGAGAAAAAGTACAGAAATTCAATAACTTGGATAGATGCCTGGGATGAGTTGTGATCTTTGCAGTGCTTCAGGAGGACTGGCATCCACATGTATACGGGCCTTATTCACATCTTTCCAATGCACTAATAGATCAGAGCTAAGTTGAAAAATACAGTGGAATGTGGTTCTGGTACTATATACATATTATAAATGCAAAGTGTTCTTGTGTTGTACCCTAAAGCTGCTTTCCATTTCTGCCCTGAAGCAGGTTTCTGCATCTTTGTTTAAAAAAAAAAAAAAAAAAAAAAAAAAAAATAATAATAATAATAATAATAATAATAATAATAATAGTTTATGTGGGTTTGTCTAGTGTTTGTTTTATAGTATTTGGTCTACACATGAAGCAAAGATGCTTCCAAATTAAATTACAGTCACAGCTCATATGGGCAGTGGTAATTTAGTGGGTAAGGTAATGGGTGGCTAATCTGATGGTCATAGTTCAAACCACACGATTACCACTATTGGGCTCTTAATCAAGGCCCTTAACCCCCAATTGCTCAGTTGTGGAAAAAAAAGGATAATTGTGAGGTGCTCTGGATAAGAGTGTCTACCAAATGCTGTAAATGCAAGATCCTGGGTAGTGGAAGTGAATGACAGATCATGTTCCTTGGGAGGCCTTGTTAAATTCTGGGTATTCCCTCAGGATACTTTGCCATGGGGTGTCTGTGGGAAGCCTAAAAATGCCCCCCAAATCATTACAATTTTCTGAAAATATATATATTTAAAATTCTCTAGTGGAATCCCTTCTAACGAATTCGGGATACCGACCTGAAAACCAGAGATGCTTTAATATATCATTTCATGCAATTATGACACTATAGCAGCTCAATGGATGTGATATGTTAAAAATTGAAATTAGCTAGTTAAATTCCCCCCCAGTGAACCGCCCACAATCCTACATCTGACCCTGAATTGTTTGCAACTTTTGGCAAATGGCGTTGTCACGACCTATGTAAAACAGCCTGATATTTACAGATGTACAGACCTTATCACAGAATGTATTTAAAACAAAGTTTCAATCATCCCTGAGTGAAAGCTTGCCATTTCCTTAAGATGCTCAATTCTAGGAACCCCCAATTCTATCATTGTGCTGACCAGTGTTTGAACACCTGGTGTCAACAGCACTGGCTGTTTCAAATGATTCACACATGTGTGCTGAGCACCCACATACCCTGACAGGAACACAGCTGGGGACATTGTGGCTTGCCAAAGAAAAGCTGTCAGATTTGCATTCTGTTGCAAATATCAATAGGACTTCCTTCGAAAGGGTGATGGGACAGTGACACACACAGAGAAGGATATTAGTACTGGCTGTGATTTTAGAGGGTTTTTAGAGGGAATCTGTGTGTGTAGAAGTGTGCAGATCAATTTGCCAATAAGTGCAAAATTCATCCAAAATCCAGATCAGAGGCCAAATGCAGATATTTACCTGTATTATTCTCAAACTGTCCAAAGCCATACATATGAAGTTCATTCAAATGGACCTAATGGACCTAGGTGTGAGTCTGAACGATTACATGTGTTGGTCAAGTGATAGTCAGACAAGCTGTTTAAGGTGCCCCTTGCCTTCACTCAGTGTTGGCTGAGATAGCCTCCCTGTGACCCAGGTAGGATTAAGTAGTTTGACAAATGAATGAGTGAGGGAGTGTTTCAGATAATACACTGTAACTATGTGGGGTAGTGGTGGCCTGGTGGTAAGGTGCTGGATTTCTGCTCCCATGGTTGGGGGTTCAAGTCCCACTCTCAACGGGTTGTCACTGCCCCCCCAGTGCTGCTAACTGGGTTATCAAAAGCCGGCCATGTCTTTCATAGTGTGAGGCATGTGAAGAACCATTGCTGACTTTTGTCAAGAGGAGCTGCATAGTCATCAGCATGTTTCTGCCCTGCGAGCTGTCCAGGGTATACGCTACTCTCGCCCACAGTCGACTGAGATGGGCGCCAGCCTCCCTACAACCTTAATTAAGACTAAGTGGTTGAGAAAATTAATGAATAAATGAATGAATGACACTGTAAATATTCCTTCAACCCATTACCACTGGCCTCTCACAGTAATGGCAAATGTAGTTAATTGCGGCTGACTTTGTTTGAGAGGCGAGGTACACTCTGAACTACACTATTCACACTCATGTTTATAAGCAATTCAGAGTAGCCAGTTGTCCTAAGCTGTGTGTTCTTGGATAGCGTGAGCCTGCCAACTCAGAATATCCCAGACCATCTTGCTGTGACATGAATGCAGCCTTGGGTGACATGAATGCAGCCGGGGGGGCAAACCAGTTTCTCTCCCTCACGCCGGTCCAAAGCCTAGATAAATGCAGAGGGTTGTGTCAGGAAGGGCATCCGGTGTACAACAAATGCCAAATAAAATATGCGAATCAGAAGAAACAATTTCATACCAGATCGGTCGAGGCCGGGTTAACAACGAACACCATCAGTGCTGTTAACCAACAGGGTGCTGGTGGAAATTGGACTACTGTTGGTTGAAGAAGTCGAAGAAGGGGAGGCGGGAGGCTTGTCCATAAGCAGAGAGAGAAGAGGAAAGGCATGTGTCTAAGACTGAAAATAGGGACTTTGAATGTTGGAACTATGAACGAAAAAGGTAGAGAGCTGGCTGACATAATGCAGAGGAGGAAGGTGGACATACTGTGTGTTCAGGAGACCAGGTGGAAAGGTAGCAAGGCTAGAAGCTTAGGAACAGGGTTTAAGTTGGTTTTTAATGGTGTGGATGGGAAGAGAAATGGAGTAGGTGTCATCTTGAAGGAGGAGTTTGTCAGGGATGTTCTAGATGTGAAAAGAGTGTCAGACAGAGTGATGAGTCTCAAGTTAAAAATTGATGGTGTGATGTTCAATGTTGTTAGTGCTTATGCCCCATAGGCAGGATATGAGCTCGAAGAGAAGGAGAAAATCTGGAGTGAGTTAGATAAAGGGATGCAGGGTACCCCAAAGGTGAAAGAGTGGTCATTGGGGCAGACGTCAATGGACATGTCGATGCAGGAAACAGAGGGGACGAGGAAGTAATGGGCAGGTTTGGTATCCAGGACAGGAACACAGAAGGACAGATGTTGGCAGATTTTGCAAAAAGGATGGAAATGGCTGTGGTAAATACTTTCTTCCAGAAGAGACAGGAGCATAGAGTGACTTATAAAAGCGGAAATAGGAGCACACAAGTCGACTACATCTTGAGCAGGCAATGTAATTTGAAGGAAGTCAGTGACTACAAAGTAGTAGTGAGTGAGAGTGTTGCCAAACAGCACAGGATGGTGGTGGCAGGATGGCGCTGATGGTGAGGAAGGTGAAGAAGCCAAAGGCAGAGCAGAAGACAAAGTGGTGGAAACTGAAAAAAGAAGAGTGTTGGGTTGCCTTCAAGGAGGAGTTGAAACAGGCTTTGGGGAGTCAGGTAGTGCTTCCAGATGACTGGACAACTACAGCTCATGTGATCAGGGAGACAGGTAGGAGAATACTTGATGTGTGAGCTGGAAGGAAAGTAGATAAGGAGACTTGGTGGTGGAATGAGGAAGTGCAGGAGTGCATACAAAGGTAAAGGTTAGCTAAGAAAAAGTGGGACATTAAAAGGACCAAACAGAGTAAACAGGAGTACAGGGAGACACAGCGTAAGGCGAAGGTCGCAATTCCAAAGCCCAAACAGTGGGCGTATGATGCCTTGTATGCTCGGTTGGAAAGTAAAGAGGGAGAAAATGATTTATACAGGTTGGCACAGAAGAGGAATAGAGATGGAAAGGATGTGCAGCAAGTTAGAGTGATTAAGGACAGAGTGGGAAATGTATTGACTGATGACAGAAGAGTGCTGGGAAGATGGAAAGAGTACTTTGAAGAGCTGATGAATGAGGAAAAAGAGAGATAAAAAAGAGTAGAAGAGGTGACCATCGAGGACCAGGAAGTAGCAAAGATTAGTAAGGGTGAAGTGAGGAAGGCATTGAACAGGATGAAGAATGGAAAGGCAGTTGGTCCTGATGACATACCGGTGGAGGTATGGAAGTGTCCAGGAGAGATAGCAGTAGATTTCCTAAGAAGAACATTCAACAAGGTCTTAGAGAGTGAGAGGATGCCGGAGGAATGGAGAAGTGTGATGGTGCCCATTTTAAAGAACAAGGGAGACATGTATAGTTGTGGCAACTACAGAAGGATAAAGTTGATGAGCCATACGATGAAGTTATGGGAAAGAATAGTGGAAACAAACTAAGGGCAGCAGTCAGCATTTGTGAACAACATTTTGGTTTCATGCCAAGAAAGAGCACCATAGATGCAATGTTTGCCTTGAGGATGTTAATAGAGAAGTACAGAGAAGGTCAGAAGGAGCTGCATTGTGCCTTTGTGGATCTGGAGAAAGCATATGGCAGGGTGCCGAGAGAGGAACTGTGGTATTGCATGAGGAGTCTGGAGTGGCAGAGAAGTATGTTAGAGTGGTGCAGGACATGTATAAGAGATGTAAGACAGTGGTGAGGTGTGCTATCGGTGTGACAGAAGAGTTCAAGGTGGAGGTGGGACTGCATCAAGGGTCAGCTCTGTGCCCCTTCCTGTTTGCTATCTAGACGGACAGGCTGACAGACAAGGTTAGACAAGATTCCCCATGGACCATGATGTTTGCAGATGACATTGTGATCTGTAGTGAGAGCAGAGAACAAGTGGAGGGAAATCTACAAAGGTGGAGGTATGCCCTGGAAAGGAGCGGAATGAAGGTTGGACTCAGTAAGACAGAATACATGTGCATGAATGACAAGGACCCAAAGGAACGGTGAGGTTACAGGGAGCAGGGATAAGTAAGGTGGTGGATTTTAAGTACCTAGGCTCAACAATCCAGATCAGTGGAGAGTGTGGAAAAGAGGTGAAGAAGCGTGTGCAGGCAGGTTGGAATGGCTCGAGAAAAGTGTCCGGTGTGAAGTGTGATAGGAGGGCATCGGCAATAATGAAAGGAAAAATGTACAAGATGGTGTTGAGGCCAGCAATGTTGTATCGTTTAGAAACAGTGGCACTGAGGAAAAGCCAGGAGGCAGAGCTGGAGGTAGCAGAGATGAAAATGTTGAGGTTCTCTTTGGGAGTAATGAGGATGGATAGGATCAGGAATGAGTACATCAGAGGGACAGCACATGTTAGATGTTTTGGAGACAAAGTCAGAGAGGCTAGATTGAGATGGTTTGGACATGTACAGAGGAGGGATAGTGAGTATATTGGTAGTAGGATGCTGAGGTTGGAACTACCAGGCAGAAGGCCTAGAGGAAGACCAAAGAGATGATTCATGGATGTGGTGAAGGAGGACATGAAGGCAGTTGGTGTAAGAGAAGAAAATGCAAAGGATAGGGTGAGATCAAGGCAGATGATTCACTGTGGTGACCCCTGAAGAAAAAAAACTAAAATGAGGAGAAGAAGATCTTGCTGTGACATGAGGGTGCTAAGCAATGCAGCACTGTGCGTGAGTAAATATTCATCCATACATCTTATACTACTTTTCTATCAGGGACTTAGCAGAGGCTGGAGTCAATCGCACAGTTGACTTCAGGGTCCATTATGAACAAGTTACCAGTCTATTTATACTTCACATTCACAATCACACCTGTTGGCATTTCAGAGTAGCGAGTTGACTTAATGTGCATGTTTTTGGAAGGTAGGAGGGAACCGGCGTACCTGGGGAAAACCATACAAAAAGCCATAGCCATATGCAAACAGATGAATACTCTTTATCCTGTGCACGTAGTACTTTCTTTGAAATAACATTTCCTGTGTTGCCTTATGACAATGTCTATGCCCTGAAAGTTGTGAAATAAACCACACTGACCCTACTGAACGACACCCCGTGTGAGTTGTATGATTCTGGCAAGGTAAAAGTAATCTGAGTGGGGGGGGCGTACCCGAAATTTAGTGCAAGGGATATTCATTGTCCGCATGAAATCACCATCTCAATATCAATCACAATCTAAATCTCAATCTCAATCTCAATCACAATCTGAATCTCAATTACAAACTCAATCTCCATCTCAATCACAATCTCAATCTTAATGCAGCCGTGAGGGGGGGGCACAAACCAGTGTCTCTCCCTCACGCCGGTCCCAAGCCCGGATAAATGCAGAGGGTTGCGTCAGGAAGGGCATCCGGCGTAAAACAAATGCCAAATAAACTATGCGAATCACAAGAAAGAATGACATACCGGATCGGTCGAGGCCCGGGTTAACAACGACCGCCATCAGTGCCGTCAACCAACAGGGTGCTGATGGAAATTGGACTACTGTTGGTCGAAGACGTCGAAGAAGGAGAGGCGGGAGGCGTGTCCGTTGCCAGAGAGAGAAGAGGAAAGGCATGAGTCTAGGACTGAAAGTAGGGACTTTGAATATTGGAACTATGACAGGAAAAGGTAGAGAGCTGGCTGACATGATGCAGAGGAGGAAGGTGGACATACTGTGTGTTCAGGAGACCAGGTGGAAAGGTCGCAAGGCTAGAAGCATAGGAGCAGGGTTTAAGCTGTTTTATCACGGTGTGGATGGGAAGAGAAATGGAGTCGGAGTCATCTTGAAGGAGGAGTTTGCCAGGAATGTTCTAGAAGTGAAAAGAGTGTCAGACAGAGTGATGAGTCTCAAGTTAGAAATTAAAGGTGTGATGGTTAATGTTGTTAGTGCTTATGCCCCACAGACAGGATGTGAGCGAGAAGAGAAGGAGAGATTCTGGAGGGAGTTAGATGAAGTGATGCAGAGTACCCCCAGAGGTGAAAGAGTGGTCATTGGGGCAGACTTCAATGGACATGTTGGTGCAGGAAACAGAGGGGACGAGGAAGTGATGGGTAGGTTTGGTATCCAGGACAGGAACGCAGAAGGACAGATGTTGGTAGATTTTGCAAAAAGGATGGAAATGGCCGTCGTGAATACTTTCTTCCAGAAGAGAGAGGAGCATAGGGTGACTTATAAAAGTGGAGGTAGGAGCACACAGGTAGACTACATCTTGTGCAGGCGATGTAATTTAAAGGAAGTCAGTGACTGCAAAGTAGTAGCGGTGAGAGTGTTGCCAAACAGCATAGGATGGTGGTGTGCAGGATGATGCTGATGGTGAGGAAGGTGAAGAAGGCAAAGGCAGAGCAGAAGACAAAGTGGTGGAAGTTGAAAAAGGAAGAGTGTCGGGTTGTCTTCAAGGAGGAGTTGAAACAGGCTTTGGGTGGTCAGGAAGTGCTTCCAGATGACTGGACAACTACAGCGAATGTGATCAGGGAGACAGGTAGGAGAATACTTGGTGTGTCATCTGGAAGGAAAGTAGATAAGGAGACTTGGTGGTGGAATGAGGAAGTGCAGGAGTGTGTACAAAGGAAGAGATTAGCTAAGAAGAAGTGGGACATTGACAAAACCGAAGAGAGTAAACAGGAGTACAGGGAGACACAGCGTAAGGCAAAGGTAGCAGTGTCAAAGGCCAAACAGAGAGCGTTTGATGACTTGTATGCTCGGCTGGAAAGTAAGGAGGGAGAAAATGATTTATACAGGTTGGCACAGCAGAGAAATAGAGATGGGAAGGACGTGCAGCAAGTTAGATTGATAAAGGACAGAGAGGGAAATGTATTGACTGATGACAGAAGTGTGCTGGGAAGATGGAAAGAGTACTTTGAAGAGCTGATGAATGAGGAAAATGAGAGAGAGAAAAGAGTAGAAGAGGTGACTGTTGAGGACCAGGAAGTAGCAAAGATTAGTAAGGGTGAAGTGAGGAGGGCATTGAAGAGGATGAAGAATGGAAAGGCAGTTGGTCCTGATGGCAGACCGTGGAGGTATGGAAGTGTCTAGGAGAGGTAGCAGTAGATTTTCTGACAAGAACATTTAACAAGGTCTTAGAGAGTGAGAGGATGCCAGAGGAATGGAGGAGAAGTGTGCTGGTGCCCATTTTTAAGAACAAGGGAGACGTGCAGAGTTGTGGCAACTACAGAGGGATAAAGTTGATGAGCCATACGATGAAGATATGGGAAAGAATAGTGGAAGCTAGACTAAGGGCAGAAGTCAGCATTTGTGAACAACAGTTTGGTTTCATGCCCAGAAAGAGCACCACAGATGCAGTGTTTGCCTTGAGGATGTTAATGGAGAAGTACAGAGAAGGTCAGACGGAGCTGCATTGTGCCTTTGTGGATCTGGAGAAAGCATATGACAGGGTGCCGAGAGAAGAACTGTGGTATTGCATGAGGAAGTCTGGAGTGGCAGAGAAGTATGTTAGAGTGGTGCAGGACATGTATGAGAGATGTAAGACAGTGGTGAGGTGTGCTGTCGGTGTGACAGAAGAGTTCAAGGTGGAGGTGGGACTGCATCAAGGGTCAGCTCTCAGCCCCTTCTTGTTCGCTATGGTGATGGACAGGCTGACAGACGAGGTTAGACAAGATTCCCCATGGACTATGATGTTTGCAGATGACATTGTAATCTGTAGTGAGAGCAGAGACCAAGTGCAGGAAAATCTAGAGAGGTGGAGGTATGCCCTGGAAAGGAGGGGAATGAAGATTAGCCTCAGTAAGACAGAATACATGTGCATGAATGCCAAGGACCAAAGAGGAACGGTGAGATTACAGGGAGCAGAGATAAGAAAGGTGGAGGATTTTAAGTACTTAGGCTCAACAATCCAGAGCAATGGAGAGTGTGGAAAAGAGGTCAAGAAGCGTGTGCAGGCAGGTTGGAATGGTTGGAGAAAAGTGTCCGGTGTGATGTGTGATAGGAGGGTATCGGCAAAAATGAAAGGAAAAGTGTACAAACGGTGTTGAGGCCAACGATGCTGTATGGGTTAGAAACAGTGGCCCTGGGGAAAAGACAGGAGGCAGAGTTGGAGGTAGCAGAGATGAAAATGTTGAGGTTCTCTTTGGGAGTAACGAGGATGGATAGGATTAGGAATGAGCACGTCAGAGGGACAGCACATGTAAGACGTTTTGGAGACAAAGTCAGAGAGGCTAGATTGAGATGGTTTGGACATGTACAGAGGAGGGATAGTGAGTATATTGGTAATAGGATGCTGAGGCTGGAACTACCAGGCAAAAGGCCTAGAGGAAGACCAAAGAGACGATTCATGGATGTGGTAAAGGAGGACATGAAGGTCGTTGGTGTAAGAGAAGAAGATGCAAAGGATAGGGTGAGATGGAGGCAGATGATTCGCTGTGGCGACCCCTGAAGGGAAAAGCCGAAAGGAAAAGAAGAAGAAGAATCACAATCTCAATCTCAATCACAATTTTAATCTCAATCTCAATCTCAATCTCAATTAAAATCTCAATCTCAACCACAATCTCAATCCAAATCAAAATCTCAATATCAATCACAATTTCAATCTCAATCTCAATCTCAATCTCAAGATCAATATCAATCAAAATCTCAATCTCAATCTCAATCTCCAGATCAATATCAATCAAAATCTCAATCTCAATCACAACCATAATCATAATCTCAATCTCAATCTTAATCTCAATCACAATCTCAATCACAATCTCAATATCAATCACAATCATAATCATAATATCAATCTCTTTGTCTTAATATTCAGTGTAAACAGAATAAACCAGGAGACAAAATCCACCAGCATTCCTTTTTTTTAAATCAACATTTTAAAAACACTCAAATCACATTTATTCTCACTGCATTTATGTATGATTAAGAAGTATGTGGACAATATTAGAATTTTATGAGCATTGAGTCAGCTATGCTTTGTTATTGTGTTTGTGCTGATTCTATCTGCATACATAATTTCATCAGGTGCTGCAGTCCCACTGCCTTGAGCGGCAGCCAGGAAAGTCCTGTTTTTTTTTTTGTTTTTTTTTTCCCGTCCACTGACTCTTTCTACCTGGTTACAGGGTTTCCCTACTAGGTAAAAAAAAACCCCGTCATAGCTAGAAAATATGAGGATCCGTACATTTGAGCACGGGGTTATAGGTGAACAGTGTCTGGTTGCATTGTAAAGATCCTTTTTTTTTTTTTCTAACCAATGCATATTCAACTGTCTGAACTTTCATAGTGTTGTCTCCATCGTTTAATTTTCACAAATGGTGCTTCATACCTTTGGTGATTGAGACATACAGTATGAGATTTCCCAGAAGAAATTGTTTCTTGTTCCCGAATATCTTTTTTCAATTCCACACCCTTATTCAATTCCTCTGTGTTCTGTCCAGCACATCCACCATTCAATCTGCATCCCCAGTTCCCATTTGTCATTCGCTCTAGCTTATTGCCCCCCACCACACACACACACACCTAATGATTCTATTCTATAGTTCCACCCATTCAAGTAGTGAGAGCTGACAAGATCTATTCCACTCAGGACTTGTCCCTCTTGGCTCCCTCTGGCACTGCTGGGAGGCACCTTCATTTCATTTCTTTCACCACTCTTATATCCATTCTTCATTCCATCTAACCCTGTCTTTGGACCCATACTGCCTGGATGCACACACACACACACACACACACACACACACACACACACACACAGTGAACCATAAACATAATCCTGAAAGTTATAGCTAGAGCCCCAGCAATAGTAGGTATTTTTACACCTTTGGAGCTCAGTGCTTTCAATAATATAACCAGATCGGTTGAGAACAGAGGTCTCACAGAGTACTGTATTATTATAGACAAGGAATACTGCAACACTATACAAATAACTCCCTACATCTCTGTTTTATTGTACAAAGAAATCTACCTTAATTAACAAATACATTTTCCAAAGCTGACTGCACATTGTCCAAAAACCATTACATACACAGTGTATATCCCAGACAAATGTTTGCACCCATTACAGATCATTTCTTTCAATAAATCAGACTACTTACTTATACCTGTCAGAGGGGTAAAAAGATTAATATACTAAACACAAATCTGCTTCTGAATCTGCCCGAGGCAGTGATATTGAGCTTAGCTAATTGGTGTCTCTCCTTCTCAGAAAGATCTGCTTGTGGTTGTCGGGCTGCACCTCCATGTTCACATATACACACAAATACACACACAGAGAAAGGTGCTGCACGCCGAGCATTCTTCGCTCTGGAATAGAGGGCAGTAACTATAAAGCCCAAGCAGGGAACAGTTAGAATCATTTTTAAATGATGATCTTGCTCTCGTTTCTCGTCACACTGATGGTTAAATAGATTTGCATTGGCACACTCTGACTCGCCCACAAATACAATCTATCCGAGTCTCTTTCAGTCGTCCTGTCCTTTTCACACATGCATGCAGAGAAGCTGTATGGAGGGTTCACGTACAAGACAAACACACTGCATGCTTACAGGTGAGGATTTAAAGATTGTGATTGTGGGGTTTTAACTTCTTGGGCTCAGACAAGTAGCACATGTAATAAAACAGGATCACATGTATTGAGTGACATTTGAGTCTATCGTCTATTTCTTTCAACATAACCTTCTCTCCCATACCGTAGCACACGGTCTCAAGAACCTGCGATCTGATATCTTCCACATGTGTATGTATGTTCACAGCCGTTCATGATGGGATGTTGCACAGCCTCTTTTTTTTTTTTTTTTACAAAAAGAAAAAAATGTTTTCAAAACTATAATTTCTTCCTTCGAACACTGGGGACCATGTATTCATGAGAAAAAATTGTAAGTGCATTTCTCAGAATCATGAGGACAAGAATTATGTTTCTGTTTCTTTAAGAGCCGGGGACATCCCCATTTCCTGCATTTTTATTTTATGTATTTGTTTGTTTATTGGAGAAAATATTGACTATCCAAGAGTGCAAACTTTGAAATAATATGAAAAGTAGGATGTGTTATCTATCAGCTGATAATGATAAACAGGTGATCAACAAAATCCAAAGCTTTGTACGTCTTTACCCCTTATTTTAATGTTGAAAATAATAATAACGCATAAACACCTACATTATATAATTGTGCAATTTAGTTGCTTGTTAGATAGCTGTAAGGAAAATATAACCTGTCTGTATCTAATACTGCGTTGTCCTGGTCTATCATAATATTGTAGATGTGAAGATTAGAGTTTCACTATTTGATTTAATGAGCATGTCTGTGCATACAATTTAATCACCCACACTGCGGCTTGCATCATTAAAAAGTATATAGAGGGAACAGGGGACTGGTGGTAAGTGGAGTTAAGTATTCTCTCTCTCTCTCTCTCTCTCTCTCTCTCTCTCTCCATGTGTGTGTGTGTGTGTGTGTGTGTGTGTGTGTGTGTGTGTGTGTGTGTGTGTGTCTGTATTGGTGTTTTTGTGTAATATTGTAGTGTTGATCTTTATAGACGCTTTTTACACTGCTTTATCATTCATCATCACACAAAATGCAGGAATGAGTCACAGTACGCTGCATAGCATAGAGCAGAAACAGCATCAAAGCAAAGCATCGTGAAGCATCTGCAGCTCCAATAAAGTGTGTTATAGAGTTTGCAAGGGATGCACTGGCGCTATAATTAGATCAATACGGAGTCCTCACTTCTGCTTCCTTGTACGGTATTGCACAAGCAAGTAATGCTCAAATGCGTTTTTAATTTCATCCACCTCATCACAGTGATGGGTTATGGGCAACTTTCATGGTTTATGTTGCAATGCAAGGTTTTGACTGAAAGGGTTGCAGGCCCCCTGCACAACCTGGTCTTTAGGACAAAGTTTCATGTTCGTTTTCAATATTACCCATTACATAAATTTAAATTTACATTATATAAACTTATACAGAAAATTTAATCTTATTGTAGTACATATTTAGCACATATGATTACAGTGGAGCCTCGGAATCTGAACGCTCTAGGGTTCGAACAAATCGGAATCAGAATAAAAAAAATCTATGTTTTTTTCGTCCTGAAAACCGAACAAAAACCGGAAGTCGAATTCGAGAAAAGCACGAGAAAAATGAGACTGAGAGGGAAGAAAAGTGCATGACTTCCGTAAGTCCGGAAGTTGTTGATACTATGTATCACCCTGATAAAGCTGTCCTGGGGAAGTCCGGAAGTTGTTGATACAGTACTATGTAAAGTTTAGCTAGCGCTAAAGTACTAAAGCTAAGCTAAAGCGCTAAAGCTAAGCTAAAGTGCTAGCAGCCCTCTGAACACCTTTAACGATGAACTCATGAGCCACCTCCGTAATTTATTGAAAAGAAGGCAGAAACAAGCCACGCTAGAAATATTCTTCAAGAAAAGAAAAGAAACATCCTGAAGAAGAGTCGTCCATGCAAAGCGGTAACAAGAGAAAAAAAAACACCCTTGGCTGATTTACCTGAAGCTGTTATGGAAGGGAATCCGCTTCCTCTCTCACTCTCTGCTATGGAAGGGAATACGCTTCTTCTCTTCCTCTCCAACATTTAAGTATGCCAACAGCTCACCACCTCAAAAGTTAAAATTCTTATCTTTATTGTTATCATGCTTTAACTGCACTGTGGTTTTTATTTTAGTGTGTTATGGTCTATCAAAAAAAGAGTTGTGCATTGAAATGCACGTTGAAGAGGGGCGTGGCTGTCACATGTGGGTGGAGTGCTAAACAAACACACCTGATTTCATTTAATCACGGGCTATAAAGAATAGCAGCACTCTTCACAGTGCGAGAAGATTGTCCTTCTTCCCGGTGATCTCTCTGGCTCTCAGCTCTGTGCTCCACCAGTTCCCGCTTTAGTTTGATTTTCGTGTTTCTCTGCATCTCTAACAGTGACTACAATTTATCCACGCTCTAGTGCCTTCCCTGTGAACATAAATAAAGAGCAGGCACTAGAGCACAGGGAAATCATAGTCACTATCAGAGATTGCAGCTACCTGCTTGTCACCTGCTCCATCCTTCACTCACTCATGAACAAGACACCAAAATACTTGAAGTCCTGTACTTGGAGCAGGACTTCACTCCCAACCCAGAGTGAGCATTCCACCCTTTCCCAACTGAGAACCATGGCCTTGGACTCCAAGGTGCTGATTCGCATCCCTGCCACTTCGCAATCAGCCACAAATTGTTCCAATAAGAGTTGGAGATCCCGGCTTGATGAAGCCAAAAGAACAACATCATCCACAAAAAACAGAGACTAGCTCTGAGTGCCTCCAAACCAGAATCCCTCAATGCCCTGACTGCATCTATAAATTCTGCTCATAAAAATTATGAACAGAATCAGTGACAAAGGACAGCCTAGACAGATTCAAACCCTCACTGTAAATGAATTCAAACTGTTGTTACCAATACAGACCAGACTTTGGCTATGGTTATACAGCGACCGAATGGCCCATCGCAATGGGTCTGATACACCATACTCCCAAAAGCACTCCCCACAAGATGGCCTGAGGGACACGGTTAAAAGCTTTCTCTAAATCCACAAAACACATGTAGACATATTGGGCAAACTCCCATCACCACCTCCAGGATTCTGTATAGCGCATAGAGTTGGTCGAAGCTGCCACGACCGGGACAAAAAACACATTGTTCCTCCTGAATCCGAGGTTCAACTATCGGTCAGATCTTCTTTTCCAGTTCTTCTGCATAGACTTTCCTAGGTAGGCTGAGTAATGTAATTCCATGATAATTTGAACACACCCTCCAGTCCCCCTTTTAAAAAGTGGGACTATCACCCTGGTTTGCAAGTGCAGAGATATGACCTCGATAACAACGCGGTGTTGCAGAGACATATCAGCAAAGACAGTCTTAATACATTTATAGATTTGAAAATAATGCTAAAGGTTGTATGACAGTAAAATGAGTAGAAAAATATTTACACCCCTGGAGCCTAAGCACCGAGCAGCTTTTTGACTACCATGGCGACTTCAGCCCGAGTGATGGACCCCACCAAACCCCCATGATCTTCCTCCTCCTTGGAGGGCATGTTGGTGGGATTGAGGAGGTCTTCGAAGTATGCCTTCCACTTCCCCACAACATCCCCAGGAAAGGTGAGCAGCTCCAAACTTCCTCTGTAAACAGTATTTGTGGAGAACCTCTTCCCCCTCCTGAGGTATTGGATGGTGATGAAAACCGTTTTGAGACCAACCAATAGTCGCTTTTTAGACCCTCAGCAAACTCCTCCCACACCCAAGATTTGGCATCATTGACAGCTCGGGCTGGAGCACATTTGACCTGACGGTACCTATCTGCTGCTGCTTTGGGAGTCCAACAGGCAATACGACCTGACACCTCCTAAAGACTCCAAGAAGGGTGGGTACTCTGAACTGTCATTTGGAAAATAAGCACAAACAACAGTCAGGGCCTGTCCCCTTACACAAAGGCGGAGGAAAGCTACACTTTCCTCAAAAGGGGATAACTCCACCGTGTGGGCACCAAGGTGGGGAGACCGCCTCTCCCCAAGAACAAGAGGTGGCTTAATGGTTAATGCTATGGGTTACCAATCCAGAAGTCAGCAGTTCAATTCCCACTTTAACCACTGTTCGGCCCTTGAGCAAAGTCATTAACATTCCATTGCTCAGTTGTATAAAAAAGAATAATTCTAAGTTGCTCTTGATAGGAATGTCTGCCAAATGCTGTAAATGTAATGAGCAATTCTAAAGTGGAATAAGGCCCAGCCCTTCGCAAGATGGTTGGTTTCGAAGCCCAAGCTGTGTCGAGGTAAGTCTGACTACATCTAATTGGTATCTCTCGGCCTCATGCACCAGCTCAGGCTCTTTCCCCACCAGAGAGGTGACAGTCCATGTCCCAGAAGTCAGAGTCAGTAGCTGTGGATTGGTCTGATATAACCCATGACTGCCACCCAACTCACAATGCAATTGACCCCTATGTTAGGGTGGACCCATGCCTCCTTTTTGGGCTGAGCCTATCCATGTTCCATGGGCAGAAGCCTGACCACTAGGCACTTGCATTCAAGACCCGCCTCCAGACCTGGCTTGGGTGTGTGTGTGTTTGTGTGTGTGTGTGTGGTGGTGGTGGTGGTGGTGGGGGGGGGGGGGGGGGGCTGCTGCATCCAAGCAAGGGAAACTGTGTCCTTTTGTGTTTCTCCATCTTCTTTTGAACCACACTTCGTCTGGACCGTCACCTCGGATCTGTTTGTCTTGGGTGACACTACCAGGGGCATAATGGCCTCATAACATAGCTCCTACTGTCATTAGGATACACAAAACCCTCCACCATGATAAGGTGGTGATTCAAGGAGGAGTTATTATTATTATTATTTTTATTTTATTATGATAAGCAGCAGTAGCAACAGCAGAAGTGGTAGTAGTAGTAGTAGTAGTAGTAGTAGTAGTAGTAGTAGTAGTAGTAGTAGTAGTAGTACTAGGAGAAGATCTGCTAGTACAAACACCTATTCACATATCGAAGCAACTTGGAGTGACTAATTAGCCTAATGTATATGCCTGTAGGACTATTGGAAGAAACCCATAAAAAAAGGAGAGAACATGAAACCTTTGTTGTGATGCTTGAGTGTTAACCATTGTGCCATCTTGCCCCTGATTTGCCATTCAGAGGATATGTATTAACTATAGAAGAAAAGAAAAATAATATTGTGCATGAGTGGGTAAGCAAAAGCAACTGCAGTAAACAGAAGACACCTGGAGATCTTTTCTTAGAAGCTCTTTCTCTGTTTCAGTCCGTTTGGCTAACTGTCCTTCTCCAGGTACGCCCACCACAGTTGCAATGATGGAGGAAGTTATATGCAAGACGGAAACGGTTCATTGGATTATTTATGCCTGAAAATTCTTTAATCAGGCATCTGCCTTGGTCATACTTGTTAATCATTGTTTAGTGTTCCATATGTGATTTGTCAGTTAAAAACTCCTTCATCGTTTTAGTTACAGTCAACTCTAGCAGATATGCATACCAATTTTTTGGTGACAGAAGAAACAGAAAGTGTATGTCGGTCTTCATGAAAATATGCTAGGAAATGGTTCATGTTTGCATCACCATAGCAACTAGTGCTAGTGTCAGGGAGCCAACTTTTGCACTGTTCAAAGTCGGCTTATGAGATTCATGCTCATGTTTACTACTCACTCCCCCTGGTTTCTCAGAAGAGGAGTTTGGCTGAAGCCGGGTTTTTGGATGAGGAAAACAGAAATCAGTATAGACATGAGTTAATACACAGACAACACCTTCCCAACCAGAAATGTGGTGTAATCATAGACTTCAAATAACATTTGCATTTATAAGGCTGATATGTGTTATGTCATGTATGTGTGCTGAGGTTATTTTGTCCATATTCTGATTCACAAGCCAAGCTGCGCTGTATAGTTGCCATATGGAGTGAAGGAGTCATTAAGAGAACCTGCATCACATATAATCACTGCATATATATGTGTCGAAAGATATCAAGAATACATTTCCAAATAAATATATATATATATATATATATATATATATATATATATATATATATATATATCTTCTTCTTCTTCTTTTCCTTTCGGCTTTTCCCTTCAGGGGTCGCCACAGCGAATCATCTGCCTCCATCTCACCCTATCCTTTGCATCTTCTTCTCTTACACCAACGACCTTCATGTCCTCCTTTACCACATCCATGAATCGTCTCTTTGGTCTTCCTCTAGGCCTTTTGCCTGGTAGTTCCAGCCTCAGCATCCTATTACCAATATACTCACTATCCCTCCTCTGTACATGTCCAAACCATCTCAATCTAGCCTCTCTGACTTTGTCTCCAAAACGTCTTACATGTGCTGTCCCTCTGACGTGCTCATTCCTAATCCTATCCATCCTCGTTACTCCCAAAGAGAACCTCAACATTTTCATCTCTGCTACCTCTAACTCTGCCTCCTGTCTTTTCCCCAGGGCCACTGTTTCTAACCCATACAGCATCGTTGGCCTCAACACCATCTTGTACACTTTTCCTTTCATTTTTGCCGATACCCTCCTATCACACATCACACCGGACACTTTTCTCCAACCATTCCAACCTGCCTGCACACGCTTCTTGACCTCTTTTCCACACTCTCCATTGCTCTGGATTGTTGAGCCTAAGTACTTAAAATCCTCCACCTTTCTTATCTCTGCTCCCTGTAATCTCACCGTTCCTCTTTGGTCCCTGGCATTCATGCACATGTATTCTGTCTTACTGAGGCTAATCTTCATTCCCCTCCTTTCCAGGGCATACCTCCACCTCTCTAGATTTTCCTGCACTTGTTCTCTGCTCTCACTACAGATTACAATGTCATCTGCAAACATCATAGTCCATGGGGAATCTTGTCTAACCTCGTCTGTCAGCCTGTCCATCACCATAGCGAACAAGAAGGGGCTGAGAGCTGACCCTTGATGCAGTCCCACCTCCACCTTGAACTCTTCTGTCACACCGACAGCACACCTCACCACTGTCTTACATCTCTCATACATGTCCTGCACCACTCTAACATACTTCTCTGCCACTCCAGACTTCCTCATGCAATACCACAGTTCTTCTCTCGGCACCCTGTCATATGCTTTCTCCAGATCCACAAAGGCACAATGCAGCTCCGTCTGACCTTCTCTGTACTTCTCCATTAACATCCTCAAGGCAAACACTGCATCTGTGGTGCTCTTTCTGGGCATGAAACCAAACTGTTGTTCACAAATGCTGACTTCTGCCCTTAGTCTAGCTTCCACTATTCTTTCCCATAACTTCATCGTATGGCTCATCAACTTTATCCCTCTGTAGTTGCCACAACTCTGCACGTCTCCCTTGTTCTTAAAAATGGGCACCAGCACACTTCTCCTCCATTCCTCTGGCATCTGCTCACTCTCTAAGACCTTGTTAAATGTTCTTGTCAGAAAATCTACTGCTACCTCTCCTAGACACTTCCATACCTCCACCGGTATGTCATCAGGACCAACTGCCTTTCCATTCTTCATCCTCTTCAATGCCCTCCTCACTTCACCCTTACTAATCTTTGCTACTTCCTGGTCCTCAACAGTCACCTCTTCTACTCTTTTTCTCTCTCATTTTCCTCATTCATCAGCTCTTCAAAGTACTCTTTCCATCTTCCCAGCACACTTCTGTCATCAGTCAATACATTTCCCTCTCTGTCCTTTATCAATCTAACTTGCTGCACGTCCTTCCCATCTCTATTTCTCTGCTGTGCCAACCTGTATAAATCATTTTCTCCCTCCTTACTTTCCAACCGAGCATACAAGTCATCAAATGCGCTCTGTTTGGCCTTTGACACTGCTACCTTTGCCTTACGCTGTGTCTCCCTGTACTCCTGTTTACTCTCTTCGGTTTTGTCAATGTCCCACTTCTTCTTAGCTAATCTCTTCCTTTGTACACACTCCTGCACTTCCTCATTCCACCACCAAGTCTCCTTATCTACTTTCCTTCCAGATGACACACCAAGTATTCTCCTACCTGTCTCCCTGATCACATTCGCTGTAGTTGTCCAGTCATCTGGAAGCACTTCCTGACCACCCAAAGCCTGTTTCAACTCCTCCTTGAAGACAACCCGACACTCTTCCTTTTCAACTTCCACCACTTTGTCTTCTGCTCTGCCTTTGCCTTCTTCACCTTCCTCACCATCAGCATCATCCTGCACACCACCATCCTATGCTGTTTGGCAACACTCTCACCCGCTACTACTTTGCAGTCACTGGCTTCCTTTAAATTACATCGCCTGCACAAGATGTAGTCTACCTGTGTGCTCCTACCTCCACTTTTATAAGTCACCCTATGCTCCTCTCTCTTCTGGAAGAAAGTATTCACCACAGCCATTTCCATCCTTTTTGCAAAATCTACCAACATCTGTCCTTCATGCGTTCCTGTCCTGGATACCAAACCTGCCCATCACTTCCTCGTCCCCTCTGTTTCCTGCACCAACATGTCCATTGAAGTCTGCCCCAATGACCACTCTTTCACCTCTGGGGGTACTCTGCATCACTTCATCTAACTCCTCCAGAATCTCTCCTTCTCTTCTCGCTCACATCCTGTCTGTGGGGCATAAGCACTAACAACATTGACCATCACACCTTTAATTTCTAACTTGAGACTCATCACTCTGTCTGACACTCTTTTCACTTCTAGAACATTCCTGGCAAACTCCTCCTTCAAGATGACTCCGACTCCATTTCTCTTCCCATCCACACCGTGATAAAACAGCTTAAACCCTGCTCCTATGCTTCTAGCCTTGCGACCTTTCCACCTGGTCTCCTGAACACACAGTATGTCCACCTTCCTCCTCTGCATCATGTCAGCCAGCTCTCTACCTTTTCCTGTCATAGTTCCAATATTCAAAGTCCCTACTTTCAGTCCTAGACTCATGCCTTTCCTCTTCTCTCTCTGGCAACGGACACGCCTCCCGCCTCTCCTTCTTCGACGTCTTCGACCAACAGTAGTCCAATTTCCATCAGCACCCTGTTGGTTGACGGCACTGATGGCGGTCGTTGTTAACCCGGCCTCGACCGATCCGGTATGTCATTCTTTCTTGTGATTCGCATAGTTTATTTGGCATTTGTTTTACGCGGATGCCCTTCCTGACGCAACCCTCTGCATTTATCCGGCTTGGGACCGGCGTGAGGGAGAGACACTGGTTTGTGCCCCCTCACGGCTGCATTATATATATATATATATATATATATATATATATATATATATATATATATATATATATATATATATATATATATATATATATATATATAAGCACAAAAGTGTTAATAAGGCTACTTACTGATGTGTACAGATAGCCCTCACTGTTCATTGCCAGGTACAGTTTGGTCTGCACGCCCTGGATAGCTACCACTCGCAGACCAACTGGGATGAGGTTGAACATAGCTGCAAAGGAGACACAGAGAGACAAGCATCAAACAATTTGCATAAAGAATGTTTAAAAATAACACACTCTCAAAAGTAAAGTCTGTGTCCGTGTAGCTCTTACAGCAAAATTATTCAGGAGGCCTGCAACACAAACAGGCTGAGTAATTAGCCAATGCTGACATCCATATTGACATTCAGCTCATTGTAGGCTGCACGCCCACTCATATAAACAGTAAACAAGATTTTTTTTTTCCAGACACTTCTCGTTGCTTTTCCATGAGCTAGTGTACAGTGCAGTAGCAAAAACAAATTTTTAAAACAATATATTTTCTGCTTTGGATTTCACTGATGTTCTCTAAATCAAGGGTGCCCCAACCCCCGGTCCATGGACCAGTACCGGTCTGTAGATCATTTGATATCGGTCCGCAAACAAAATCTTTCATGGTACAAATCACAGTCAGCCCTCTACTTACGAAAACCTCTGAATATGAAAAATCCAGGTCATGAAAAACATTTTCCTAAATTTTCATCCTCTTTTTATGAAAAGCAACAAAAGCACCATTCAAAAATTCAAACACTCCATTAAAACATTCAAACGATGCGCGAGTTGCTCTCTCATTGGCTGTCCCCCAACATCCCGCCCCGCTGGCCTTCCATTGGCCAGGAGGGAGCTGAACTGTACCCATACTTCCTGTTCATCACTTCCTGTTTGTCACTTCCTGTTTTTTTGTGAAGGAGAGTTGAACAGGACTGTTGGCTCGGGAGTTTTTTGAGGCTGATCATTGCAGCGTTATATTTCGTTATCCATCATGGACCCCAAGAAAGTGATTCCCGGTAACACTGAAAAGAATAAGTGGGCTCCGTTATCAATTGAAGTGAAGCAGGGGATAATAAAAAAATGCGAAAGTGGGATGCGGTTGAGTGAAATGGCAAAGGGGTATGGCCGAAACCCCTCCACAATTGGGATGATATTGAAGCAGAAGTCGACCTTAAAAGCGGAGAGGCGATTATTTCGGAAAAAGCACCCACCATATTTAAGGACCTCTTGAAGGAGGGTGGGGGTGGTGGGGGTGAGGGTTCTTCAGACCAGAAACCCCCAGACTTGAAAGCGTCGCATGGGTGGTTCAAAAGATTTAAAAAAAAGTAAATAATTTTCTTTTACTTTTAACACATATTTTATACATATTTCACACAAAATTGGTGTACTTTTATAATTTTTAAAGGGTTTATTGGGTAGTCTTGGGAGCTTAGAACGAATCATTCGTTTTACATGTAAAACACACCTCTATTTGGGAAAACTCCAGGTATGAAAAAGGCACTGGAACAGATTAATTTCGTAACTAGAGGACCAACTGTATAGGTTTTTTTATTACAGCTTCCGGATCTTATTTTGAAAAAAACGACTGTTTTTGACATTGTTACAGAAGCACTGAAAGTCTTTTTTTCCGTTTCCAACCACATATCTTTGTGAGGTGGGGTTTTCTGCAGAGACAGCCACCAAAACAAGACTACAGGGTAGACTCTAACAGGTCCGCGGAAACATTTTCATACATAAAACTTGTCCCTGGTGCAAAGAAGGTTGGAGACCACTACTCCAAAGGCTTTGATTGGTTTCCTCCATGTACTCCAGTTTCCTCCCACAGTCCAAAAACATGTGCTGTAAGCTAATTGGCTGTTCTAAATCACTTAATAGGTGTGAGTGTGAATGGGTGTGTAAGTGTTGGCCCTGCACTTGCCAATGGTCGCCAGCCTCCTCTCAGCCCTAATGAGGATTAAAAGGCTTAGAAAATAAATGAATATTTTCCATGTTGCATTGAGTGTGTGCACACTATGTGCCTCGTGTGGCGTGCCTCCAGCTACTCCGATTTCTTCCCAAAGTCCAAAAACATACACTGTTGGCTGACTGGCAGTTCCAGGGTGCTCCTAGAGGTGAGTGTGAATGGTTGAGTGTGTGTGTTGGTCCTGCAATGGCCTAGCAAGCTGTTCAGGGTGTACCCCACCTTCACCCAGAGACGGCAAGATGAGTGTCAGTTTCCCTGTGGCCCTAATTAAGATTATCAGAGTAATTACAGTAATTTTTATGTAAATGTTTTCTAATAATGTGCATGTTTACTGCTTATGTCTCCCTTTAGCATTTTTAATAGAATCACTTTTAGCACAGTCCACACTCTTTCTTACTAACGAATCTGTTCTAAATTTTCCAGATTATTTGCCAAGTTTATGTATTTTTGTTGCATCTGTTATTTTGTCACACCACCACATGTCATGTAGTGAGTCATAGCAAATGTTTATTGTCCTTAATGTTGTCTTGGCGCATGACAGACTAGCATTTCCTGTTTTAAGAGGTTGGAATACACACATATGTTGAGGTGTGTATTTTGCTGTCTGCATAATTTCATGTGGTACCCATTGAATTTCTTTGATGGATGACTTCTTGACAATAAATACTGTGAATAGTCTGCAGTTTACCTTGGTTGTTCATAATTAAATAATCTATTTTTTTTATTTTTTATCTCTACATATGTCTGTTGGGCTGTTTTTTTTTTTTTTTACACTCATCGCAGCCAGAGCGTATCCCCATTTCTGTACTGTAAAGTGATTAGAAGTCCAGCTCCTTTCTGGATGGGATGCTAGTCCATCACAGGTGACCTTCCTCATCATATTACTGGGACCCATTTGTACTGCCTGGTGTTTCTGCTACACAGTTTTGTTTGATTTTCTTTTTATTGGTCTGGTTGCAGGAGTACACAAAAACTACTGACCCAATCGAGCAAGAAAACAGGTGACGTACACTACAAGCACAGTGAGGCAATTTTGTCAGAAAAAGTATCTTTACCAGAATTTTCTGAGCGATGTCTCGAATAATACAATGCAATCAAGTAATGATTGATTTCATTTTATTCTCATATATATATATGTATATATATATATATATATATATATATATATATATATATATATATATATATATATATATATATATATATATATATATATATATATATATATATAAAACAAATGTAAAATTCATTCATTCATTTTTCTGTAACCGCTTATTCCTAATTAGGGTTTCTAGGAGTCTGGCACCCATCCCAGCCAAGTCCGGGTGGAGGGAGAGTGCACCCTGGACAGCTTGCCAGGCCATCACAGGGCAGAAATATGCTGACGGCTATGCAGCTACTCTTTACGAAAGTCAGCAATGGTTCTTTTACATGAACCTCACACCATAGACAGTGAGAGACATGGCCAGCCTTTGATAACCCAGTTAGCTGCACTGGGGGGACAGTGACAACCAGTTGAGAGTGGGACTCGAACCCGCAACCTTAGGATCAGTGATCAGGCACTTTAGCATCAGGCCACCACTACTCTCAAATTTAAAATATCACAGGTATTACATATACAAATTAAGTTAACACTGATTTAACTTACACAATTCTTAATCACCTTTATAGCACCGATTACAACCAGTGTAAGGAGGCAGGGCTTGTAAGCCCAAGTTAACCCCTGGTATGGTAAACTCCAAATGACCCCTTGCTCCTCTTATAAGTGCACTATGTAAAAGTAAGAAGTTGTCTAGTGCATTACAACATGTATATCTAACCCCTGGAACAAAACTGTCTGTTTGCATTCCCATCTAACCATACAACAGATGATATGAGTTCCAGTTGCCCTTCACCTCACTTTCTTTTGGGTAAAAGTCAGAATCCTGGTCATAGACTTCAGATCAGCATTCAGTACACTCAACCCACAGAGACTGTAGAAGGAGTCTTCTGGGCTCAAACACCTCTGTATGTAACTGGGTCCTGGACCTCTTCACTGACAGACTCCTATCTTTCAGTATATTCGACAACACATTTACGATCATCAGACTAAACACCGGTGCACCCCATCCCGCTACTGGTCACACTTCCACACACATCAGCAACCTGTACTGAACAATTCAGACCATATCGAGTTTGCAGATGGCACAACAAATGTGGGACTCAGTGATGAATCTGCATACAGCGAGGCGATCAGACAGCTGGTGTGAAGATAACATCCTGTGTCTGAATGTTTAAAAGACAAAAGGGATGATTATTGATTTCAAAATGAGGTCAGCAGTGTAAGGTTTCTGGGAGTGTACACAGCAGACCTCGCCTGGACTCTCAACATGACAATCATCAGTTAAAAAAAAAAAAATCCGGGAGAGGCGTATAAATACCCTTTTCAATTACACTACTTTCTTCAAGGGGGCTACGGCGAGTATCCTCTACACGAGTATTATTTTCTGGTACAGGAACTGCAAAGTCACTAAACACAAGGCACTGCTGTGGATTATGAGAACTTCTGGAAGGATCATTCGGGTCTCCACTGATCACTGCACAATAAAAAATCGATTTGCTGTGTGCCTAGCATTGTCAAAGTCCCATTGACTTCAATTCCATTGTTTATCCCTCTGTAGCCTAACATAGATTTTCAGAGCATCTGGTCTAAAGTGGCCAGTTTTTTTCAATAACTTTGTCCCACGGGCATTCTCAACACCTTGGTGCACCTTACTGCTTCAAAAACCTAAAGATGGATTACACCACTTCTGGATTGTTTACATCACACCATAAATGGGCATAAATTACTTTAAGCCTATGGTTGTTATTTATTATACAGATTTCCTCTTGGTTTCCAATGTTTGGCTCACAGTGCACCAACATTGTCATTTTACAGGGTAGCATGGTGGTGTAGGAGTTTGGTCTCACAGCAAGAAGGTTCTGGTTCAAGCCTTCTTCTGTGTGGAGTTTGCAAGTTCTTCTCGTGCTTGCGTGGGATTTCTCTGAGTGCTTACATAGCTTTTATGACAATTTCCTTGTGGATACACACTTTTAAATTGTTGGTTCTCTGAAATGCCTTCTGAAGCATATCACGCTTTTCCTATTTTTCACTTTGCCAAAGTGGTTATTAGCATTTCCGTCTTTTAGCAAGAAGGTCCTGGGTTTGAATCCTAGGCTCAGAGAGGGCGCTTCTGTATGATGTTTGCATGTTCTCCCCATTTTCTTCTGGGTGTTTCAGTTTCCTCCTGGAGTCCAAACACATCACATGATGCTATTAAATAGTAAATGTAGATACGAGTGTGAATGGTTGTGTGTGTCGGCCCTGCACTGTTCCAAGTGTACCCTGCCTTTTCCCGGAGAAAGCTGGTACAATATTTACTTCAGCCTCCCTGTGATCCTAATTAAGGATAAAAAAATTGAGAAAATTAAATAAAAGTAATTTTAGACTCTAGACTAAAAAATGTGAACTGTTTAATTATTTTAAAGTATTTCATCTATGAAGTTATCAAATATTGCGAATTGAGTGGTACCTTGACTTATGAATTTAACCTGTTCCGAGGGCAAGCGCTTAGGCGGAAAAGTTCACGCACACACACACACACACACACACACACACACACACACACACATATATATATATATATATATATATATATATATATATATATATATATATATATATATATATACAGTGACACCCCACCTAACGAGTTTAATCCGTTCTGATGGCAAGCTCGTGAGCTGAAAAGTTCGTTAGATGAAACGATTATTCCCATATGAAATAACAGAAAGCCAGTTAATCCGTTCCAACCCCCTCCCAAACTCATATAACTTTCCATAAACACATATGTTTTGACCTAATAAAGATAAACATGTAAAAACGATAAATATTGGTAGTAGGATGCTGAGGTTGGAACTACCAGGCAGAAGGCCTCAAGGAAGACCAAAGAGAAGATTTATGGATGTGGTGAAGGAGGACATGAAGGTAGTTGGAGTACGAGTAGAAGATGCAGAGGATAGGGTGAGATGGAGGCAGATGATTCGCTGTGGCGACCGCTGAAGGGAAAAGCCGAAAGGAAAAGAAGAAGAAGAAGAAGAAGATGTCAAAACAATAAATATTCAATAATAATAATGATAATAATAATAATTAATATTAAATTATAATCAAAAAAAGGATTAAACAACAAGTCAAATAACCTTTCAGATCATCGAATGAGGCGAAGATGTCCCATGGGCATGAAGGAGGTGGTGCAGAACAGGAGAGGAGGAGGAGAATTTTGTGCATGTGCATGCTATGAATGCCAGCGAGGAAAGGCTTGTGGTGAGCACCCATGATGCGGTATGATACCGGGGTGGGGGGATGTAATGACCCTGGGGAACATGCTCTTTTGCCATACTGTACTAAAATTAAGTGTAATTGCACTTCCACTCCAGTAGTTGACAGTGGTGCTCTCATTGTAGCACTATGGTGTAGGGAAAAAGCACCGGGCAAATGATATGAAGTGCAGTAAAGACTATTTATAGTCACTTGCGGGGTGCTGGGGGTTAGTTTTTTCTTCTTCTTCTTCCTAGAGGGAGCGTCACAGAAAATAATTGAGAAACACTGCACAAAGCGTTCTCGGAGCGCGAAAAAAAAAAAAAAACATGTGGAAGAATATGAGTCTAATGAGCCAGGAAAAGCAATCTTGAAAAGAGCTCATGAATCAAAATTATACTGGTTGGATGGGGCAGATTTTTTGTGGGGGTCGAAGCTCATATCATAAAAAACTCGTTATATGGGACACTTGTAAGTCAAGGTATTAAGATTTCAACTAAAAATAAATTAACTAGCAAATTTACTAATATTTATTATTGCGTACTATTACGGTATGCAATATATAACCATTATCACTTTAGGATTGTATATAAAAGCACGGTTCCATCAACAGGCTACAGTGATGAAGGTAATTAAACTAACTTGATGCAGTCTGATAAATTGAACAGAGATAAAGTGGTCAGGATTAGCAGTCAGCCTAAACCCACCAATTGGAAACTGGCTGCTCCTGAGCAAATGGGACCCAAGTATGGTGGACTCAATTATAAAGCAGGGCACATTTATAGTATGTTTGTTATAATTAATAGCAATATAGTCTATATTAAAGTTATTGTTTAATTTCATGGTACAGCTCAGCTCATTACTTTACATCAGATCATCGTAAGCACCGACAATAACATTTACATGCTTATAAACAGCCTACAAATTGATTGAATTATGGGTGTTGTCAAAAATATCACATGGGCCACTGACCTATGCCCCCCTTCCCCCGGTCTCCAGTCAGATGGTGGTTTATTATTCTTTCTGAACAGTCTGTCCCTTTTCAAACCACTGCCGGAAAAATTAACTTGCCTTTTAAATGTATATTCACTTTCACATTTTTTTTCTATTTCTTTTCAAACTCAGCTGAATAGAGTTAGTGAGCCATGCTGGGGCTCTGCCTGCCTGAAAGCACTAAAACTGCCAAATTGTGTTGCACCTTTGTCTGTCTCCCATGCCATAAGCCAAAAAGCTAACAATCTCCTCTCCTTTCACACCATCTCCATGTGCCAGGGGAAAGTAGAACAGCCAGCTTCTCAAGGCTGTTCTGGCACGCGGTGAACATTCAGAGACGAGCATCAGCTTTTATGAAATAAGAACACATTACCATGTTTGTCTATCACACATTATATAACATTCTAACCTTTGGAGTTTATATAACAAAAATAACTCTTCAGTGTCGACTTATTAGGATCATACAAAAAAAAAAAAAAAAAAAATAGCTGCTGCTTTTTTACCTGCACAGTTTACATTTTCAAATATAAAATATTTTGGTAAACAGAAATCAGTGTTTTTATTTTTTATTTTAACTTAATTTTTTTTTTTTTTTTTTAACTTTCAGGACAGTAGAGGCAGAAATTATTTTTTTCCCAGAAGGTACAGTCCAACTCACAGCACGAAGGTCCTTGGTTCGGGGCTCAACAAAGTCATTTCTGTGTATAATCTGCATGCTCTCCACGTGCTCTGTGGTATTCAGGGTGTGCTCCACCTTTCCCCAAAGTTTACAGAGATATACTCATGTCTCCCAGCGAGCAGGAGGGTCATCATGGGAGAAGTCAGTAAATAAATGAACGAATGAAAGTGTTACTCTTGTTCCCAGTCAGAAGAATGATATGAGATAAATGATCATTCATTCATTTCCTGAACGGCTTACTCTTAATTAGGGACGCTGGGAGGCTGGCACCCATCTTAGCCAAATACACAATGGACAGCTTCCCAGGCCATCGGAGAGCATGTGATAAATCTAATAAAACAAATACAATACTTAAATAAATAAATAAATCAATAAATAAACAAGGTGTATCCACTTGAATAAAACATATACACATATTAACATTCACATCCTTTACTGCAGAACTGACTCCCTTGTGCTTCTTTCTTTCTGTCTTCCTTTCTTTCTTTCTTTCTTTCTTTCTTTCTTTCTTTCTTTCTTTCTCTCTCTTTCTTTGTTTCTCTCTTTCTTTTGCTTTCTGTCTTTTTCTTTGTTTGTTTGATTCTTTCTTTTTCTGTCTTTCTGTCTGTCTGTCTTTCTTTCTCTCTTTTTCCTTGTCTCTCTCTCATCTCTCTTTCTTTCTTTCTGACTTTCTTTCTCTCTTTTTCCTTGTCTCTCTCTCATCTCTCTTTCTTTCTTTCTGACTTTCTTTCGTTCTTTCCTTCTCTCTCTCTTTCTTTCTTTCGTTCTTTCCTTCTCTTTTTCTTTCTTTCTTTCTTTCTTTCTTTCTTTCTTTCTTTCTCTATCTCTCTCTCTTGCTCTTTCTTTCTTTCTTTCTTTCTTTCTTTCTTTCTTTCTTTCTTTCTTTCTCTCTCTTTCACTCTCGTTCTTTCTCTTTCTTTGTTTCTCCCTTTCTTTCTCTTTCTGTATTTCTCTCTTTCTTTGTTTCTCTCATTCTTTCTCTTTCTTTTTCTTTCTTTCTGTTGGTCTGTTTGTCTTTCTTTCTTTTGCTTTCTGTCTTTTTCTTTGTTTGTTTCTTTCTTTCTTTTTCTGTCTTTCTGTCTGTCTGTCTTTCTTTCTCTCTTTTTTCCTTATCTCTCTCTCATCTCTCTCTTTCTTTCTTTCTGACTTTCTTTCGTTCTTTCCTTCTCTCTCTTTCTTTCTTTCGTTCTTTCCTTCTCTCTCTCTTTCTTTCTTTCTTTCTTTCTTTCTTTCTTTCTTTCGTTCTCTATCTCTCTCTTGCTCTTTCTTTCTTTCTTTCTGTCTCTCTCTCTTTCACTCTCGTTCTTTCTCTTTCTTTGTTTCTCCCTTTCTTTCTCTTTCTGTATTTCTCTCTTTCTTTGTTTCTCTCGTTCTTTCTCTTTCTTTTTCTTTCTTTCTGTCGGTCTGTTTGTCTTTCTTTCTTTCTTTCTTTCTTTCTTTCTTTCTCTCTCTCTCTTTCTTTCTCTTTCTTTCTCTCTCTTTCTTTCTTTCTTTCTTTCTTAATTCCAACCCCAACGATATTCTCGTGGCACATTCCCTTGATTTCCCTTTAATACGAATATATTGTACTACTATGCATTGACTAGTAAAGTCAGTGATTTTTAAATCAGAAGTATCTTTGTAATATTCCTCCTCACATTTTACCAGCCGACCGAACATATCGAGGAGGCGTGTCGACGGCCTGTCAGTAATGTATGTCAACTGAATAATGTCCACTTCTGCCCAGAACAAACATTCAGACATTCAGAACAAAGATTTAGCTTTGAGAGAGAAGAATAAAGGGAGGTTTGGCTTTACATTATGACTTTCATATCATCCCTGTTAGCGTTTTCAACAATGCGCAAATCAAAAATAAGGAGAAAAAGTATTTATGACGAATTACTTTTATTCAGAACCACACCCATCAGTTCATCTCTTTTGTCTTCTCTTTGTAGAAGTACTTCATGTTAGGATGCAACCAGCATTCAGTTCCCAATAGATTTCATCAGAGAGATGAACAGCGCTGTAATATCAATATTTGATGAGGAGTGATGACTTAAGCAGTGCTGCTCTTGCACACTATGGCTTCATGCAGTTGCTCCATCTAGCCTTCTGTCAGTGAAGATGGGTGGAGCTTTTCCCTTTTCAGCCTCAACCTGCTTCACTAATCCCACATCAAGAGCCTGTCTCAGCTGTGAGCTCCACCTGCAGAGATCACTCATCTGTCTGGCCTGCCCTTTAGAGAGGCAACTCTCTTCAGTCTGGGTAAGGAAAAAGCAGAGGAGGAGGGAGGGGGGAGGGGGGGGGTTCCCTCTCAAAAATGAATGAGATGAGTCGGGTGTGCCTGTTTCATAACAGCAGTCCCCAGCTAGCCATGACAGCTCGTATTAAATTACTTATACATTTACAGCATTAGCCAGATGACCTTTTCCAGAGCAACTTACGGAAGTTATTTGTAGCTGTCAAACACATATCGTCCGTGCTGGAGAACAAGAAAGAAGTCAAAGATCAGAGTCTCTAAGAAAATTATCAAGCTGGACACCTAGTTTTAAAAGGCTCCAAGTACAAGTCAATGTTTCAATTTTTCATTTTAACAATAATAATATTAATAATAATAATAATAATAATAATAATAATAATAATAATAATAATAATAATAATAATAATAATAACGATACTTATATCATAATTGAATACACAATATTATGTAAGTATATTATTATTATTATTATTATTATTAATATTAATGCATACATACATACAGAGCTTTAAAATAGTTTTTCTCAGAGATGCACGCTTTCCGTGTCAGATTATAGTAGAATTACCTCGAAGAGGTTTATTTTAATTAACAGTTTTGGACACGTTTAAAAGACTAGATAAGCTTTCCATCTCATGCTGATAAGAGAACACCCTGTATTATATCAACGAAGATATTATGTGGGAAATCCGAGTTGAACTGTAGTGATTTTGGGGAAAAGTACATAACTCACATTTGATAATAGATAAAAGTTCATTCAATACACTGAATAGATTACTGCATAGCCTGTATATGTTTCCTAGCCATAGTCCCATTTTTCTTTTCTTCTGCATGCTCCTCTCTCTCTCCCCTGGGTTTATACTGGGGCACAAAGTTCATGATCTCTAGGATATAAAAGAAAGAAAGAAAAAAAAAAAAGGCATAGAGCTCCATGATTTATGAGCATGATTTGCTATGAAAAAGGAGGCAGTTCTCCACAAAAGGAAACAAAAGAACCCTGTTTCCAATTTCATCAAGATCCCCTACGATGGTGCATTGGGGTCTTGTGTGTGTGTGTGTGTGTGTGTGTGTGTGTGTGTGTGTGTGTGTGTGTGTGTGTGTGAGTGTGAAATAAATTAATGACATAATAGGAAAGCAGAAAAGAATGAGTATGTAGTTCTAAAACATAACACTAGACTTTAGTACAACAATTAAACAGTGAAAGGAAAGGGCAGGAAATCGGGAAACTCATTTCTTAATCATGACAGTAAAATAATGCCCCATGAACTATGCTTGATCGTAATCCTGATCTAATCACGCATCTAAATCTCAGTAACCTCTAGTACTTACAAAGCACTGGTAAGAATGAATAAGCAGACAACACCACTTGACTTAACTATGCTGTGGAAAATGGTTCTGAATTCCAATGCACATTTCTCCCTGCACTCATCTGCTGAGCCGAAAGAAGGATTGCAAACACATTATTGCAAAGATCAGAAACAGAACACGTTCTTGATTGCCGAGGAGATTGTGTGCACACAGTTGCTCCATACAAAGTAGAAATAAGATAAAGGCAAGGCGAAGTCTCAATGAAGGAAATTTAAGAATATATATATACATATATATACATACATACACACACACACACACACACACACACACACACACACACACACACACTGTGGTACCTCATCTTACGAAATTAATCCGTTCCAGAACCTTTTTCTTAACCTGGATTTTTCGTAAATTGAATCGCATTTAACATGTAAAACATGTGATTCATTCCAAAGCCCCCAATACTACCCCTAAACTCCTTTAAAAATTATAAAAGCATACCTTTTAAGACCTCCTTCTGCTTCAATATCGTACCGATAGTAGACGAGTTTGGCCATATTCCTTTGCGATTTCACTTTACCGCGGGCTACAAGCCTGCTTCTTCTTTTCACTTGCACCGGAAATCACACACGTGTGTGTGTGTGTGTGTGTGTGTGTGTGTGTGTGTGTGTGTGTGTGTGTGCATGTGTGTGTTGACCATGTCTACTTATCAGAGTTATAATCTTATAAATATTTATGGAAGTTTAAAAGTCTGAAGCAAAAAAGAAAGTTGCAATGACTCAAAAAACTCATGAAACAATAGTAACTCTGTTTTTTACACGAAAAGCATTATGGTAGATGCATCTCAATAATAGCCAATGGGAGGGAATCATCCCTCCTAGCTAATGGGAGGCCAGCGGGGCGGGATGTTGGGAGATAGCCAATGGGAGGGAACTGCGTCATCCCTCCTAGCCAATGGGAGGCCAGCAGGGCGTTGGGAGATAGTCATGGAGAGTAATTTGTGCATTATTTACTGTTTGAATGGCACGTTTGGCATGTTTCCTAAGGAGAACTAGTTTCATATACAGAGACAAAAAAATTTGGAAAATGTTTCTCGTAAACTGGATTTTTTGTTTGCTGAGACTATCGTAAGGTGACACTGTATGTGTATGTGTGTGTGTGTGTGTGTGTGTGTGTGTGTGTGTGTGTGTGAGTGTGTGTGTACACATATGGAATCTACATGTATAAATCTATCTATACGTAAGTATAAAATTATAAGTGAGTAATATGTATATAAACACGTAACGAATGAATGGAGTCAGTGAGAGATATGTACAGAATTATTATTATTATTATTATAATAAACAGTAGAATGTAAATTATTACAGTGGATGTTGTTGCTATAGGGACGGGTTTGTACAGTTTAATGTTCACAGGTACGAATGATTTCCTGTGTGGTTCAGTGGTACATTTCGGTGGTATCAGTCTCTCACTGAATGGCTTGTGTGACTGATCAGCAGGTTGTGAAGTGGATGGGAGGTATTGATCAATATTGTTTTTATTTTGGACAATATTCGCCTCTCCGACACCACCGTCAGAGAGTCCGGCTCCACCCCCACAATGTTACCGGCCTCACGGATCAGTTTGTTCAATCCGTTTGTGTCAGCATCCCTCAGCCTGCTGCCCGCCCCAGCATGCAACAGCATAGAGAACAGCGCCAGCCATTACAGACTCATAGAACATCCTGTGTGGTGTTCGACAGATGTTAATCAAATCTCCTCAAAAAATAAAGTTGGCTCTGGCTCTTCTTGTAAAGTGCAGTAGTGTTTTTAATCCGGTCCGGTTTATTGTCACTATGAACTCCAAGGTATTTCTGAACTCCACCGTTTCCACATTGATGCCCCAGATGGAAACAGGAGTTGCTGGTGTTTTTGATCCCCTAAACTCCACAATCAGTTCCTTGGTCTTTGTCGCATTACGTTGCAGATGATTCTGCTCATGTGATGAAGTAATCCACCACAGCCTGATACATTGTGTCATCACCTCCACCGATGCTGACTCCAGTATTGCCGACAATCATGCCTGACATGCAGTGCTGCAGGTGCACATACTGTGGTCTTCCAGTCAGGTAGTCCACAATCCAGGACACAAGAGAGGTGTCCACCTGCATCGATGTCAGCTTCTCACCTTGGATGGTCGGCCTGATGGTGTTGAATGTCCTGGAAAATTTTAAGAAAATGATCCTCACAGTACTCACTGGCTGGTCCAGGTGGGTGTAAACCCAATTATGCAGGAAGATGATGGCGTCTTCGACTCCAAGACGAAGCTGATGGGCGAACTGAATGGCGTCCAGGTGTTATATAACCATGGGTTAGAGTTGATTCAGTGTTAGACTCTCGGGGGTCTTCATGACATGTGAAGTCAGTGTCATTGGTCTATAATCCGGGGGTCCACTGGGACGTGGGGTCTTTGGTACAGGAAGGAGGCATGATGTCTTCCACTGCACTGGAACCTCTTGTGAGCACTTGTGAAGATCTAATGTAAGACTCTACAGAGCTGGGGGCACAGGCTTCAAGGACAAGGGGGCTCGCCCAATCCAGTTCTGCTGCCTTTGTCTGAGTGGAGTCTTTTCAGTTATTTCTTGCCCGGATTATAAGTGAAGTTGACAAGTAAGAGATATGTCGGGTCAGTTACAGAAGGCAGAGGAGCAGTAAGGAGAAGCAAGGAGAGGGGAGGGCATGGCAGAGGGTTTCTGGCTTGCTCTTGATGAGTTAACCAGGGATTTAGTTCAGTTGGTAGAGAGTCTGCTTTATCCTTCGGAAGGTCGGAGTTCAAAACCAGCTGTGTCATACCATAAGCCATTAAAATTTGGCAGTTGTTGCTTTCTGCTTGGCGCTCAGCATCAAAGGATAGAACAACACAATATCTGGCACTGCACAGTGGCGACAGGTGCCCAGAGCACCAATCAAATTTAAATGTATGTAATGTACTTTCATAATAAAGAGTTGTTGTTATTATTATTAGAGGGGTGTTGTGCATCAGCCACAGTTTAGAATCAGTTAAAGAGCACATTCAGCTTACTAGCCTCGTCCTCACCATCACCACAACATGGATGGCATGAAGCCAGTGATGGTCATCATACTACTCCCAATGTTGCTCATGTTGTTCTGCTAGAGTTTCCACTACAGCTTTCTCCTGTAGCCGTCTTTTGGCTTGTTCACATCTCCTCTCTTTTGCCAGCCCTGGATGCCCTCTTCTTGTTGTTGAGCAGAGATTTAATGTCTTCCATCACCCACGATTTTTTATTTGGGTAATAAAAGACCATCTGAGCTGAGACAATGGTGTTGGTGCAGAAATGAATGTCATGTGAAATGTACTCAGTAAGCCCATCAATGTCATCACTGTGTGGCTCACAGAGCGCGGGCCAATCTGTAATTTGAAAAATGACTTTGAACTCCTCCCTGGCCTCTTCCAGCCATCTTCTAACAGTCCTTGTAGTTGTTGGCGGCCTATTCACAACAGGCACATAGCCTGAAGAAAGGCAAATTAAGTTGTGGTCTAATTCTTCTAGGGTGGATGGGGTGGGGATTGACGGCATCCTTAGATAATGATGACATAATAGGATATGAAGGAAATTTTAACCTTTCCACACCCTTGTGGTAGATCTAGTGGGAAACTACGTATAAAATAATGTTAAAAGGCACACTGGAGTTTTGTTTACCTTAAGCATCCACCTCCAGAAATAAAAACCAAATCTGGGAATTTCTACTGCCACTGAGAATGCACAGAAGAAATTAACCCATCACAACAGGAAGAGCTCAGAATTTATGTATTTATTAACAATTAAATTATCACTAGAACCGATAAATAGAATGTATATAACCATTGATTATGATTTACTTTCTTGCGTTTGATGAAACATACTGGAGTTTACACTCTGATTCCAAACACATAACAAGCTTATGATGTCACATAACAGGCTTATGATGTCACATAGCTTTGATCTTGTTCGAAAGTCAGTAAGCATGTTTTAAACTATTTGAATGTGGAAAAAAATATCTGTGCACAGCGAAGGACATTGAAAATAGTGCTTTTCTTTCCTTTGGAAATCCAGTACTAAATACAAGTAAATGTTTTATGTTGTGAGTTCTAAGCCTTCAACACTGAAAAAACATAACAAAAAATAACTAAAAAGATGTTTTAAAGCTCTTGCTGGCACAGCTTGAGGAAAGAAATAAAATAAACACCATGACTCAATTCACTATTGTTTCTGTATTACAGTAACCCCCTGCCCATTTGCGGTTCACCGGTCGCGGCCCTGCATACTCGCAGATTAGCGGCAGCCCCGGAAGTTACTGGCACATGATTCAAATTTAGCCAGTGGCTGAAAGCTTTTGTTTCTCTCTCCTGCTGAATGGTTGTAGATGATGTGTACACCTCTTTTTTTCTCCTTCGAGGATATGCCTTTAATGTGATCGCTTGAATTGAGAATTCACGTATTTTATTGTGCTTTTAGTGATTATTTAAGCCCTATGATGACAGTCAAACGCCTTGTATCTTCTCTAGCTTCTGGTAAGGAGCCTAAGCACTTTATTTATTCATAAATATTATCACAGTACAAAATTAAAAAGTTTTTACATAATCATTACTACATTTTACTGCATTGTTACTGTATTAATGAGTATGACTGGCTATAGAATGTGTTTAACAAGCATATTTTAGTGCATGTAATATCATACATAGGGTTTTAAAACCATGTCAATAATTCGTGGATTTTCAGGGTCTGCAGGAAGGAGCAGAACGTAACTCCAGAGAATAACAGGGGGTTACTGTACTTAATCACGATGTTGAAAAATGCCTTTTCAGGCCCCTGTGTTTTTTTCGCCACGTACTTGTCAATATCATTTTAGGAGCGGTGGTGGTCTGGTGGTATAGGGCACTGGATTGCTAATCCTAATGTTGGGGGTTCGAGTCCCACTATTCATCAGGTTGTCACTGTTCCCCCAGTGCAGCTAACTGGGTTATCAAAGACCGGCCATGTTTCTTACTGTCTATGGTGAGAGGTCCATGTAAAAGAACCATTGCTGACTTTCATAAAGAGTGGCTGCATAGCCGTCAGCGTGTTTCTGTCCCTTGATAAAGGGATGTGTCAGGAAGGGTATCCGGCATAAAAACCTATGCCAAATCAAATGTGTGAATCATTCGCGGTGGCAACCCCTGATAAAGGGGAAAAGTCGAAAGAAAATCTCACTTGTCAATGTAATTTTCTTCAGTGGTTTTTAATGTTATGGCTGATTGTTATGAGCGACCTCTAACAAAAGAAAGTACTTAGTAGACAAATGTTCCAAGTAACATACACAAAAAACCATAAATAATTTAAACCGGTTTGGACCTCTGAACACTAATTTAAATATTAAGCCAGAGAGTGGAATGTTTCTAGGTCCGACAGGTTTCCAATTTATAAGTGAATAACACAGATGCCCCTGTTTTTACTCATATACTGTGCACAAAGAAACAAAAAAATTACTTGAAACTTCGAGTATTTTGCGTAGTGTTTGCCCTAATCACACATTTACACTTTGTTGTGCATGATTTTGTGCTGCTTTGTTAGCAAACATTATTAGGGTCAGCCCTTCTAACACATTGAAAGAATTGATTACACGGAAGTACGAAAGGTGAAGAAGACACGTTAACAGTAATTGGATTTCAGGTTAACAGAAGGAAAGGCCTCCAGTCCAGACACATTGATTGGAAATTGAATTAAGTTCTCAGTGGAAAGAGACATAATGCAATAATGCAGTCAAACATGACATTTAGTGACCAAGATGAGAGTTTGCGCTGCTCCAGATACAAACCTAATCAGAGCTCAGCATGAAAACAGATGAGCTTCAGGAAGAGCGCTTTTCACTTTTGTCATTCATTCAACATTCACTGGTTCGAAGCATTTATTGCTGGATTTAGCTAATATGATTGCAATTATGATGAAATTGGTTGGTCTCCACCAAGAACCAGATGGAACTGGTTTGTACAAAATAAGATTGCTTATTTATATATCCTAGTAATGCGTTGTGCTTAAATAACTTTACTGAAGTAAATGGACTTCTTCACTCTGTTTAGTTGATAATGAATTTGAAAAACTTTCTTTCAGACCTGCTCAGGGTTTACCTCGGCTCCACCTGAAGTATCCATTTTTTCCTGTTACACTAATGGATAAGTGATATACTGTAGATAATGGATGGATGGTGGGATGCATCCTTAAAATGGAAATTCTACTCAGTTTCTCAATGAAAGTGCAGTGAACTGTAACAAAAGCTCAAGCAGGCAATTAGCATTATGATTCAACTTTTCAGTAAAAGTTAAAAAAAGGTAAAATACATGAATAATTTCTACATTCTATTAATGGAGATGGACCTGAAGTATTAAAGTGGCATAACTATGAAGAGCAAGGAAACATATGTTTTGATTATTGGCTTTAGGTGCAGGGGTAGTAAGGTGCTGGATTACTGAGTCCAAGGTCACGGGTTCAAGCCCCACTATCACCGGGTTGTCAATGCCCCCCACCCAAGTACAGTTAACTGGGTTAACAAAGGCAGGCCATGTCTCTCATTGTCTGTGGTGAGATGTTCATGTAAAAGAACCATTGCTGACCTAAAGGTCAAGGATAAATCAAGAGAAGCTGCATGGCCGTCAACGTGTTTTGACCCTGTGATGACCTGGTGAGGCGTCTATAGTATATTTTTCCTTCACACAGAATCAGGTGAAATGAGCACGATCCTCCCCACGACCCTAATTTAGATTAGACGGTTCAGAAAATAAATGAATGGATGAATGAATATTGACTTTACAGCCACAATATGTAGTGATGTATTCTACTTGTAAAAAAAAAAAAACATGCAAACTGATATGGCCACTTTGAAAACCATCAATAATATATTTACATTTGTTTTAAACTTTAAATATGTATCAAACAAATCATTTTAGACCTATAACACAATAAAATTGATACACAGTGGTACCTCACCTTACGATAGTCCCAGCAAATGAAAAATCCAGGTTATGAAAAACATTTTCCAATTTTTTTTTTGTCTCTGTATACGAAACAAGTTCTCCTTACGAAATGCGCCAAACGCGCCATTCAAACATTCAAACAATGCATCAGTTGATCTCCCATTGACTATCTCCCAACTTCCCGCTCTGCTGGTCTCCCATTGTCTAGGAGGGATGACCCAGCTCCATTGAGCAGCAGCTTGTTTCATGAGTTTTTCGAGTGTGCTCATTGCAACTTTATTTTTTGGCTCAGGTCAATTAAAAAAATGTATATATCAAATAATGCACGAGTTGCTCTACTATGATTATCTTCCAATATCCTGATCCTGCCCCACTGGCCTCCCATTGGCTATCTCCAAACACCCCACCCCGCTGGCCTACCATTGTCTAGGAGGGATGACACATCTCCCTTGAGCAGCAGCTTGTTTCATGAGTTTTTCGAGTGTGCTCATTGCAACTTTATTTTTTGGCTCAGGCTTTTAACCTTACATAAACATTTGTAAGATTATAACTCTGCTAAGAAGACATGGTCAACACGAAGTAAGTACCATAAAAGGTATGCTTTTATAATTTTTAAAGGATGTATTGGGGGCCTTGGAACGAATCACGCATTTTACATGTAAAATGCGGTTCTACTTACGAAAAATCCAGGTTACGAAATCGCCTCTGGAATGGATTCATTTCATAAGGTGAGGTACCACTGTACTGAAGTATGTCAGCTAAAATATATACATATTTTCAAACTACTAGTACTACTAACTCTTCTTGCATACGGTTGCATCTGCAGCAGACCCCCACCTCAATACGCAGTGCTTTTGTGGTGCAGAGACTTAATTTCCCAGGCAGCATTACTGTTCCCTTCAGGTGTCTGATACTTCACAGCTATCGTGCCTTTCAGTTCTTTATTGAACAATATTTACTATTCATGCTCAAACACCATCTTTAAAAAAATGAGCTGTTTTACACAGTGCAATTGTGTCATCAATCATTTGTTCATTTTCTGTAATCACCTAATTAGGGTCACGGGGAGGCTGGCACCCATCACAGCTGACTCCAGGCGAGGGCTGAGTACACCCTGGATAGCTCGCCAAGCCATCGCAGGGCGACTGACGGCTTTGCAGCTACTCTTGATGAAAGTCAGCAATGGTTCTTTTACATGAACCTCACACCATAGACAGTGAGAGACATGGCTGGCCTTTGATAATCCAGTTCGTGCACTGGGGGTCAGTGATAATCCGATAAGAGTGGGGCTTGAACCCCCGACCTTAGGATCAGTGATCCAGCACCTTCCCACCAGGCCACCACTACCCGCAATTGTATCATTTTCGGCTAATTCTTTTTTTTTTTTTTTTTTTTGTATTGTATGATTATGACTCAATTTCTTTTTTTAAATCAATCTTCTGAAATGTTGCCTGTTGACGACACCTTTGTCTAATGATTTGGACTTCTTATTTCCTTTCTTAAAATCATTTTCATGGCATGCGCATCCTGTCTTCTCGCATTTGTAACAGTTCCAGCATAAAATAAGTGATATTGCAAGCTATAGCCGTCTATTCAACTCTGTTTGATCGCTTACAAGCTACACCCTGTACCGTCGAAAACTGTGTATACTGGTTATCAAGCAGTAATGTTATAAAGTATGATAGTATTTCCTGAAGGGTATATTCACAATCTTCATTGGAAGCATTGACTTTGTCAATGTGAGACCTTTTAAAGGTTATTAACTAGGGGGATTCACATTTAGTTTTCAAATCAGACACCCAAATGAACCGGCTTCCTGTAATGAATACGGGATGATGGTATATCCTTAATTCATATTTGTATCATACTTGGACGCATCAACTTGGTTAATGTTATCTGCCATTAGAAGTCCTTTTATGTGCTCTTTAGCTTTATAAACAGCTTTGGAGGCCAGACGCTTTTACATTTAGTCATGAAACAGATACTGCAATGAACAAGCTTCCTGTAAAGCACACATCATCTAAAATGCCCTTTGGCTCACTGTTCAAACTGTCAATCTGCGTACATTTCTGATCAAGCAATGAAGCACTTCCTTTAATGTACTAGTATTTCAGCAGCTATCTTACATGTTAAATATAGTAATTACAACCACGATGAACTAGTCAACAGCCTCCGGTTCTGAAGTCGAATGTCAGCATTCACTGGTGAATATCCAATATGTTTTATCTTCCATCTGTCAAAATCACCCCAGTACACCGGCTTAAAGCCTATTCTTCACATCTTGTTTTGGTTCTGTGCCTCTTTACAATAACAATAGCGAGACTGCATGAGTGGAGGAACAATCTTGCATATGAACGATAACTTTGCACTGCAACATATATTCATAGGAAATGGAAAAGTCTGAGATTAAATGTTAAAACAGACTAAGGCATTTTTATTAATATCGCCATGCCCAGTGCATGGGACACTGACATTGACACTTGCATACAGGCGCAGCCAAATTCTAATTCAACTTTATTTAATATTCCTGGTAAGTGAATGGGCAGCTAAAACAAACTGGTCTATCGATATAGCCTGCATTAATATGAATCCAACAGGTAACATGATATAGCACAAAGTCACATGATAGCAGTTATGAAGTGTCATATGCCATTATTGCGCAGTGGTAGCCTGGTGGTAATGTTAGCTGGATCACTGATCCTAGAGTTGGGGGTTTGAGCCCCGCTGTCAACAAGTTGCCACTGCCCCCCCAGTGCAGCTAACTGTGTTATCAAAGGCCGGCCATGTCTCTCACTGTCTATGGTGTGAGGCATATAAAAGAACCATTGCTGACTTTTGTTAAGAGTAGCTGCATAGCCGTTAGCATGTTTCTAATCAGGAGTCGGACCCCCCTGAGGCAGTTCGTTCACAGCCACGTTCTGGCAACTCCTGCAGCGGCACTGGAACCCAGTCGTATCGGCTTCTGCCCTTCCAGTGGATCCTTCCGGTGACGCCAGGGGGGGGTGCTTGCTTGGGTAACAGCCTGTCCTCCATACGCCCTTCCCAGGCTCTGTGTACTGGAGAGTATCACCAGCTGGGATACCAGCCAGAGCGCAACTCCATAGTCCTTCAAGACTGACGGAGGCCTACTACTATGTAATTATTTTAAATTAGTGTTAAACACCACTGCTGTTGAATGTGTTCAACATTGTACTGAAAAGAGTATGATTTATTACTTCATTTAATCCGTATGTTGTTTGATGATATAATTACAACATACATGTAGCCAATTTTTCCACATCATGGACATTGGTCTGTATAGCCAGTATGTCCTTTCGTTTTGGTGAAGGGACCGGTATACAGTCAAATACAAACAATATTTGAACACTGTTATTGAAAATGTTTTAATTGTCTACCATAGTATATGAGAATTGAAACTTTATATATACTGTACATGTATATATTCTTCTTGTTTCCCTTCCGGCGTTTCCCTTTTCTCAGGGGTCGCCACAGAAAATCATCTGATTTACATGTTTGATTTGGCATAGGTTTTTAAGTCAGGTGCCCTTCCTGACACAACCCTTTAGCAAGGGGCAGAAACACGCTGACCCCCCATCCCCATATATATATATATATATATATATATATATATATATATATATATATATATATATATATATATATATATACATATATAAAATGCAGCCATGAGGCGGGGGGGGGGGGGTTACTAACCAGTGTCTCTCCCCCTTATGCCGGTCCCAAGCCCGGATAAATGCAGAGGGTTGCGACAGGAAGGACATCCGGCATAAAACTTCTGCCACATTAAAAATGCAAATGGTCAAAACAAAATTCATACCGGATCGGTCGAGGCCCGGGTTAACAACGACCGCCATCAGTGCTGTCAACCAACAGGGTGCTGATGGAAATTGGACGACTGTTGGTTGAAGAAGTCGAAGAAGGAGAGGCGGGAGGCGTGTCCGTAGGCAGAGAGAGAAGAGGAAATGCGTGAGCCTAGGACTGAGAGTAGGGACTTTGAATGTTGGAACTATGCAAGGAAAAGATAGGGAGCTGGCTGACATGATGCAGAGAAGGAAGGTAGACATACTGTGTGTTCAGGAGACCAGGTGGAAAGGTAGCAAGGCTAGAAGCTTAGGAGCAGGGTTTAAGCTGTTTTATCACGGTGTGGATGGGAAGAGAAATAGAGTAGGAGTCATCTTAAAGGAGAGGTTTGTCAGGAATGTTCTAGAAGTGAAAAGAGTGTCAGACAGAGTGATGAGTCTCAAGTTAGAAATTGAAGGCGTGATGGTCAGTGTTGTTAGTGCTTATGCCCCACAGGCAGGATGTAAGCTAGAAGAGAAGGAGAGATTCTGGAGTGACTTAGATGAAGTGATGCGGAGTACCCCCAGAGGTGAAAGAATGGTCATTGGGGCAGACTTCAATGGACATGTTGGTGCAGGCAACAGAGGGGACGGGGAAGTGATGGGCAGGTTTGGTATCCAGGACAGGAACACAGAAGGACAGATGTTGATCGATTTTGCAAAAAGGATGGAAATGGCTGTGGTGAATACTTTCTTCAAGAAGAAACAGGAGCATAGGGTGACTTATAAAAGCGGAGGTAGGAGCACACAGGTAGAATACAGCTTGTGTAGGTGATGTAATTTGAAGGAAGTCAGTGACTGAAAAGTCGTAGCGGGTGAGAGTGTTGCCAAACAGCATAGGATGGTGGTGTGCAGGATGACACTGATGGTGAGAAAGGTGAAAAAGGCAAAGGCAAGAGCAGAAGACAAAGTGGTGGAAGCTGAAAAACGAAGAGTGTCGTGTTTTCTTCAAGGAGGAGTTGAAACAGGCTTTGGGTAGTCAGGAAGTGCTTCCAGATAATTGGACAACCACAGCCAATGTGTTCAGGGAGACTGGTAAGAGAGTCCTTGGTGTGTCCTCTGGAAGGAAAGTAGATAAGGAAACTTGGTGGTGGAATGAGGAAGTGCAGGAGTGTGTACAAAAGAAGAGGTTAGCCAAGAAGAAGTGGGACATTGAGAGGACCAAAGAGAGTAAACAGGAGTACAGGGAGACACAGCGTAAGGCGAAGGTAGCGGTGTCAAAGGCCAAACAGAGAGCGTATGATGACTTGTATGATAGGTTGGACAGTAAGGAGGGAGAAAATGATTTATACAGGTTAGCACAGCAGGGAAAGGGGAAAGACGTGCAGCAAGTTCGAGTGATAAAGGACAGAGAGGGAAATGTATTGACTGATGACAGAAGTGTGCTGGGTAGATGGAAAGAGTACTTTGAAGAGCTGATGAATGAGGAAAATGAGAGAGAAAAAGAGTAGAAGGGGTGACCGTTGAGGACCAGGAAGTAGCAAAGATTAGTAAGGGTGAAGTGAGGAGGGCATTGAAGAGGATGAAGAGTGAAAAGGCAGTTGGCCCTGATGACATACCAGTTGAAGTATGGAAGTGTCTAGGGGAGGTAGCAGTCGATCTTCTGACAAGAATATTCAACAAGGTCTTAGAAAGTGAGCAGATGCTGGAGGAATGGAGGAAAAGTGTGCTTGTGCCCATTTTTAAGAACAAGGGAGATGTACAGAGTTGTGGCAACTACAGAGGGATAAAGTTGATGAGCCATACAATGAAGTTATGGGAAAGAATAGTGGAAGCTAGACTAAGGGCAGAGGTCAGCATTTGTGAACAACAGTTTGGTTTCATGCCAAGAAAGAGCACTACAGATGCAGTGTTTGCTTTGAGGATGTAATAGAGAAGTACAGAGAAGGTCAGAAGGAGCTGCATTGTGCCTTTGTGGATCTGGAGAAAGCATATGACAGGGTGCTGAGAGAAGTACTGTGGTATTGCATGAGGAAGTCTGGAGTGGCAGAGAAGTATGTTAGAGTGGTGCAGGACATGTATGAGAGATGTAAGACAGTGGTGAGGTGTGCTGTCGGTGTGACAGAAGAGTTCAAGGTGGAGGTGGGACTGCATCAAGGGTCAGCTCTCAGCCCCTTCTTGTTTGCTATGGTGATGGACAGGCTGACAGACGAGGTTAGACAAGAATCTCCATGGACTATGATGTTTGCAGATGAAATCGTGATCTGTCGTGAGAGCAGAGAACAAGTGGAGGAAAATCTAGAGAGGTGGAGGTATGCCCTGGAAAGGAGGGGAATAAAGGTTAGTCTCAGTAAGACAGAATACATGTGTGTGAACGACAAGGACCCAAGAGGAACGGTGAGGTTACAAAGAGCAGAGATAAGGAAGGTAGAGGATTTTAAGTACTTAGGCTCAACAATCCAGAGCAATGGAGAGTGTGGAAAAGAGGTGAAGAAGCGTGTGCAGGCAGGTTGGAATGGATGGAGAAAAGTGTCCGGTGTGATGTGTGATAGGAGAGTATCGGCAAGAATGAAGGGAAAAGTGTACAAGACGGTGATGAGGCCAGCGATGTTGTATGCTTTGGAGACAGTGGAACTGGGGAAAAGACAGGAGTCAGAGTTGGAGGTAGCAGAGATGAAAATGTTGAGGTTCTCTTTGGGAGTCACAAGGATGGATAGGATCAGAAATGAGTACATTAGAGGGACAGCACATGTTAGATGTTTGGAAAGTCAGAGAGGCTAGATTGAGATGGTTTGGACATGTACAGAGGAGGGATAGTGAGTATATTGGTAGTAGGATGCTGAGGTTGGAACGACCACGCAGAAGGCCCAGAGGAAGACCAAAGAGAAGATTTATGGATGTGGTGAAGGCGGACATCAAGGTCGTTGGAGTAAGAGTAGAAGATGCAGAGGATAGGGAGAGATGGAGGCAGACCATTTGCCGTGGCGACCCCTGAAGGGAACAGCCGAAAGAAAAGAAGATATATATATATATATATATATATATATATATATATATATATATATATATATATATATATATATATATGTGTGTGTGTGTGTGTGTGTGTGTGTGTGTGTGTGTGCGTGTGTGTGTGTGTGTGCGTGTAATTGACCCTTGAATACTAACATATCTAAGATGAAGAGTTCTTACACTCAATATAAAGTTATGTCATATTTAGTGTAATTATTTTTGAATTATATATTTTTTATATTCTTTGAGCAATAAACTATTTAAAGCATCCAGGTTAATGAATCACTGAGTTAATCTCTGAAAATTAATACTTACCTCCCTCTCTCCACTTAAAATATCAAATCTCACACACTAAAAATTTAATAAAGAACATGATATGAGGATCAAGTAACAAAACAAATACATTTTGTTAATGTGAGTAGACCTTGCCTTGAACACACACACACACACACACACACACACACACACACACACACACACTCGCACACCAAGAGGACTGAATTGCCGTTGCTATGGAGACAAAGGCAGACAGCTCCTAACAATGCTATTTTGGCAGGGTGAGAGATAGAAGTTTTAATTTTTCCAACTTTGCCTTTCCAGCAAACATTTTTTTGTTTCCCCATATTAGTATTTAGCATTAGAAGTTTCCTTAGTCGAATAGGACTGTCACCTTCCACATCAAAAAAAGCCATCAAAGCAATAGGATCATCGACATTTTTTTTGAGTGGGTTATATCTGTAGTTGTTATGGATTATGTTTGTAATTATTTGTTTTCATGTGTGCTGTCTTTGTTGTATGATGTTGTTGTTACTGTCCTTTGTAACTTTTGTCATAGCTGAGTGCTGTACCGACAGCAAATTCCACCAACTTGGTTGTGTGGTCATTAATAAATGATTCTGATTCTGATTCTGATTCTGACAGAGCAAGCTCACGTTGGCTTTGGATTAAGAGAAACGAAGGCTGGATCCCAGCAGCCAATTAAGTCACCACCAGAGGTAAATACCAGGCTGCAGGTGAAGGCTATCACTGCACAGTCTTGGCTGCCCCACTCAGATGAGGTGTACAGGTTAAGGGGCAAAATGCCAAAGCCCCTGAGATACCTGCTGAAGATGCAGACAAGAAGACCTATATTACAGAGAAGCTCGTCAAGTTCTTTATAGCAGCATCAATCAATGTTTACAGAACTTATACAGATAAGACCATGGGGAAAGTCCCACTGACTGCCGAGAAAGGTCGGATGACAGCTTGGAAAGACGGCAAGCAATAGTGTTAGGGCCAGCAACCCGAAGCACTGCAACACATTTGCTACAAGTTCACAAAGCAGAGAATACCCCCTTGCAGGCCAAGAGGTGGGAGAGGATGAACTGCAACACCAGATGGATTTAATGAATTCAAGGCCCGGCAATGTACCTAGGACTAGGAGTTTGACGCAAGCGCTAACAGAAGGTGCGAAGGAGACAAGACATAGATGTGGCAGTAGCGGAGGTCCTTTCAAAAATGAGAAAGGAGTGAAGGTTCCCTAAGACAAGATAAACTGTAAAGAGAAGTTACAACAGTGCAAAACTACTGAGAGAACAACAGTAGCTAATAAGTCGCAGGAGGATCAGAGCCAGAACGCCAACCACAGTGCACAGAACCTCCAAGTTGAAACAGATCCACAAATAGCGATGCCTGTAATAACAACAACGGAGAGAGAAACAATTCAGGAGAAGAAAGTGAAACTTCAGCTACCCCCAGTGACATACAAGAGATGGGAAGTTCTGGACAGCATCCTGGATGGCATCCTCGAAGGCTGTTTGAAGGGAGAAGCACATATGAAAGTAGAGCCTATGAGTAGAATCGTCTACAAAGAATGCAAATTTATGTTTGGCATCAAGACCACTAGGGAAAGACCTATACAAGAAGTTGCTGAACCTCAGGAAGGCTGACAGGCTGTGGAAAAAGCAGAATGAGAAGAAAAAGCACAGGAAAGCATTCTTCAGTAACCCGTACAAGTTTACATCAGATCTGCTGGGAAAACTGGAGTGCACACAAGCGGAAGTAGAAGAAAGTATAAAGCAGGCCCACAGTGACCCAAGTTGCAATACATCACTTGGAGAACCCCCATACATGATGGCAGAACCAGAACCGGGAACTCCTTTCAATCTCTCTGACCTATGTTTTGAAGAAATCAAGAAGATTGTCAGAAATGCACGGTCACGTTTGGCACCAGGGCCATCAGAAATTACCTACAAGATAGACAAGACTTGCCCAAAGCTGCTTAGCCACCTGTGCAAGCTACTAAGAACAGTTCGAAAGAAAAAGCAGTTACCATCTTTGTGGATATTGGCAGAAGGCTGCTTCATACCAAAGGAACTAAACTCCAGAGGCTGAGACCAGTTCTTTGAGATCTCACTGCAGGTGGTTGAGGGAAAGATTTTATGGTCAGTAGCTGCAAGGAGACTCTGTTATGGTCTGTGCTAGTTGGCGGCTTTAAACTCTCTCTCTCCCTATGCACTGCAGGTGCTGGTGAGGGGCGTGGCTGTCACACACAGGCGGAATTCAGAGAGCGCACCTGATTCCACTCAGCCATCAACGAGCTATAAAGATGGGCGGCATGCTCCCCCCAGCATCAGAAGATTGTTCCCTCCATGTGATTCTATTTCCCCCATAATCTCTCTGGCTCCTGGTTGTCAGCTCCGTGCTCGACCAGTTCCCATATCGATCTTCTTCTGGTGATTTTGGTTTCTGTGTTTTCCCCTTACCGCTACGGTGATCACAATTTCCCGTACTCTAGTGCTTCCACTGTGTTCAATAAAAGTCATTTTATCATTGTACTTGGTCTCCTCTATTTTTGGATCCGACTGAAATGCTCCTGGTGTCACAGACTCACCACCTTTCTTTTACTCAACAACTGTGTGAACACTAGTGTACAGAAAGGAGGTGTTTCAGGCCATTCAGGATGTCTTGAGCACACCGCCACAATAAGCCAACTGATCAAGGAAGCCAGAAAAGACCAGAAGAACCTATCAGTTATTTGGCTAGATATCTCAAAGACTTACCTCAGCGTCCCTCATCTACTGATTCAAGAAGCACTGCAGCAATACCACGTTCCACCAGTAGTTACAAAGTTAGTTATGGAGTACCTCTGCAATATCAAGATGAGATTCACAGTGAACAGCAACTGGAGCGACTGGAGAAAGCATCATGGCATGGTGGACAGTGTAAGTAATGCTGTTTGTAGCTTCCATGAACATGATACTTAAAGCAGGAGAAAGCCAGTGCAAGGGTCCTGCCACAGTGGATGGTATTAAGCATCCTTCCTGCAGAGCCTACATGGATGATATAACAGTGATGGCGCACTGAGTACCAGGAACTAGGTGGATTCTCACTGCTCTGGAGAAGATGGCAAATTGGGCCCAGATACAGATCAACCCAACCAAGTCAAGAAGCCTCACCATCAAAGGGAATCTACGCAAGCACACCTTCGTTATTCAGGGGGAGAAGATCCCTACCATCCAAGATGAAAACATAACGTGCTCCCAGAGACATCAGTAACAGCAGAGATGTAACTATGGCACTGAAAAGATGGCTCCAGATAATTAACGCTAGCCACCTCCAGGGCCGATTCAAAGCTTGGTGTTTCCAATTTGGCATCATCCCCAAATTGCAGTGGCCTTTCCTCATATATAACATCACATTTAGAACAATTGAAGCCATGGTATAGCAATGCAGCAGATTCCCTTGCAAGTAGCTGACGATACCACCAAGCTTCAGCACAGTAAACCTCAACAGCAAATTGTCCAAGCTCAGCCTATCACTGTCGTCGGTAGTAGAGGATTTCCAGGCTGCAAAAGTAAGACCCATTTCCACCTTAAGCCTGTCTAAGGACAAACCAGTGCAGAAAGCAGGGGAAACCGTCAAGACAGGAAGAAAATTGAACCCTCTCTCAGCAATAGAAGAAGCAGAAGAAGATTTGTGACATAAAGAACTGCTTGGAACAGTTTGTAGAAGTAGACTGGGCCTAGGCAATTATGGAGAGACTAGGTGGAGTAAGGCAGACAGCAAGACCAAGCGAGACATGATCGTCCAGCAAGTCAGACAGAAGGCAGAACACACCAAATTTGTCAAGGCAGTAGGACTGGGAAAGCAAGGTTGCTGGACACAATGGGAGGCTGCTCTACAACCTCCACTGACTTGGAAAGATATATGGGCCATGGCCAAGGGAAAACTCACTTTCCTGCTTCACGCTGTGACAGATCTCCTATACCAACACCCTCCAACTTAAGCATTTGGGGTAAAGAAGAAGATCCATCATGCTCTCATGCTCCCTTTGCAAATCAACAGACTGCACACTCAACCACATTCTCTCAGCATGTCCAAAAGTACTTGGAGAAGGAAGGTACCGTTGGCAGCATGACAGTGTACTGAAGTGGAGCATGGCATGGGTAGACCAGCATAGGGTGGGTGTCAATTGCAGGTTAACACAAAGAGGCCCAAAATAAGTACAGTTCCGCAAGGAAGGTGACAAGTCGAAGGTTGCCATGTCTGCTCAGACCAACTTACTACTGTTACAAGCATCTGACTGGGTGTTACACGTCGATGTACAAAAGAAACTTCGGGTTTCTGGAGGCAGAAGCCAGCTCTTCTGTGGACCCAAACATGGTACTGCTGTCAAGAAACGCTCACACTATTATTATCATAGAACTCACACTTTCCTGGGAGGATAGACTTGAAGTATCACATGAGCTCAAGGCCACTAAGCACCAAGACCTAGTGGACTAAGCTGATACAAGAGGCTGGAAAGCAATCCTGATGCCTATAGAAATTGGTTGTAGAGGCTTTGTTGCATTAACAACAATAAGTTTCCTTAATCAGATAGGACTGTCACGTTCTATGTCAAAGAATGCCGTCAAAGCAATAGGATCGTCGGCAGAGTCAAGCTCACGTTGGCTTTGAATTAAGAGAAAATAAGGCTGGCTCCCAGCAGCCAATTAAGTCACCACCAGAGGTAAATACCAGTCTGCAGGTAAAGGCTATCACTGCACGGTCTTTGCTGCCCCACTCAGGCGAGGTGTACAGGTTAAGGGGCGAAACGCCAAAGACCCTGAGATGCCAGCTGAAGATGCAGATGGTAAGAAGACCTATATTACAGAGAAGCTCGTCAAGCTCTTTGTAGCACCACCAATATTGTTTACAGAACTGATGAGAAAAGGAAGCGAATGGTTACATAATTCAATGATTTTCACTCCAGATGAATTGCTCAAGCGAGCCAGTAGCAGGCGTACAGAAAGGGAGTGGCTGATAATTAGGACAAACTTGTGCAAAAAGCCTCTGGTCAGACTTTAGCTGCTAGATAAATGCAGATCCCATTCATCTCTGTAGAATAATGCTGCTGTAGTTGTATAGCCAGGATTTAAATTATATTCAAAAAAGGTGGCAGATAAGACAAGGATCAAGCCAGTATGAAATTTGTACTTGGTTATGTAACAGTCATAACACTTAATAGATCTACATGCATCTTTTAACCTGCATATCTTAAGATGAACAAAATTATATACCCCATAGATCCATCCAATCTTCTTATAACCTATGTTCATCATCATCAGTTCATTTTCTGTAACCGCTTCATCCTAATTAGGGTCACGGGGAGGCTGGCGCCCATCCCAGCCAACTCAGGGCGAGGGCAGAGTACACCCTGGACAGCTCGCCAGGCCATCGCAGGGCGGAAACACGCTGACGGCTTTGCAGCCTACTCTTGTCGAAAGTCAGCAATGGTTCTTTTACATGCCTCACACCATAGACAGTGAGAGACATGGCCGGCCTTTGATAACCCAGTTAGCTGCACTGGGGGGGGGACAGTGACAACCTTGTGGAGAGTGGGACTCGAACCCCCAACCTTTGGATCAGCGATCCGGCGCCTTATACCACTAGACCACCACTGCCCCTCCCTAACCTATGTTAGTTTACCAAATGTAAGTGACATCATGGCTCAGGGACCATTAAAAAAGCAGCTTGTTTTCAGGCAGTGTCTCCTGTCTCAGTCTGAGAGGCTCCATTTCTTCTCTGCAGTGACACAATTTGTTTCGGGAGTCTGAATAAAATAACTGAAAGTGTAGAGAACATGATTCCTGTCAGTAAAGATAGCAGGCTTCACACTTCTGACTACCCATCCAATGTCTCAGAGCTGAACTCACCATAGAGCAGAGTAAAGATAATACATGAGTGACTTAGGGTCCCTTTTCAGGAAAATTACTTATGCTTGTTTTATCAGAGCTGATATGACACTCGGATTCAGCTTTCCAAGCAAATCAATTTTCCACATCTGAGTCATCACTCAAAATGTAATCCTGTTCCTCAAAGAACATTAATATTAATGTTAATATCTCTTGACATGACATCAGCAGACAACAATGACTGACTGCATTGACAATGAGTTAAAACTCCTTTATAAATAACAATAATAATACTATCATGTTGCATTTTACAGTGGGCATAGAAAATAACCCCCCCCCCCTCAAATGAAGACAGACTACAAGTGGTTTTTTTTGTTGTTGTTGTTGTTTTTTTCAGGCTGTTTTCACTCAGTACACTCAACGTATCACATTCCAGTCCAAGAAAAGAAAAGAAAAGAAAACTCAGAATCACCAAGATGGTCACGTGGTGTCAGTGAGATGGTGTCAGTACTTCATAGAACCACATTTTGCTCTGATTACAGCCATGAGATACTCCCATACCAACCTTTTGCAAATCTAGACTGTGCAATATTTCTCTCTCTCTTTGTTACTGAACTGTTCAAGCTTGGTCAGAATGCTGCCAATTGGTGGACTGCAATCTTGAAACTCTTTCACAGATTTCAACTTTGATGTGTGATTCAGATAATTGTCACTTTGGTACTTGAACCTTCATCATATTAACATCTTTCTGGTGGAGTGCAGCAAGTTTTCCTCAAGAATTTGATAGTATTCTGCCTTGTCCATTTTCCATCCTTGCTTAACTATTGCCTCAGGCCCTGCAAACACTCACTCTTTTCAGAAAGCCCAATCAAGACTTGGCCTTTTTTTTCTTGCAACCTTTCTATGCAAGCCACTTTTGTGCAGCATTTGTGATATTGTTGTTACATGCACTCACTGACAACGATTCTCTGTCAAAAAAAAAAAAAAAAAAAAAAAACTTTTCAGCTTTGTGATAGCTTCTCTGACCAGTTTCTTTCTCATTCTTCCATCTATTTTGGCCTGATCCAGAAAAACATTCCTGGAGTACATCCTGGAGTACCAATAGTACTAAAACTTTCCTTTCTTTATTATGGATTTTACTGTTTTTACAGTGTTCCTGATGTGTTCTTTCATACCCCCTTCATTCCTGAGATCTTTTGGTAGTACCTTGCCAGACATAATTGATTGTTTGCTTTCAGTTACACTTCCAAGCACCAAAATGCTCTAGGAATCATTGTTGTTTTTTTATGCTGGAGTAATCAAAATGATTATAAGTGATAGTGTGTGAAAGCCAATCATCTTAATGTGCAGTGATGAAGGTTAGCACTTGATATTTCTAAATATTTTTAAGAAGGGATAGTCCTTTAACAATCTCGTTGATTATGCTTTATGATTTTCCTGAGCTATTGCTTTCATATTTTTCTCTTGGCTGTTATAACTGACATTGAATAAATACTACAGGAATACATGTGGGATTAAGGTGTGTGTGTGTGTGTGTGTGTGTGTGTGTGTGTGTGTGTGTGTGTGTGTGTGTGTGTGTGTGTGTGTGTGTGTTTTCAAACCGCAAAGAAACAAAATATGAACATTTTTGAAGGAGTGATTCTTTTCTATACACTATATATTATATTCTATATTCCTTGTAGTGGCGTTTTTGGAGATGTAAGTTTATATGTAACAACAGGCTGACTTTCCTGTATGCTTATAGATCCATTACCTCCATTACTTATATTTTACTGATAGTATTATATTTTCCCAATGAATAATATTTTTCTTTCATTGATATTTTGTATAATTATTTTGCTTTTCACACAAAACGTAATAAATTAGTTAATAAGAAAGCTTGCATGGGAAATGTGTCATATGCTACATTCGATATGTAAACAAGAGACTGATCCACATTGGTGGAGACCAGAAATCTACTTCATATGACAGTTTCAAAAATTGCATAACAACTCCAGCACTCAGACAAATGCTTCTTTGATGAATAAAGCCAGTTGCTTCTGCAGTTTCAGCAATTACATATTAGCTAAATGACTCTCTTTGTGTTTCATTTTTGCTCTTTATAGTCCTTTAGTATTTTAGAGAAATACAACAGTGTTAGTTGTAAGTATTTATGTGAAGTATAACGATGTGTGTGTGTGTGTGTGTGAGAGAGAGAGAGAGAGAGAGAGAGAGAGAGAGAGAGAGAGAGAGAGAGAGAGAGAGAGAGAGGACCGGATGCAATGGAAAGCTCTAATTCAGAGAAAACACCAGCACCACCCAATAAGACAGCAATCTCAGACACATCGAAAAGAGCCTCTCCCTTCAGAAGTGAGATAAACTGGGTGTGTCCATGGAAGTTGATTACATTTCAGTGTCTAGTGAGCAATGCATACAGAAATTAGAGGGAGGCTTCGAGCTGACTTACTGAAACTACTTTCTTCCTCTTTAGTTCCATCAATGGTTCCATCTGCTTGTAGTTGCAAATGGAAGCCCTGCCGACTGTACAGCTTCGTCACAATCCCCTTCAGCTGGGGCTCTGATGGAGAGAGAGAGAGAGAGAGAGAGAGAGAGAGAGAGAGAGAGAGAGAGAGAGAGAGAGCGAGAGAGAGATTGTGAGAAAAGCAATGGGGTAAACGGGCATTAAAGTGTTACTGAGCCTACACACCTAAACAAAACCAGAAAAAAATCAGAGCAAGATAAAAGCAAACAAGTAAACAAACAAACAAAACATACATTTCATAATTAACCGTAAAACTCCAGCTTTTGCTTCCTTGTTGAATGTGATCCTGCTTCAGTGACCCTGAGTATTTTAATACTTTTTACCATTCCATTATTACCTTCAGGTCCTGCTTTTTTTCATTCACATGGTGGAGCAGGAGCTTTTGGAATGGGTCGCATCCAGCCGTCCGTCCGTCTGTCACACTTTTGTTTCCAGACATTTTCTTGGGAATACATGCTCAAATTTTGAGAAAATTTGGTATGCAGCTTTTTCTTACCGGTACATCGCTTGGGATTCGTGCACACAAAATCCGTGCATAACTAATGAACCAGCTGGACTTCATTTATTTACTACTATATTTACTACTACAGTTTGGGTTCCGGACAATTACTTGAGAATGCTTGCTCGGATTGGGTTGAAATTTGGTATGCGGGTTTGTGTTTTATTGTCTCGGTACTTCACCTGTATTTGGTGCACAACAAAATCCACACATAATTAATGAGCCACCTGGACTTGATTTTTTTAATATAGCAGTTTTTATTTTGGTTAAAGGAAAATATAGATAAACTTTAGAATACACATTCCTGGGCGGCAGGAGGCTATTTTTCCTATTAGTGTGTTCTATCATACTATTCTGCCCCTTTTTTTCTATTTTGTGGGGCCAGTGGTGTAGTGGTTAGGGTGCTGCTCTCATGATCAAGAGGTTGTTTGTTGGAATCCCAGTTAGACCCCCACTGTGCTAAGATCCCTGGGCAAGGTCTTAACCACAAGTGTGCCTCTGTTCACCCAGCAGTATAAATGGGTACCAATAAAATATACTGGGAAGGTAACCTGCGATGGACTAGCGTCCCATCCAGGAGGAGTTGAGGTAGCATCACGCTATGGAAACCGGGGATGAGCCACTAGGTTCGGGTGTAAAAAGACCACAGGACTTTACCTTGTATCTATTTTGTGATTTATCGTACCTTTTACCCATTCTTTCATTTCCTAGATGTTCTGCTAATTCACATGCCTTAGCTACTTCCATAGTTCTGTCCTATAGTTCTGTTCTGAATCTCGCTCTGGATCTAAAATCAGACACATTCCTGAAATCAATATTTATAAGTATCAAGTTCAGATTTTTGTTACTGGGGCTAAAATTCTATATCACAACTGTGAGTCCCTTAAACAAGTATCTTTACAATTGTACCATGGTAACCCACTACTTTCCAAACACGGGGTATAAGCACTGGTATCAAAAGCTATATGTAACAATTAGAGCTTATCTTCAAATTGCATTCTTGTATATGTTGTCTAAGTTGTATAAGTTGATTTGTTGATATCAATGTTTTGATGATCTAATATATAGTTTTGAGGATATGTACACCCACCAGTGCAGCTACCTGGGTAATCAAATGTTAGAGTCTTGTCTCTCAACGTCTGTTGTGTTTCTGCCCTGTGATGGCTCGTCCGGGGTGTACCCCACCCGTGCCCAGAGTCAGCTGAGATGGGTGCCAGCCTCCCCACGATCCTACTTAGGATTAAGTGGTTCAGAAAATTAATAAATGAAGATATTTACACGACACTTCCCCACGTTTGCATTGTTTGCCTGTCATTCACATGGCAGATGTGTATAGATCCAAATATGCATAGTGGATAATAATGAGCCATACAGTGTTTAGGGACAGTAATTTCAAGAATAAAAAAAAAGGTAAATATTCTAAAAGCCTGTTTTGAAATAAGGAAAAAGTAGGGACTGGATCTACTATAAAGATAAAATATTTAAAATAGTACACAGCAGTTTATTCTGTGTATCCCAAAATTAGGACTGCGGTCATTACCATATCTTAAGCTACTTCAGGCTGTAGGAAACATTATTAATCCAGTGGTATCTCACCTTACGATAGTCCCAATAAAAGAAAAATCCAGGTTACAAAAAACATTTTCATAATTTTTTTGTCTCTGGATATGAAACAAGTTCAAGTTATGAAAGCACCATCTCAAAAATTCAAACAATGCACAAGTGGCTCTCCCATTGGCTATCTCCCAACATCTCGCCCCGCTGGCCTCCCATTGGCTATCTCCCAACATCCCGCCCCCCTGGCCTCCCATTGGCAAGGAGGGATGACGCAGCTCCCTCCCATTGGCTATTATGGAGCTGTATGTCCATAATACCCATGATGCTTTTCGTGTAAAGGGCAGAGTTATTGTTGTTTCATGAGTTTTTCGAGTGTGCTCATTGCAACTTTATTTTTTGGCTCAGGCTTTTGACCTTGCATAAACATTTGTAAGATTATGCTAAGAAGACATGGTCAACATGAAATAAGTACCTTTAAAGGTATGCTTTTATAATTTTTCAAGGGTTTAGGGGTAGTATTTGGGGCCTTGGAATGAATCACATGTTTTACATGTAAAATGCGGTTATACTTACGAAAAATCCAGGTTATGAAACTGCCTCTAGAACGGATTAATTTCATAAGGTGAGGTACCACTGTACCACAGACTATAACAATAAACATATTAATATAATACAAAATAAAAATAGATTGTTTGACCTATGAATGCTGACAGCTAAGCTTGTTTGACAACCTGGAAAAAACAAACAAACAAACAAACAAAAAACCTTGCAGAAGTGAAATAGATCATTTTCAAAGAATATACAGCATTTACAAGGATTGACATAAGTCATGACCACTCGTTTAATTGCCACAATGCTTTTTCAGTTGGCTCTGCTCCTCTCTCAAAAGTGAAATTTGTTGACAGCCACTTTGACCTGCTTCCATTTAATTGCTGGCAGCGATGCCTAGATACTTGCTACAGCTTTCCTCCACAAATGGTGCTCATCATAATCCCAATCAAATCGTCTCGGATGTCAGACAGGAGTATTTCCATCTTTAAAATGTATTAACGTGAACAGATAAAATTAAGGATACACGTGTAAAGAGACAAATAATCATATTTTATTACTGTTGCATGATTGGCTTATTCTATATCATCCTAATTATTGTGATTTTTTTTTAACCTGGGGCCACCCATATGAACCATCAAATAGAGGAAGAAGAGCAAATTACAAGAATCTGCCTCCAAATTCCCAAAGCTTTCAAGTAAATAAAACTACAACAATTAATTCCATTATTCAGGTTGTGCGGCTACACCACTTGGATTACACAGTCAGCTATCAAAAATTGGCAACGATAAAAGAAAACAACTGTAAACTTTTTTTTTCTACATCAGATTGGTTACCACATGTATTGTAGTCTCATACAAGTATATTTGGATTCTCCAACAGCGTCTGAGTCAGACTCCACTCATCTCTAGTCTAGAGATAATGAAATGATAAGCACAACACAGTGCTTGAATTTCCTTTTTATAGAGCCTTGCCTTATGGGCAGGTGAAACTCAAAAAGTGCCTTGAGTGCCTTGAGTGCCTTGAGTGCCTTGACTATCTTCATCTGGATGGAACTCCATCCATGTTTTACAGTATACTGTATACTATACAGGAACAGGAAAAAAAAAAAAAAAAGATTTGTTTAGGTATTTTAAATGATGACAGATGGAGGTGTACACGAGGTCATGCACAAGCAGGTTTCTCTTTAACTCTCTCCATTATGTTTCTTTAATTTAAAGGATATTGAATGTGGAAACAGTTCTGTGGTGGCCTGGCGAGCTGTCCAGGGTGTACCCCACCCTCAGCCAGAGTAGGATGAGATGGTCTCCCCCAACCAAAATGAGGAATAAGCAGTGGGGCACTGGTGGCTTAGTTGATAAAGCAATGAGTTGCTGACCCAAAGGCCAGTTGTCCAACCCCCCCCCCCCCCCCCCCCCCCCCACACACACACACACACACACACACACTGTCGCCACTCTTGGGCCCTTGATCAAGGCCTTTAACCATCAATTGCTCAGTAGTGTAAAACGAGAAAAAGATAATTATAAGTCACTCTGTATAAGAGTGTCTGCCAAACGCTGAAAATGAAGGAATAAATGTGGAAACAATGAAAAACAAACCAAAACAAGATGTCTACACTTTATATTGACAGATTTTATCCAGAACACTGAGGCAGGCCAGGCGAGCTGTGCTTTTTGAGACAGAAATTACCTCCGTTGTTGCTAACAATGTCTTTTCTGTTCAGCCAAATAATTCAAAGTATAGCACACCTTGTGAAGCTGTTTCAATACTAAAGGAACCACAAGGAAAACAAAACATTTTTTTAAAGAATTAAATGATTAAATCACTTGTGGCAAGTGACCATGACAACGACTTGCTAGTGTCCGTCATTTTGATTCATGCATATCCACTCAGAATAATCCTGGGATTGTGGACCAATTAGATTGTGCCATTCCTATGGAGAATATATCAATGTACATTACCCACCTCCTGAGTCTAGAATGTTTCACTGGATTACAAATGTAAAGATAAACCATAAAAATCTCAGTTTTGTGTGTATTTCCTATACTCCTGTGTAGGACTAAAACAATGATGTAGATCAGTGGTTCCCAAACCACGGCCCGCATCCACATTTGACCCGGCCCCTTGAACAATACCAGAGACGGATTATGATAATATATATTTTTAGTTTGGCCACATGATCAAGACTAATACACACCTAGAACATGACGCCCTTATTCCACCCTTCTGCCGTCTGTGCTCCTATCTGAACCCCGCCTGAAACCTCCCCTGGAACAAAAATCCTAGACTCTCCCCTGTTAAATAGAACGGAATGATTGTGAAAAAGGTTATGGAAGAGAAAATTTGATTCAGAATGCAGGGTATTTAACCTGCAGTGGACAAACAGTTATTTTTTTAGTTCAATTAAAAAAAAAAGTTGTTTGTATCATCTGTCAAGAGGCGGTGGCGGTATTCAAAGAATACAACCTGCGCCGACACTCCGAAAACCGTCACAAACACGAGTATGATCGCTCACAAGGCCAAATGCGAGTAGACAAACTCTCAACACTAAAAAGTGAACCATTAGCTCAGGAGAATACATTTGTACGCCAGGCTCGGCTGAACCAGTCATCTGTTTGGGCAGCTTTCAGGTTGCTCAACTGATAGCAAGCAGCGGTTTTTATTATTTATTTCCTGACTTTTTTCTGTGAAGATCTCGGAAAGGGTTACTAATATTTGGTTATGCGTGGTAAACTGGAAAACAATAAATGTTTACGTTTAGACAGCCCTGCGATCGTTACACTTTAACTATTATAAACTGACCTCGGCCCCCCACCAGTAAAGGGAAACGTTACGTGGCCCTCACAGGAAAAAAGTTTGGGGACCCCTGATGTAGAAGAAGGTCAGTGGATCTCACTGGTGGCCGGTGATATAATGATTATAGTGCTGGGCTCATGATCAAGAGATTGTGGGTTCAAATCCCTGTTGGATGCCCACCATGCTAAGACCCCTTGGCAAGGTCTTAACCACCAGTATGCCTCTGTCCACCCAGATACTCCTACAGCCTTCCTTCACAAATGGTACTCATCATAATCCCAACAAAATCATCTCGGATGTCAGACAGGAGTATTTCCATCTTTAAAATGTATTAAAGTGAACAGATACAATCAAGGACACACGTGTAAAGAGCCAGATAATCATATTTTGTTACTTTGATGGTTTTGAAACTATGATTGGTTTATTCTATGATCATCCTTGTTGTGATTTTCTTTCCCTGGTGACACCCAAATGAAACCGGAAGTGGTATCCGGTTGGGGGGGAAGTTAACTGGCATCATTTGGCTTAATTTTAGACCTTGCCATCGTGTGTGCACTTACCATTATAAATGGGTACCAGTGAAAATTTTGGGAAGGTAATCTGCGATGAACTAGCATTCTATCCACGAGTTAAACTCATAGTCGCTTCATACTACGGAAACCCGGAAAAACACCAGCCTGATGAGCCAGAAGGCTCGGATTAAAAAACCCAACAGACTTGCTTTGACCAGTGGATTTCATAAAGTAGTCTTCGAGATATATTTGCTGAATAATTATTATTTATTATTTAAAAAATAATAATGACACCTTTCAAATTATAATTATCTGTTCCCTAGAATAATTGAAACATGAAACATTTTCATTTAGCCCAGGCAACATTTTAAATGATTGCAAGTCTAATAATAATAAATAAAAATAATATATATAATATAATTAAAAAGCCTAATAAGATAAGTTGTAGCTTTGGTGCCAACACACACCAACCTGGCCTTGGTGTTTTACTCTTTGGCCAAAGTGCCCTGAAGGAAAAGTACTAATTCACAAAATGGCCAAAGTGACCTGAAACCTGATGTAAAGGTATTTATATTTTAGTAGTCCTCATTTTAAAACTGATCCTAGCATGGATGTTGGGTGTATTTATAATATGAGAGAGTCCTAATTCTATGGGATGCTGTGTATTATGTGCATGTGCTGAGAGAAGTGGGCGATAGTGATGGAAATGTGTTGCACACTTTTGCTGAATTATGCATTTTCTCAATAATCAACTGTAATGGATTTGATAATAAAAGTGATGCTGAGTGGATAGATTGAAGCCCAAAAATTTCACATGGTACAAGTGAGAGTGAGTTGGGGGGTTGGGGGTTTGAGGGGAGGGGGTCCTAAACTAATATATATTGTGAGTGAGTATATACATATATATATATATATATATATATATATATATATATATATATATATATATATATATATATATATATATATAGTGACGCCTCTTCTTGATCAATAGCTAGGACATCCATGGATACTACTGCTGATTTATTATTATTATCATTATTATTATTATTATTATTATTATTATTATTATTATTATTATTATTATAAGAATATCATAATTTAAGCATTTATTTATTTTATTTATATATGCACACTTTCTGAACAGAGTCAGGTTTCATTTTCCAAATGGAATAAAATGTAGAATTATTATTATTATTATTATTTTTTTTTTTTTTTTGGGGGGGGGGTTTCAAGTATATTTCATCTTCAGATTTGATTATACACCTTAGAAACATTTCTCAAAGATGGAGTAGAAAAGCATAGTAAAAAAAAAAAAAAAAAAAAAAAAAAAAAAAAAAAAGATCAAAAATGATGTGCGTAAAAAATATCATTTAAAAGACTGACATGAATCACACTGAACTCTTCAGGTCCCAGACAGCTGGGAACCAATGTTCAGTTCATTTCTGTAACCGCTTCATCCTAATTTGGGTCACGGGGAGGCTGGCGCCCATCCCAGCCAACTTTGGACGAGGGCACAGTACACCCTGGACAGCTCGCCAGGCCATCGCAGGGCGGAAACACGCCGACGGCTTTGCAGCTACTCTTTACGAAAGTCAGCAATGGTTCTTTTACATGCCTCGCACCATAGACAGTGAGAGACATGGCCCGCCTTTGATAACCCAGTTAGCAGCACTGGGGGGGACAGTGACAACCTTGTGGAGAGTGGGACTCGAACTCCTAACCTTACGATCAGTGATCCAGCGCCTTTACCACCAGGCCACCACTGCCACAGAACCAATGTCACAATTATAAAACTGTCTTTTGCTTATGTATGTATTTATTTATTTATTTATTTATTTATTTAGTTAGTTAGTTAGTTAGTTAGTTATCTATCTATCTATCTATCTATCTATCTATCTATCTATCTATCTATCTATCTATCTATCTATCTATCTATCTATCTATCTATTCATTTATATTTTGCAATTGTGTTAACACTGGCAGAGAATTCTGTCCTAAACCTGATATTACTCTTGTGAAATGTGTGGGTTATATTGAGTGTCCACATTCCAACAACAACAACAACAACAGCAGCAGCAGCAGCAGCAGCATTAGCCAGCATTCCCCTGACTGATTGTTCCAGGGTAAACATATTTCCATAAAAATCACATACTAAATACCTCCTTCCTGAACCTGGATAACACATCAAGCTATACAATAAATAAATAAATGAATAAATAAATAAATAAATACATAAATTTTAAAAATAAACAAAGGTCCCTGTTGTCGTCATCTGACACAACATGTGAGCACAACACACACACACACACACACACACACACACACACACACACACACACACACACACATAAAGCATTACCCACACCCGATTCTCTCAACAACCAAACAATGACTGTAAGTGAACATTGTGGAGCTGCTTTTGAACAAACATTAGCATTTCCTATTTTTATTTTACTTGCGGTCAACCTGAGATTATTGGAAGCACTGGTTTGATGTTACATAATTTTGCTGCATGTTCTCGATCCAAGGCGAGCAGAAGAAGCTTTGACTCTCTGTCCTGCTAAAGTTGAAGCTGTGTACAAGTTCACAAGCCCAAGCTAAACACTGCACACATTAAAGTGCTGGAGAGATGAAGTGATGAGTAGATGGAGATTAGTGGGGAGGACGTGATGGACTTGGTGGGGATTAGTCTTGGATGAATTGACAGGTGTAGGATTGATGACCTGCGTGTGATTAAGAGTGATGGGTGTGAATGAACAGAATGGGTCTTATGGTGGTTATGGAGATCTAATGATGATGATGATGATGATGATGATGATGATGATGATGATGATGACACGAGCCTCTGTGAGCACCTGGTCGTCTCCTCCTGCGTTTCTTCGAACCGAAGAGCTTGACCCGGGAGAAGACGCTGAGACGGCTGGGCTTCTCGCACGCACTTTTGGCTTTGTTCGGGCTGGTGGCGCAGCGGCACACATTGGACTTCTCGCGCTCCCTCGCCTGTCTCTTTTGCCGGATCAGGGAGCTGGCGATCGCCGCCGCCATAGCCAGTGTGGCGCCCGAGCGCGCGGGCTGAGAGAGGCTGACTTCGCCCCTCGGCTCCTCCTCAGCCGGATCTTCACACGGTTCGGTTAACCCGCTCACATCCGCCCTCGCACATCGAACCGGCCGTCATCGTTCTCTGAGAAACGAGCAAGGGGAACAGCCGAGGCTCGACTCAAAGTTCCGCCAGAATTATAAAGTCGAGAAAGAGTTTAATTTCCGTTCAGCAATGAAATGGCAACAGCGCGCGCGTTTTTAAAATGAAGCATTTTAATCTTCTGGACAGGATCGGAACCGAGTCCACATTCGACAATCTAGAGCGTCCAATACGGTCTGAGCACCAACGAACCAGGCTTATGTTCTGTTCAACCCCCTAAACGGACCTCACATCATGCCACCAAAATATTCATGGTACTACGTTATGGGAGGAACAGCAGCAAGGAGAGAGAGAGAGAGAGAGAGAGAGAGAGAGAGAGAGAGTGAGGAAAGGTGAGAGAGAGAGAGAGAAAGAGAGAGAGAGAGAGAGAGAGAGAGAGAGAGAGAGAGAGAGAGAGAGAGAGAGAGAGAGAGAGAGGGAGGAAAGGGTGTGAGTGAGGGAGGGGGAGAATGAGGGGGGAAGAATGAGGGAGAGAGAGAGAAAGGGATACAAAAGGAGAGAAAGAGTAAAGAGCAAGAGAATATGAATAAAGGTTGGAGAGAGGGGGATAGATAGCTAGATATATAGATAGATAGCTAGATATATAGATAGATAGATAGATAGATAGATAGATAGTGCTGTGATGAGCAGCCTCAATAAACACCTGTTAATGAGATTGCATTTTTTCAAAAGTTTTTTTTATTATTTTTTCCTCAGTTGGTGGTTGATATACAGTACACTGGATATTCCTTTATTTGATATTTAGTGTTGCCTGAGAGCTTTAGAGCCACGTGTTTGTAATGATGTGTGTGTGTGTGTGTGTGTGTGTGTGTGTGTGTGTGTGTGTGTGTGTGTGTGTGTGTGTGTGTGTGTGTGTGTGTGTGAGAGAGAGAGAGAGAGAGAGAGAGAGAGAGAGAGAGAGAGAGAGAGTCGTGGGTACTGTTGACATTTGCATTTCTAACCATGTCTCTCCCTGGGGCATGCCAGACTCTTTGTGGCATGCATCAACCCTTCGCAGATGCAGGAGAATGATTGAGGAATGAATAGGCGGCTCCACATATAGCCTTCACATTCCATCATGACTGTCATGTATTTAAAGTTCAGAGTTTGGCACGCCAAAGTTCACTGCCATAGAGAATTGTTTTCGCAAGGGAATTATGCAGCAGGAGCTCAAATGAAGATCTTGCATTACCAAAGTCTTCCACATGAGATCGATTCATCAGAACAGGAACTGCATTGCTCCTGGAAACACGCCTTTTTATCTGGACTCTTTCTTATATGGCATGTGGTCTTCCACCCTGAAATGCTTCAGTATGACTCAAGCTATGCCATCTGATATTAACCCAGCAGAACACTATTTGGGTGGCACCAAGGCATAGAAAATCTGATTCACCACAACAAGGCAGCATGCGCAAGCTCCGTGTCCAGCAAGGGCTGTGTCAGTCCTTCAAACATTCCAGTGTCCTCCCATACTCCAGAAACAGGCTCATTAGGCTCATTGGGGTGGAGCCTAATTTCCAGCTGATTCTGGGTGAAGAGTCTACTGTGTATTTGTTTGGACTGTGGGAGGAAACCGGCACACTTGGAGGAAACAAACACAAGCACAAGGAGAATTTGTAAAGTCACCCAAAAAGGCCATTGCTGAGCCCATGATTTGAACCCAGGACCTTCTTGCTGTGAGTCGAACATTCTAAACACTACACCAACATGATGGCAAACTTTTTTTTGAATAGTCTGAATTTTTATATATATATATATATATATATATATATATATATATATATATATATTTATATATATATATATATTTATATATATGTCTTCCTTTCGGCTTTTTCCCTTTTACTCGGGAGTCGCCACAGTGAATCATCTGATTCGCACATTTGATTTGGCAGAGGTTTTTACATCGGATGCCCTTCCTGTCACAACCCTTTTTAGCAAGGGACAGAAACACACTGACGACTTTGCAGCTACTCTTTACGAAAGTCAGCAATGGTTCTTTTACATGCCTCTCACCATAGACAGTGAGAGACATGGCCCGCCTTTGATAACCCAGTTAGCTGCACTGGGGGGGGGCAGTGACAACCTTGTGGAGAGTGGGACTCGTACCTCCAACCTTTGGATCAGCGATCCAGCGCCCAATACCACTAGACCACCACTTCCCCTCTACAAAACATATTAAATATTTATAATTAATAATAATTATATATATATATATATATATATATATATATATATATATATATATATATATATATATATATATATATATAGTATGCCCTATTACAGTACAGTGCCTAAATTAATGTTTAGAATGTTTGTGCGTGTCTACTTTGGCTGAGGGGTGTGGCTGAGCTGCTCAAACTGAATGCAGTTCATACTTGAATTAAGTAATCTCATTTACTCCCTATAAACACAAACTGCACGCTCACCTCAATTAAAGTGCGCTTCTTAAGCCCTTCCCCTTTGAATGTGAGGTGTTTGTTGCAGGTGACATATGGAGCTTGATCTTGCACACTTAAAACATCAGAAGTCTGGATAAGCCACGCTTCGTCTCACAAGCTCCATTTGTCACCTGCAACAAACGTGTGAGTTCATCCTCTGGTGCAGAAGTAAGCATGCTACGCCCCTCAGCTGGAGCGGACAATTAGAGTTAGAGAACACAGCCGTCAAAATCAAAGTCCCCCCAAAACACAGACATTAAACAAAAAGAACATAAATAAAACATGAAATATAATGAATTGGATAAACAAAACAAAATGATAAACATGCTACACCACAGTACATAAAATCACACTCACAAAGATTCTAAACATTAACTTCGGTACTGAACTGGAATAAGGATTGAAAAAGACTTTAATACTAGAGTGCTTTCAGATGAATATTCCTCTTCAGGCACTTCAGAGGAAACTGTCGTTTCTTCAGGAGAAAGTCTTATTTCTTCAGAAGAGACATCCAACGTCATTATCTTTTCTATCGCTTAGCCAGAGAAGACGCACAGCATTTGAGTGGCATCATACAACTTAACTGGTAATTAAAACTCACTAAAAAAAGAGGCTCATTGACAACTTGTGAGCGAATGAGGAGAAAGGGGCATTATATCATCTCAACCAATCAGCAGGAATAAGGTCAGCCGTTGGCTGAAATTGAATGACGTGTCAATTGCTTGGCAGTCTGCAAATATGAAAACCGTGAGTGCAAAACCACAAATAGTCAAGGGCCTACTGTAAATATAGAATTGTATTTTTAATTTTAGTTAATAAATAAACCTGTTTTTCTCAGTAATTTAGTGTTAAACTCCTGCCAAGGGTTCCTCCTCTATTTCATGATACTTGCACATACACACACACACACACACACGCACACACACACACACACACACACACACACACACACACACACACACACACACACACACACACACACACACGGATTAGTGGGTTGTCACACATTGCAGCACCTGGAGAACAGTTGTTGTTAGGTTCTTTGTTCAAAGGCACTTCAGCTATGAATGTAGATCAAGGGAAAATGCTGCCCCCCCCCCTTTTTTTTTTGGAAATCGAACCCTCCACTTTTTGGTCCCAAAGATGTTTCTTTAAGCATTAGGCCATGGATGCCACAAAACCAGGGCTCATCTGGGCAATGAACCAGTAGATTTTTTTGATATTCCAAAAATTGCTCCAGGTGTGATAGTATTTGTGTCTCTAAGAGATGCTGTAAAACGCGATGTTTCAATCAAAAACGCAAATAGCAATGAAGACACAACCTTCACCGGCAAGGCCAGCACATCTTTCAGCTTCCTTCCACTTGACTACGTTTTCTGACTGCTGAGAATCATAACACACACAGAGGAAAACGCTATGTACTCCCTTGTATGACTAAGCTCACAAATGCTCATAATTAGATGGTATCATATGTGGAGGGAAGAGAAGGTATCCCCCCCCCCCCCAACCGGGTCAGTTCGGTCTCATGGGCCACTTGGCTGAATGTCCTATAGTCATGTTCTTTCCTGGTTAAGTTAGACAAAGCTAGATCTGGTTAGCGTTATGACAGGCCTAGAAAAATACCAATCACAATTAGCCATTCACTTTTCAGGTCTTTCCAAGGGGCGGGGCAGTGTTAGGTAGCAAATCTGCCTCACAACAAGAAGTTTCTGGGGTTGGGTCCCAGGCTTAGTAAGAACTATTCCATTGGGGTCTTCATTCATGTTCGCCAGTGACCTCACTAAAAAAGAGGTCTGAAAAAAATGGTCTGAAAAAAAGAAGGAAAAAAACTACAAAGACCTGGACATTCAGCTGTTCCAAATTGTAACTAGTTTTGATTATGAGTGTGAATAATTCTGTGTGTGTGTGTGTGTGTGTGTGTGTGTGTGTGTGTGTGTGTATGAGAGAGCGAGAGAGAGAGAGAGAGAGAGAGAGAGAGAGAGAGAGAAATTTACAATGCTATAAACAGAAAAATTAGACACTTAGTCTGATCTTGCCAAATGTTTCTGCCAAACAAATAACATGAAATATGAATCATAAGCTAAATCAGTGTGTGATAGCAGGGAGATAAAATAAATAAATAAATAAATAAAATAAATGAGTAAAGCTCATTTTAATTCGGTGTTCTCGACTAGACGTGACTCGACTTTTGCATGATGCAGAACTCCGGGCTACTGTTTGGTCCAGCTTTGTTGTGACACCATTTTCTGAACTGTGCCAGTTGACATCTATACACAGGAACATACTATGCCACTGAGGAAGAAAACAAAAATAATTGTTCGGGATTTTCTATATATTTCCATCTATTCTTAAAAAATGTTGTGCCTCGCTGCCACATTTTTATAAGCAGTGTGACCAGGTTGTGATGAAGTGCATAGTCATCATTATTTTACAATCTTTTATTTTTGAAGTAATCACCGGAGCAGGTGGGACTGGTTTCTCTTGAAGGTTCTCAGTTGAAAGGTGTTGTTTGGGGGTGAGCTGTGATCACTGTCTCATTCTGCCTCTCATCCTGAGCAGTGAGATGAATTTGTGTTTGCTTTTGGGAGAGCAAAGCAGTAAGCAGTAAGTGAGCTGTAAAGATCCCAAAATATTCGTTTGGGAAAATTTTACATTACTGTTGGACTGCTGTACCAAAATAAAATAGAATAAAATAAATCAGAAGCGTCTTCTGTGCTGGGGCAGTGGTGGTCTAGTGGTATAAGGCGCCGGATCGCTGATCCAAAGGTTGAGGGTTCGAGTCCCACTCTCCACAAGGTTGTCACTGCCCCCCCCCCCAGTGCAGCCAACTGGGTTATCAAAGGCTGGCCATGTCTCTCACTGTCTATGGTGTGAGGCATGTAAAAGAACCATTGCTGACTTTCGACTTTATCAGCGTGTTTCCGCCCTGCGATGGCCTGGCGAGCTACCCAGGGTGTACTCTGCCCTCGCCCTGAGTTGGCTGGGATGGGCACCAGTCTCCCTGCGACCCTAATTAGGATGAAGCGGTTACAGAAAATGAACTGAACTGAGTCTTCTGTGCTCATGATACAGCATTCCATTAATTACAATTATGAGATCATCATCTGATTCTCTTCCGGCAGAGATTTGTGATATGGTCATGTGGTTAAACTATTATAATCAACATACCTTGCTTTAATGATAAAGTATAAGCACAACCATTCACACCTGCCACCAGCACAGAAGAAAAAAATACATTTTACAGCATTGGAATATCCATCAAATTAGGATACTGCATTTCAGCATAGTTCACTTTAACCCTGTGCAGCAGAGAACCAGCGCTCTGTTCACACCATCCAGAGAGGACCCAGTGCCTCGTGTAGCCAGGAGCAGGAATGAATGTTAATGTACATGCTGTAGGTTCATATACTGTAAAAAATAATAAATGTTGATTTTATGGTAGAACAATGGCAGCCATGATTGCCAGAACTTCAACGTTAAAATTATGGTCAGACATTTTTTACCATTACAGTTAAGAATGGTACTTGAGTTCATATTTTACTGTAAGAATAAATATATTAATCATCGAAAAATTCCTCGTTTTGTCTTAAAACTAACATCAGAATACTATATAAAATAAACTCTGCACATTTTACTGTAAAATTCTCTACCAGTGTTTCACATTTAACAGGTAGAGACTGTAATCTCTACAAGAAAGTAACACAAGAATTGCAATATGTGCCACTAAGGTATTATTCCCACAATCATCTGCACATTCACCTTAAGCGACCGGGTGAGGGTCATATATAACCCCGGGCATATATATCTGTATATATATATATATATATATATATATATATATATATATATATATATATATATATATATATATATATATATATATATATATCTGTATATATATATATATATATAATTTTAATCAGAAAAAAGTTTCCTACCAAGAATTTTTCAATCTATTTGTCCTGCATTTGTTGATAGAATTTTGTAAGGATCGGCCAATCCGTGTGGCGAGTATAATCCAAACTTGTGCGGGGTCACTTATGAGCCCAGGAAGATCTCTGAGATGTTTGAGATTATATCTTCAGATGGTGTTGATGGTTCTTCATTCTGACAGTTACATGTTTCAGATAGTTCAGCCATATAATTGTTATTTCTATTACCATATTTAAATTATCCTTCCACATCGTAATACATATTTTATGCAAATTATCTTTACTTTTTATGATTTGTTTTCATTTTTGATGCAAAAAAAAAAAAAAAATGCAAAAGAAATAAAAGGTAACATGCATATTACAAGATGGAACAGACAAGGGTTGTGCAAATAAATGTAATATCGTTCAATCATTGTTTGTTTTTGCTTTTTTGTAAACATAAATCAAATTCATACCTCACTCGGTCATATTAGTCGTCAGAATAGCTCGGTCGCTTGAGGGTTAAAGGTTATAAACTGGATTTCTTGCGAGAATAAAATGTAAAAATTGCAGTGTTGGCTGCTCAGAAAGTCACAGCAGTTATTGCTACAACAGTATTTACATCCAGCAGTTACAAACTGTAATCTTTACAAGAAGTAAATGTGTAAATTATGGTATGTTGTGCTAGAAAAGTTACAGCATATTTTTGTTGAAAGCAGAATAAGGATTTTATTATGGCAGGTCAATGTATATTTTCTGGAGAGAGAAAAAAAAAAGTATATATAGATTCCATGTATTTTTTTAATGTTTAAACTTATTTGCAGTTTACGTTTTTACTGTAAAATCTATGGATTAAAAAAAAAAAAATATATATATATATATATATATATATATATATATATATATATATATATATATATATATATATATATATATATATGTAAATACACTGTAAAATATATATATATATATATATATATATATATATATATATATATATATATATATTATTATTCTTTTTTTTTTTTTTTACAGTGTATTTACATATATAGGATAATTTCTGAGAAAAATAGAGACCCTGGCCAGCATCTGTCACTTTCCAGCACGCCACCAACCATCACAATGTGGGCATATTAAATGTACAGTGTTCAGTTCATTTTCTGTGACTGCTTAATCCTAATTAGTGTCATGGGGAGGCTGGCGCCCATCCCAACTGATTCAAGGCGAAGGCAAAGTACACCCTAGACAGCTCGCCATGCCATTGCAGGACAGAAACACGCTGATGGCTTCGCAGCTCCTCTTGATGAAAGTCAGCATTGGTTCTTTTACATGAACCGCTCATCATAGACAGTCAGAGACACAGCCGGCCTTTGATAACCCAGTGAGCTGCACTGGAGGGGACAGTGACAACCCGATGAGAGTGGGGCTTGAACCCCCAACCTTAGGATCAGTGATCCAGCACTTTTTACCACCAGGCCACCGCTGCCCTAAATGTATACAGTAGTGGTTAAAGTCAGTTGTGCCAACCGTCCACTATAGGGCGAGGAAATCTTGCAGCAGGCTGTCCAGCATAAGTTAGATTAGACTAGATAGGAGAAGCATGGGATGTTTTATAATACTACTTTTGTAGCGAGCATTTGAATTTGTGGTCAGTTTACATTACAACTTTAAGTTTAAAATCGAAAATGTTCTTATTGATTAATTCATCCATTATCTTCACCACATATCCATCAGTATAGTATCAGGGGAAGCTGGAGCCAGTCCTGGGGAGTTTATATAGAAATATCATCAGTACACAAACAAGCAATCACACACCTATTCACCCATTCACACCTATGAGCCATTGAGCACAGCCAGTTGAACTAATGTGTAGGTTTAATGTGGGAGGAGACTGGGCCACCCTGAGGAAGCCTGTGCAAGCATAATCACATGAACCCATTTGAGTGCATTGTATACCGTAATATATCCGTAATATATATTTTTTCCCAATCAGGTTATAAAATTCTTCCTAATGAAGTTCAGTCAGCAGTGAAAAAGACTGCTTTAAAATGTGTGAATGTGTGTGTGGGTGTGTGTGTGTGTGTGTGGGGGGGGGGGGGGGGGGGGGGGGGGGGGTGGGAACCACATACAGTCAGTGCAAGCTCTGGGCTCTAACCGAAGCATAACACAAAAGATGTGCTGGTCATTTGTATTACAAAAGCCAAACGTTATGGTACGAAATGAATGCTAAAATAAGTCGCTTTTTCTTTTTTAAAACTTGCAGTCTCTGTGCTACCCAGTTCATCCGAAACTGCCCTGTGAACATTTGCTTTATCGTATTCATTCTAATCTGTTTGAGGCCACAGTATAAAGGCACTGCACTGTGGAAGAACCTCACCTAATCCAGTACTCTCTCTCTCTCTCTCTCTCTCTCTCTCTCTCTCTCTCTCTCTCTCTCTCTCTATCTATCTATCTATCTATCTATCTGTACACACACACACACACACACACACACACACACACACACACACACGCACGCACACACACACACACACACACACACACACACACACACACACACACATATCCAAGCTTCTCTTTTGTTGGTACAAACACATAATGTATTGAATGAATTTTGCACATATTGTATTGAGAGAAAGTTGAGAAGCTCTACTACAGCGCCATCTACTGCACAAGGAAGCATGCAGTAATTTGAACGCAATGTGCGTTTAACACAAAGCAATAATGCTCAGTCTATTTACCCAGATAAATACGATCACCACGTCAAAGGTCTCATTTCCTTTGTAATGAAAGTTAATTTAATTTTCCCAACAAGCATGCTGATGTAGTATTCTACTATTGTAAAATTTATGGTGATAAACATTCCCTTCATGTGTCTGAGCTGTAGAAGGGTGTGTTTCAGCTGTAAATAGAAACCCATGCTGCGCTGGGATACAAGAAAAACAGCGAATAAAATAATTAAATACACAGAAAATATGCAACACAGGAAATGATAAACTGCACTATGGGTAAAAGGCAAAGCAACTAAAGCCTATGAATTATTACAACTTTCAGAAATTTCACAGATCAATTTCCTATTATCACATAATGAAAATAAAAGTAAATATCAAAAAAACAATAAATGGGTCTATTTTTTTATGTTAGGCTTTAATAAATAAATTACTATTTAAACATACATTTCTATTTGGATGTATTGACTGTAGATAAATAAAAATGTCCCGTGTCCTGCATTCGGATATATGATTACCAGCCGAGTAAGTGCAGTATTATGACGAGTTGTTTTTAAGCACCATGGACAGCAGCCTTTCCCGTACCCTCACCTATGTGAGCAGAATGTTCACAAAAAGTTAGAAATAAGAAAATGGTGACGTGTATGATCCCATGCGTGATCACTCGGTTGTTCCAAAAGTTGAAATTTCCATCTAAATAAGTGTACCGTGTTATATTTCCGATATGATATAAGACTGTAAATAATAATAATGACAGTAGCTGAAGATGGTAAAACCAGTGAAGTGAATCCATACCTGATGTAGATTTTCTAAGAGGAAAAGTCATGTTTATCGGTCAAAAAGCCCAGACAATGTGCAGAAAGGCAAGAAGAGTCCAGCGATGGCGAGCAGGATGATGTTTTCAAAGTTTTAACCATATTAAAAGAAATCTCAAGGGACCGAGACGAGAAGCCATCGAGGCGGGGCCTGCTGCATTCGGAGAACATTAATGGACATTAGTGACATGCCATTAAGACTTCTAAAGCGCTCATTAAAGATTCATTGGGGAAGCGTTGAGGATGCGGCGAGCGCAAGAGTGTGCGTTCACTAAAACTGCGGCTCTCGGACTCAAAAATTGGCAAAGAGCAATTGAGTAATGTTCACAAACTGGGCTTCCTGTTCACCAGGAGCCTCCTTTCTCCTTCTCTCCACTCATGTTACACACAAACGACTGTAAAGTGATCCGTTAATGCGCCGCATAAACCAGTTACGCTGGAGGGGCCACTTTGCCTTCAAATACATCAGCACCGATCAGCGGCCAATCCCAGATCCCCCAGCAAACTCACACCGCCACGCAACCAGAAGACCCGACATGTTTACACGAAAAGACCGATGATGATGATGATGATGATGATGATGATGAAAATAATGAAGATGATGATGATGATGATGATGATGATGATGATGATGGTGATTATTATTATTATTATTAGTAGTAGTAGTAGTAGTAGTGGTAGAAGTGGTAGTGGTAGTAGTGGTAGTAGTGGTAGTAGTAAAAACGGATATAGAAAATCCTGTTTAAAGACTTATATAAATGGCTGTGTTATAACCACTAGATGGCGCAAAAGAATCAAACTTATCAAGTTCCAGAACGAATAAATGCATCGCATTATGTGAACTTACAACAATAACAACAACAACAACAACAATAATAATAATAATAATAATAATAATAATAATAATAATAATAATAATAATAATTGTTGGTTTAAATTATGGAAAACAGAAGGCTGTTATATTGTACGAGGGCAGTGATGTTACTGAAAATCAAAAAGTTCAACAAAATGAAACGACTACATGTGTGTGTGTCTGTGTGTGTGTGTGTGTCTGTGTGTGTGTGTGTGAGAGAGAGAGAGAGAGAGAGAGAGAGAGAGAGAGAGAGAGAGAGAGAGAGTAAGTGTGCGAATATATGTGTGTGTGTATGTGTGTGTGTGTGAGAGAGAGAGAGAGAGCGAGAGAGAGAGAGCGAGAGAGAGAGAGAGACAGAGAGAAAGTGTGCGAATGGGTGTGTGTGTGTGTGTGTGTGTGTGAGAGAGAGCGAGAGAGAGAGAGAGAGAGAAAGAGAGAGAGCTTGAGTGTTCGCGCGCGTTTGCGTTCGTTGAAATACAGTATATGTGTAAATATGATTTTTTTTTCAATTAGAAGAACATGGATTTAAAAAGAATAAACAGAGTTAAAGAGGTATTGCACAAAGTATAAGAAAAGCGGAATTGTTCACTTTTACTGTATGAAACCCAGCAGTGCTGGTGTTAATAATGAAAGTTATACGTATATTAAAAACAAACAAATAAAAACATGCTTTGTTTATTGTGGGAAGGGTTTTCTGAATACGTTTCTGAAAGCGAATTCACACGTGTGGTTTGGCTTGCAGTCAGAATAAAGAAAATGAATCAAAACATCAGACTTGAGTATTTAAAGTGCTGTTACTCAACATGGCATGGCGTATCCTGCCTCAGGAAAAGAACTTCTAGAACGCTGTGTTGCTTCGTGCTGATGTCCACATGTGCATAGATGGCCAAATTGATCTTTCCTACACACCACACACCCCACCTCAGGTTCTTTCTCTTTCAAGCAACACAATTTTTGGATTTGGGATGCCAGGAAATTATGACGTAATTTTTTGATAATATAAGCCTGTAAACACCCTTACTAGTCACTAGATGGCGGTGTTGTTTTTGAATATAATGGGACAGGGCTCATTATCTTAAAAAATTCTGGTGGAGTAGTGATGATGGTGATGATGATGATGATGATGGTGATGATGATGATGATGATGATGAAGAATTAAAAATATATACTATATGGTTAAAAGTGGCTGCATGGTGGTGTAGTGGTTAGCCAGTCCACCTCACAGCAAGAGGGTCCTGGGTTTGATTCCCAGCTCGAGCATTTCTGTGTGGAATTTATGCTCTCCCTGTACTTGTGTGGGTTTCCTCCAGGTACCCCGGTTTCCTCCCACAGTCCAAAAACAAGCACAGTAGGCTAATCGCCTCTAGGTGTGAGTGTTAATGTGTATGGTTGTGTGAGTGTTGGCCCTGGTAAGCTATCCAGGGTGTCCTGCCCTCACCCGGAGTCGGCTCAGATACACCAATCTCCTTGAAAACGTTATTAGGATTAAGTGGTTCAGAAAATGAATGAATGGTTAAAAGTATGTCAACATCTGGCCACCTTTGGACACAGGAGCATTGTTATGCTGGAACTAGTGAAGGGAACAAAAGATCTAGCATTGGACAGAGGTGCCAAATCCTGTCCCTGAGGATCTAGCTCCAACCCTAATGAGCCCCACCTGATAGATCAGACCATTGCCTCAAGTCTTTTCATTTTAAAATCTTAAGAAATGGTTAAGAGGATATGATTAGGGTTGGAGCAAAGTTCTTCCAGGAAGATAGAGCTCTATTAACAGGTTAAAGGCCCCTGCCATATAAACTATATGCTTACAAATTTGTGACAACACTTTAAGGAACATCCATATATTATTATTGTCATAGTCAGGAAATCTACATCCATTTTTCTGAATTTGCAGGAGAGCGAGAAGAAAATTCTCATTAGGAAATAATTTTTGGTTAGTTTAGGGATTCGTGATGTGACTAGTTTGGGGGTTGACCCAGAACACGCTGGAGGGACTATGTTTCTCCACTGGTCTGGGGATGCCTCGGTGTCCTGTGGAAGGCTGGGGGACATGGCTGGGAAGAGGGCACGTCTGGACTTCTCTGCTTGGCCTGCTGTCCCTGTGACCTGACCAAAGATTAAGCTAAAGAAGAAGATGATGATGATGATGATGATGATGATGATGATGATGATGATGATGATGATCATGATGATGATGATGATGATGACGACGACTACTGGCAGACCTAAAGTGCTATAAAATATGGGAATAAATTAAATTGTTTCACAAAAAAAAACAAACAAACAAAAAAATGTTCCCCAGTACCTGAAACAAATGACACTTGTGCATTCTATAATTACGATCACTTGCTGAACTCATAGAGTCTAAGTAAGGGATCACTGCACAGAGACTATAAAGGGGAACTACACAGGAGCACACAGGTCATGGCAATGGTAATTGTTGTCATAGAGACACAAGAAGGGAGAGCATTTTCACATGAGCATGCCAGCTAGTGTAAGAGTTCTGGGACCGGAAAGAAAACAATCTGAGTTCTCTGATCTGAGGCCACAAACTAGAAGAGGTTATCAGATATTCCAGTTTTACAACACATTAGACCTGTAGCATTTTGGGTGGGAAGAGAAATGAGCTGGAAAGGAACACAATTTTAAGTCATTGATAAAATATTTAAATTTGAATGGGTGTGGTTGGGCTGTGTATACACCCTCACGAGAAGCCTCTTTCATTATCCCACAGTTCTGGAAACCATAAACATAACAGGGTTAACACAAGTAGGCTTCATTTTCCAAGATAGAATGGGTAATGGGGGTGAATCGGAGTGCACAGTAAACCTGGCAGATGGATCTGATACCTTCATCAGCCAGGCAACTGCAGCTATTTCCATACTCAGCACACCCCTGAGTTTCAACTTTACCTTGAAGTAAAGTACCGTTTGTTGTAGGATCCCTGGTGGCATCTCAGCTACACCGAGAATAATTACAGCGGGTGCTGTCACACACAGGAGGCATCAAGCATTTATAATCTAAATTACATACACCATTTTAAACACCTTCTTCTACACTGGTTCTGACTCCGAGTTCTTTACTGAATGACTCACGCTTTATTGATCTAGGTGTGATCCGCCATCTTGAGTTTCTGCCCTGTGAGATTGATCCGTACACCTGTGATTTCTTTTATGAGTCTTTACCTGCATCTGTGACTGTGAAATGGTCCCTATGGTGCAACACTATGAGCCTACGTGACCGGCATGAGTCATACAAGAACTGCTCTTATTGCTCATACTAGTGTGAGACACAGTCTTCCACTGACTGTGTGTCTTTCTCCCAACGTGGCGTACACTCAGATGATCACTGTAGTGTTTAAACTCCAGCCTGTCATTGCTGTTTAATGCAAATGTAGCCAAATCTAGGCAAAACAGGTACAGACAAACAAATAAATAATCCTCATTCATTCATTCATTCATTCATTCATTCATTTGCCAAACTGTTTTATCACAGTATGGTTGCAGATTGGCTGGAGACTGTTTCAGTCTACTCTGGGTGGAGAAGAGGTGCAGCTTGAACAGTTGCCAGTGTACTGCAGGGCGACACACACAACCATTCACACTCACACCGAGGGGAAATTTGGAAGAGCTAAATAGCCTAACACATATTCCTTTGGACTGAGAGAAGAAACAGCAGTAGCCAGATGAAATACATGTAAGCATAGAAAGAGCATGCAAATTATATAAAAAAAGAAAGAAAGAAAGAAAAAAAAAAGAAAAAGAAAAAAAACACCCTCACCTAGCCCAGGACTCAAACCCAGGACCTTCTTGCTGTGAGCCAGATGTGCTAACACTTCACTAACATGCCACCTGAATAGGTAAGTAAATAATTAAGATTATGCTTCGACTTAACATGCTGCTCCCTCGGGCTGGCCTGATGGACAAGTGGCTTGGCAAATAAGGATAAAATGAAAGTCAGATGGGATGTGCTGCCACATCATAAATATCTTCTGCTCTGATGAAGAGGTTAATGTATTAGTGAGCTTCATAATTGCTTTAACTGTCTTCAGCAGGAAAGAAGTGGACAGTGAGCTGGCATCATTCCTCTGAATGGAGCCATAAATTTGGTGTGCTGAAGCTAGCCCAGATCCTGCCTGTTTCTGGGTTGTCAGTCTACCCTATTTTTTTTTTTCCTTTATGGTCTGAGTGAAGTACAGATATATTAAAATAAACATTGCATGGTACATGATCCACTTACTAAGGCTCAACTTAATGGATCCTTGAAAGGCCAAATAGGTGTAATGCAATAATCGACTCTTACTCAGTTCTACCCAGACAAGACTATTCTGCTGCTTAACCCTTTAATCTCTGATATTAAAAAAAAAAAAGCATATTCTTACTTCTTACTGCTCTCCATACATGTTTTATGGAATTTGCATATCTTAGCCTTTGTGATCATTTTCTTTATTCTTATGATTACTTGAATGATTGGATGGGCAGTGATGCCTTTTAGGTTAATGTCTGTCTTCCTTTTGGCTTTTTCTCTTTTACTCGGGAGTCGCCACAGCGAATGATTTGATTCGCACGTTTGATTTGGCAGAGGTTTTTACGTCGGATGCCCTTTCTGTCGCAACCCTTTTAGCAAGAGACAGAAACACGCTGACGACTTTGCAGCCTACTCTTTACGAAAGTCTGCAATGGTTCTTTTACATGCTTCTCACCATAGACAGTGAGAGACATGGCCCGTTAGCTGCACTTGGGGGGGCAGTGACAACCCTGTGGAGAGTGGGACTTGAACCCCCAACCTTTGGATCAGCGATCCAGCGCCCTATACCACCAGACCACTACCGGTTAATGTGATCACTAATCCGAATGTCAGTGGTTCAATCCCCACTGCCACCATTCTTGGGCCCTTGAGGAAAACCCTGAACCCTTAATTGCTCAGTTGTATAAAAATTATAATTTGTAAGTCGCTCTGGATGAGAGTGTCGGCCAAATGCTGTAAATGAATGAGAAGTGATTGTGTGAAAGGGAGTTTTATTTTTCTCACTGTTAGGGCTTATTAAAACCTACTTGGCACAAGTTAAGGACTATGAAGAATTTATTTTGGTTTTAGTGGCAGCAATTTGGCAAGTGCTCCTTTTTTTTTTTAGTATTGTTGCTTTACAAGTACCATAAGCTGTTAAGTGAAAGATTTATAGTCAAGAGTTCTTCAGAGTGGCTTGACCTGTGATTTACTTAATGGTCCATCACTGGAGTTAAATCTGTTCTAACTTCAACTCTTCATGGAGCATATTATAGCAGAACTCCTGAGCAAAGCACAATAGGCATAAAACACGACTTGGTTAATTGGCCCATGTCCTGTTCAATGTCTGCATGTTCACATTAAAAGAAACATAGTAAAGCTGCTGCACCGCATAGCTATTGTTGATTGGCTGTTATTTATAGATGACTTCCATGTTGAAAAGCAGCAATAAAATGAAATAAAGTATTGTTATCAGTAGCAAAACTGGAAACCCAACAAAATAAAGGCTCATACACCACCACTCAGACTCGCACAGAATAAATGAACAATATAACTCAGACAAAGCTTTGTCATGCAAAACAACACGGAAGATGAGCAGGAACACGACATAAATTTACCTTCATTGATCACTGATCCACTAAACTGCTAAATTCTATTAGGGTCACAGGGAGGCCTGTTACAAGCAACGTTGATTAAAGGCGTGGTATACCATGAACAGTTTACAGATTCACTTCAGTGCAGCACACAGAACTATTCACACTTACACCTAGGACCAATTTTAAACAGCCAATTAGCCTAATGTGCATGTCTTTGAACTATAAGAAGAAACTGGAGTAGCTGGGGAAGCACACACAAGTATGTGGAGAGCATGCAAACCTAACTGTATGGAGGACATGCCAACCATTATGCCGCCGTGCTGCCCACATGTACTTATTAAACAGATAATTAAACCAAAAAGACAGCTGAAATAAATGAACATGGAGATCAGCTAGTGAGAGGCGGTGAAAAGAAAGCCCAGTGTTAATCTTTCCTGCTCCACTCCAGATAGTCATCAGGAAACACTGGGAGAACTGATTTATTTTCTCTGCAGGCCTGAAGTTGATGCTGTGTTTTCACAAACTCATTTCCGCTAAAACTGCTAAAACTTCAATGCCACCTTTTTTCTCACCAACTCCCGGTCACTCGGCAACAAGATGGATGAGTTATGACTGTGCATTAATTCACACCACATGGATTATTGTGTAATGGTATTTCCTGAAACTTGGTTGGACACTTTTACCCCAGATGACGTGATTGAGCTAGCGGGCCACACTACCCTCAGAGGGGACACAACCAGCATGTCCAGTAAGAAACACGGAGGAACCTTGTGGGTTTACATCAACAAGAGCTGGTGTTCCAACTCCATAATTAAAGATATTCAGTGCTGTCTGGATATCTGCCGAGAGAGCTCACATCTGTAGTTATAATCGCAGTTTATGTGCCACCACAAGCTAATGCCAAGCTAGCCATGGAGCTACTACAATATTCCATGAACAAACAACCAGCCGCACAGTTGGACTGTGTTATAATCGTGGCAGGAGACTTTAACCATGCAAGTCTGTCCTACCCATATTTTACAAAAATGTCAGTTTTCCGGCAAGGGAAAAACCCCACTTGACCAAGTCTACACCAACATCCCAGATGCCTATAAAGCCTCCCTCTTCCAGATCTCTGACTCTCAAATCACCTCTCTATGTCTCTGATTCCTGCTTATGAACCTAAAATCTGTAGCCAGAGACCAGTAGTTAACACAGTCCAGGTGCTGACTGAGGAAGCCACTGCAGTGCTACAGGATTGTGTTGACTCTACAGACTGGGAAATATTCCCAGAAGACAGACCTGGAGGGTCACACATCAGCTGTGCTCTCTACATTAACTACTGACAGAGAATATGATTGCAACAAGAACTGTTAAAGGGCCCCAAACAAGAAACCATGGTTTAATGGTGAGGTGCCCACCCTGCTTAGAGCACGGGATGATGCCTTCAAGTCAGGAGACCAGCAGACTTATAAAGAGGCCCTTCAGAGCCTATGAAAATGTATGAAAAAAGCTAAGTGCAGACATAAACAACTCATCAAGGAGTCCTTTGAAGAAAATAACACCAGGAATACATGGAAGGGAATCAAGACACTCACTGGCTATAAGGACACTCACACGTCAGTACAATCCTCGAACAGGACCCTACTGGACACCATGAACTAGTTTTTCACTCGCCTCGACCAACACAGCGGAGAGGTATGCACCAACCCTGCTATTTCTAAGGTGCTGCTAAGCTGGACCCCTTCCAGCTGCAGCAGCACCAGATCAGAGCCACCATGTGGAGAATCTACACAAGGAAAGATACTGGTCCAGGCAGAGTCACAGGAAGGGTACTTGAATCATGCACAGATCAACTAGCAGGGGTGTTTTCACCACCCTCTTAAACCTCGAGCTACTGCAATGGTTAGTTCCCACCTGCCTCAAAAGAGCCACAATCATTCCAGTAGCTAAGAAAAACACAGCAAGCAGCCTAAAAGACTACCGCCCAGTTGCCCTAACCCCATCATCATCAAATGGTTTGAGAGACTCGTCTTGTCTCACATCAAGGTTGCAATCCCTGCTGATCTCGCTCCACATAATTTTGCACACAGAGCAAACAGATCAACAGGGGATGCTTTCAATACAGCTTTCCATATAGCCCTCATATACCTGGACAAATGCAGCCATGAGGCAGGGGGGGGCGGCACTAACCAGTGTCTCTCTTCCTCATGCCGGTCCCAAGCCCGGAGAAATGCAGAGGGTTGTGTCAGGAAGGGCATCCGACGTAAAACCAATGCCAAACTTTTATGATGCAAATCAGAAGTATTACCCCCATACCGGATCGGTCGAGGCCCGTGTTAACAACGACCGCCATCAGTGCTGTCAATCAACAGGGTGCTGATGGAAATTGGACCACTGTTGGTCGAAGACGTCGAAGAAGGAGAGGTGGGAGGCGTGTCCGTAGGCAGAGAGAGAAAAGGAAAGGCATGAGTCTAGGACTGAGAGTGGGGACTTTGAATGTTGGAACTATGCAAAGAAAAGGTAGAGAGCTCGCTGACATGATGCAGAGGAGGAAGGTGGACATACTGTGTGTTCAGGAGACCAGGTGGAAAGGTAGCAAAGCTAAAAGCTTAGGAGCAGGGTTTAAGCTATTTTATCACAGTGTGGATGGGAAGAGAAATGGAGTAGGAGTCATCTTGAAGGAGGGGTTTGTCAGGAATGTTCTAAAAGTGAAAAGAGTGTCAGACAGAGTGATGAGTCTCAAGTTAGAAATTGAAGGTGTAATGCTCAATGTTGTTAGTGCTTATGCCCCACACGCAGGATGTGAGCTAGAAGAGAAGGAGAGATTCTGGCGTTGAAGTGATGCAGAGTACCGCCAGAGGTAAAAGAGTGGTCATTGGTGCAGACTTCAATGGACATGTTGTTGCAGGCAACAGAGGGGACGAGGAAGTGATGGGCAGGTTTGGTATCCAGGACAGAAACGCAGAAGGACAGATGTTGATAGATTTTGCAAAAAGGATGGAAATGGCTGTGGTGAATACTTTCTTCCAGAAGAAACAGGAGCATAGGGTGACTTATAAAAGCGGAGGTAGGAGCACACAGGAAGACTACATCTTGTGTAGGCAATGTAATTTGAAGGAAGTCAGTGACTGCAAAGTCATAGTGGGTGAGAGTGTTACCAAACAGCATAGGATGGTGGTGTGCAGGATGACTCTGATGGTGAGAAAGGTTGAAAAAGGCAAAGGCAGAGCAGAAGACAAAGTGGTGGAAGCTGAAAAAGGAAGAGTGTCGTGTTGTCTTCAAGGAGGAGTTGAAACAGGCTTTGGGTGGCCAGGAAGTGCTTCCAAATGACTGGACAACCACAGCAAATGTGATCAGGGACACAGGTAGGAGAGTACTTGGTGTGTCCTCTGGAAGGAAAGTAGATAAGGAGACTTGGTGGTGGAATGAGGAAGTGGAGGAGTGTGTACAAAGGAAGAGATTAGCTAAGAAGAAGTGGGACATTGAGAGGACCGAAGAGAGTAAACAGGAGTACAGGGAGACACAGCGTAAGGCGAAAGTAGCAGTGGCTAAGGCCAAACAGAGGGCGTATGATAACTTGTATGATAGATTGGATAGTAAAGAGGGAGAAAATGATCTATACAGGTTGGCACAGCAGAGAAATAGCGATGGGGAGGACGTGCAGCAAGTTAGACTGATAAAGGACAGAGAGGGAAATGTATTGACTGATGACAGAAGTGTGCTGGGAAGATGGAAAGAGTACTTTGAAGAGCTGATGAATGAGGAAAATGAGGGAGAAGAGGAGAGTGGAGGAGAAGTGTGCTGGTGCCCATTTTTAAGAACAAGGGAGACGTGCAGAGTTGCAGCAACTACAGAGGGATAAAGTTGATGAGCCATACGATGAAGTTATGGGAAAGAATAGTGGAAGTTAGACTTAGGGCAGAGGTCAGCATTTGTGAACAACAATTTGGTTTCATGCCAAGAAAGAGCACCACAGATGCAATGTTTGCTTTGAGGATGTTAATAGAGAAGTACAGAGAAGGTCAGAGGGAGCTACATTGTGCCTTTGTGGATCTGGAAAAAGCATATGACAGGGTGCCAAGAGAAGAACTGTGGTATTGCATGAGGAAGTCTGGAGTGGCAGAGAAGTATGTTAGAGTGGTGCAGGACATGTATGAGAGATGTAAGATAGTGGTAAGGTGTGCTGTCGGTGTGACCGACGAATTCAAGGTGGAGGTGGGACTGCATCAAGGGTCAGCTCTGAGCCCCTTCTTGTTTGCTATGGTGATGGATAGGCTAACAGACGAGGGGTGACAAGAATCTCCATGGACTATGATGTTTGCAGATGACATTGTGATCTGTAGTGAGAGCAGAGAACAAGTGCAAGAAAATCTAGAGAGGTGGAGGTATGCCCTGGAAAGGAGAGGAATGAAGATTAGCCTCAGAAAATCAGAATACATGTGTGTAAATGAGAAGGACCCAGGAGGAACGGTGATGTTACAGGGAGCAGAGATAACGAAGGTGGAGGATTTTAAGTACTTAGGCTCAACAATCCAGAGCAATGGAGAGTGTAGAAAAGAGGTGAAGAAGCGTGTGCAGGCATGCTGGAATGGTTGGAGAAAAGTGTCCGGTGTGATGTGCGATAGGAGAGTGTCAGCAAGAATGAAGGGAAAAGTGTACAAGACAGTGGTGAGGCCAGCGATGTTGTATGGCTTAGAAACAGTGGCGCTGAGGAAAAGGCAGGAGGCAGAGCTGGAGGTAGCGGAGATGAAAATGTTGAGGTTCTCTCTGGGAGTAACGAGGATAGATAGGATCAGAAATGAGTATATCAGAGGGACAGCCCACGTAAGAGGTTTTGGAGACAAAATCAGAGAGGCTAGATTGAGATGGTTTGGACATGTACAGAGGAGGCATAGTGAGTATATTGGAAGTAGGATACTGAGGTTTGAACTACCAGGCAGAAGGCCTCGAGGAAGACCAAAGAAGAGATTTATGGATGTGGTGAAGGAAGACATGAAGGTCGTTGGAGTCAGAAAAGAAGATGCGGACAACAGGGTGAGGTGGAGGCGGATGATTTGCTGTGGCGACCCCTGAAGGGAGCAGCCGAAAGTAAAAGAAGAAGAAGAAGAAGAAGGGAGACGCAGCGTAAGGCGAAAGTAGCAGTGGCTAAGGCCAAACAGAGGGCGTATGATGACTTGTATGATAGGTTGTACAGTAAAGAGGGAGAAAATGATCTATACAGGTTGGCACAGCAGAGAAATAGAGATGGGAAGGACGTGCATCAAGTTAGATTGATAAAGGACAGAGAGGAAAATGTATGGACTGATGACAGAAGTGTGCTGGGAAGATGGAAAGAGTACTTTGAAGAGCTGATGAATGAGGAAAATGAGAGAGAAAAAAGAGTAGAAGAGGTGACCATTGAGGAGCAGGATGTAGCAAAGATCAGTAAGGGTGAAGTGAGAAGGGCATTGAAGAGGATGAAGAATGGAAAGGCAGTTGGTCCTGATGACATACTGGTGGAGGTATTGAAGTGTCAAGGAGAGGTAGCAGTAGCTTTTCTGACAAGAACATTCAACAAGATCCTAGAGAGTTAGCAGATGCCGGAGGAGTGGAGGAGAAGTGTGCTGGTGCCCATTTTTAAGAACAAGGGAGACGTGCAGAGTTGCGGCAACTACAGAGGGATAAAGTTGATGAGCCATACGATGAAGTTATGGGAAAGAATAGTGGAAGCTAGACTAAGGGCAGAGGTCAGCATTTGTGAACAACAGTTTGGTTTCATGCCAAGAAAGAGCACCACAGATGCAATGTTTGCTTTGAGGATGTTAATAGAAAAGTACAGAGAAGGTCAGAGGGAACTGCATTGTGCCTTTGTGGATCTGGAAAAAGCATATGACAGGGTGCCGAGAGAAGAACTGTGGTATTGCATGAGGAAGTCTGGAGTGGCAGAGAAGTATGTTAGAGTGGTGCAGGACATGTATGAGAGATGTAAGACAGTGGTGAGGTGTGCTGTCGGTGTGACCGACGAATTCAAGGTGGAGGTGGGACTGCATCAAGAGTTAGCTCTGAGCTCCTTCTTGTTTGCTATGGTGATGGACAGGCTGACAGACAAGGTGAGACAAGAATCTCCATGGACTATGATGTTTGCAGATGACATTGTGATCTGTAGTGAGAGCAGAGAACAAGTGCAGGAAAATCTAGAGAGGTGGAGGTATGCCCTGGAAAGGAGAGGAATGAAGGTTAGCCTCAGAAAATCAGAATACATGTGTGTGAATGGTGAATGAGAAGGACCTAGGAGGAACGGTAATGTTACAGGGAGCAGAGATAACGAAGGTGGAGGATTTTAAGTACTTAGGCTCAACAATCCAGAGCACTGGAGAGTGTGGAAAAGAGGTGAAGAAGCGTGTGTAAGAATGACGGGAAAAGTGTACAAGACGGTGGTGAAGCCAGCGATGTTGTATGGCTTAGAAACAGTGGCGCTGAGGAAAAGGCAGGAGGCAGAGCTGGAGGTAGCGGAGATGAAAATGTTGAGGTTCTCTCTGGGAGTAACGAGGATGGATAGGATCAGAAATTAGTATATCAGAGGGACAGCCCATGTAAGATGTTTTGGAGACAAAGTCAGAGAGGCTTGACTGAGATGGTTTGGACATGTACAGAGGAGGGATAGTGAGTATATTGGCAGTAGGATGCTGAGGCTGGAACTACCAGGCAGAAGGCCTCGAGGAAGACCAAAGAAGAGATTTATGGATGTGGTGAAGGAAGACATGAAGGTCGTTGGAGTCAGAAAAGAAGATGCAGAGGATAGGGTGAGATGGAGGCGGATGATTTGCTGTGGCGACCCCTGAAGGGAGCAGCTGAAAGTAAAAGAAGAAGAAGACGATACCTGGACAGCAGAAAGTCCCATGCGATGCTGTTTTCAGACTTCAGCTCTGTTTTTAACACTATCCAACCACATAATTTGATTCAGAAGTTGGGCAATCTGGGTCTAGGGAGCTCACTGTGCACCTGAATACTAAACTTTTCAACAACAGTTCTCAGAACGTTGGGATAGGAGAACACCTTGATACTCATCCTGAACACCGGAACACCACAGGGGTGTGTTCTTAGTGCCCTCCTCTTCTCCCTCTTCACAAACCAATCTGGAAGTAAACACATCCAAAACCGCAGAGATAATAATAGACTTGAGGAGATTGAAACAAACTGAACACTCTGCTCTCTAAATTGGGGGACAGGAGGCAGAGAGGGTGGACTGCTTCAAGTTCCATCTCTGCTGACTTCACCTGGATCACAAACATCTCCCAGCAGGTGGGGAAAGCACAACAAATAATGTACTACCTCAAGATGCTCCATCAAGTCCACCTACAACAACCCTACTGATGAACATTTACCGCTCTGCCATCGAGAACCTCCCAACCTACTGCTGTGCAGGGTGGCTGTTCTTACAGCCTTACTGTACTTACTTGTACAGTAGCTGGACTTCAGAGGAGAGAATGGCCTTGTAGTGGGTGGTGAAGATGGCAAAGCAGGTAATTGGAACTACACTACCCCCTCAGTGACATTTACAATGACAGATGTCAGAGGAGGGCCAGTGGAATTATCAGGGACCCCACACACTATGGACACACCCTTTTCTCCCTTATTCTCTCTCTCTCTCTCTCTCTCTCTCTCTCTCTCTCTCTCTCTCTCTCTCTCTCTCTCTCTCTCTCTATCTATCTATATGTAGAATTGTATTTATTTTTCTTTGCCGGCCTGAAGGAAGGTATTATATCCTCTGTTGCCTTGTAGTTTCCTCCATGGAAAAAAAACTAAACAATGTTTGTTTGCCTTCACTGTAGTAGAAGCACTTCCTAGGAACCATGACAACAATCAAAAGTCAACAGAATTAGCAGAACTGGATGGGTGGCGATACCACTGTGCATGGGGAGGGGCAGTAGGGGAAGGCCAATTGATCAGAAGACCCAGGATATTGTGATGCACGAGTGTGCCTGAAAGAGAAAAAATGGCAAAATCCTTTCATTTACAGCCAACTCATTCAGCCAAGAGGGAGAAGAAACATGTACTAGTGCCCAGAGGAAATCCACTCAAGCATAGGGAGAACATGCAAACCCTATACAAAAACATCTGAGCCTGGGACTTGAACTCAAGACCTTCCTGCTGTGAGGCGGACATGCTTACTTTTATGCTACTGTACCACCCACTTTATTCACTTGTTCAATAATTTCAGTTGAAATATACAGTATTGCCTCCTATTTTACGATATTTTTCAGTCATGCATGGAAGCCTGTTACAGAAAGTTAACACAAAATAATTCTTGTCTGCTGTATATTTTACAATAACTTTATTATATTTTCTTGTATAACATTTTCAGCATTAAATTTTTATTTCCTTTCATTCATTTCATTTACCAAACTGATTTATTAGGACCGTGAGAAGGCTGGAGCCTACGCCAGTTGACTTCAGGCAAAGTTCAACAGAATATCATAGAGCAACACACACAACCGGGCAGTGGTAGCCTGGTGGTAAAGATGTTGGGTCACTGCTCCTGAGGTTGAGGGTTCACGCCCCACTCTCAATGGGTTGTCACTGTCCCCCCAGTGCACTAGCTGAGTTATCAAAGGCTGGCCATATCTCTCACTGTCTATGGTGCGAGGCATGTAGAGGAACGATTGCGGACTTTCAACGACAGTAGCAGCATAGCCGTCAGCGTGTTTCCGCCCTGCGATGGCCTGGAGCACTGTCCAGGGTGTACTCTGCCCACCCCGCGACCCCAATTAGGATTAAGTGGTTGCAGAAAAAAAAAAACATGAACACACACAACCATTTACAAGCATTGTTCCACCTAGGGGCAATCTAGAATACCCAATTAAGGTAAGGTGCATGTCTTTAATCTTTGTGAGAAACCTAGAGCACCCAGAGGGAACCCATGCAAACGCCACACAGGAATGCCCTCACCAGGCACAGGGTACAGACCCAGGACGTGAGATTTTTATAACATAAGTCCTGTGGGAACTTTTCCATTGTCACAGCGCAAGAGTACAGATCCTAAGCTTGGGTTAATTGCTGTGTTTAATATCACAAGTTCTCTCATGGGTGGCACGTCCACCTCACAGCAAGAAGGTCCTGGGTGTGATTCCCAGCTTGTGCGTTTGCTGTGTGTGGAGATTGCATGTTCTCCCGGTGCTTGTCTGGGTTTCCTCTGGGTACTCCAGTTTCCTCTCATAGTCAAAAAACATGCACAATAAATTAATTGGCTGTTCCAAATCACCACTAGGTGTGTGTATGAGTATGAATATGAATGGTTGTGTCAGTGTTGGCCATGAGATGGCCTGGCGAGCAGTCCAGGGTGTACCCCACCCTCACCCAGAGTCGACTGAGAGGAGCGCCAGCCTCCCTGCAACCCTAATTAGCATGAAGCGTTCAGAAAATGAACAACTGAAGCTCTCCCATGTCTGTGCAGTTTCCTTAAGATTCCTCACATCTCAAAAACATGTTGGCGGCTGGACTGAATACTAAGGGTGAAGACCACCATGATTCTGTGAAAGATAATTTCACGACTCTGCAATAAGTAATTGCAATCTCAGGACACAAATGAAGCAGATTTCAGAAAAGTATTATTGCAAGAAGTATGAAAGGTGAAAAGACTTTACAAGCAAAAACAGTGAACTTATGAAAGCTGGGATGCACAGAGAAGCACAGAGAAATCTTATCTCTAAGTGGCAGCCATTAATACGTCTAAGTGTTGACACGATTAGCATTAATTCAGCGGACTGCAGTGTAGTTGCTACTACTACACTTGGCAACTGCGATGTCACATTGCTAAAAATAACTCAAATCATAACCACATCACCCTTAAGCACTCAAAAATAGATGGGGTGGTTTCTGGCAGCAGATTACCTCACTAGCATTGTCGTGTACTGCAATATCTGAAAAAAAAAATTTGGAACGAATATGGAGATTTCATGTCCACCATTAAAAAAAAAAAAAAAGCTTCCTTTACATACTGTCAGGTTTTTTCTCCTGATTAGTCGCACCGGCTGTGGTGATAGCTGACTTGAAATGAGAACCCCTGGCAAACGTTTACAGATTATTATAATTAAGATTTATGGTTGTTGAGTAAAAACCCTGGTTGAACCTCCTCTCAGTGTGGTGAGTCGATAATGTTTATAGGGGTTGTAGTGCTGTGGTGCTGCCAGCTGGGCAGCAGATGTATTCTTCACATGTGCTTATACTCATTAACTAGAGAAATGAACACGAACAAACAAGTAAGCTAATTATTCTGTATATAAACAAATACATAAATATAAAAATACATAATTCCTCCCCATTTTTCTCCTCTAATGTTTAGTCATATCCATTTCTATTCCATCAAGTGTTGCTTCAGTAACACATACAGCTAGAGAGGGATGTGAGCATGCATATGCCCCGTCCATGACATGGGATGCTGCCACCCACCTCTTTACGAACTGCTGTGCATGTGCAGGCAGCCTAACACATTTGGAGAAGAAGTACAATCCGCCCATTTTGTACAAATGACATCACAGACAACCATCTTCTGCTTGCTCCGAGTTACATTTAGCAAATCAGCTCCTATTTACACCCAGTCGCAGATGACTGCGGCATCAACATGGATTCGAACTTGCAACCTCCAGGTTGATAGTTGCACACATTGTCAATGCGCCACTCAGGAGCTGTATACAATATTTATACATATACACCTCACTGGTGATATTAAGATGCAAGATAAAATTAAATAAAAAAATACAATTAATATACAGTTCGTTGAAAATATGTTTGTTGCAATAATGTAATGTTGAGAAATAAAGTTCAAATGCTGAATGCAGTGGATCGACTTGGATGATGGGTCTGAGCTTTGAGCTGCTTTGGTTTTCACAGAACACAGCAAACAGCATCGGCACAACTCCTTCAATTATTCATTTTTTCCCTATTTTCCTTTTCCCATCAACTCAAAACAGTATTCAAGAGTGATCCAGGCACTCACATCTCTGTGCTGATGTGCCTGCTCTGAGTTTCTGTGGTCAGCTGTCCTGACTTATTTATTTTTTGGTAGCATCCAATAGTGATTCATCTTGGGTGGCGAGAGAGCCGCCTGCCTTTCAAGTGCAAAAGGCTGTAAAAGGCAAAGGGATTGCCATGGTACAACACAATAATAATTGTAAAAGTAAAAATAATATTTTTATCAATTCAAAACAAAAAGAAAGATTGCAGAGAAGCACGGATTATAGATGGTATCGCTTACATCAACTTATGGTAGTTAGTAAAGCCATTATGCCATTAAAGCTATACGTTCATTTTATTCCACCTTACTTTGATTTTATCACTTACTTCCTTTCTTTATTTTTAAATTCCTCAATGTGTGAAGAAAGGGATTAGTTGCACGGAGAGAAAGTCTGGCGCATCAAAGGTAAACACATAATAATTTAATTTCTATTTACTCTATCACATCACATATCCCCCAACAAACCTTATAACAACAACAATTACAACAACAAAAATAAAAATAAATAATAATAATAATAATAATAATAATA
>CM045733.1:58047500-58167500 GCA_024760905.1 Plotosus lineatus | reverse complement strand
TAAATTGTGAACTAATATATCTGAAAAGGAGTGGAAACAAGACTACTCAAATTTAAACCCACCCCATTATTGCCCATATAAGCATGCATTTCTGTGTAATATTCACTGGTGTCTCTCTCATATATATATATACAGTAATCCCCCTCCACTTCACGTTTCCTACTTTGCGTCCCCGTAATTAATTGAATTCCCATTGGGAAATTAAAAAATTAAAGATTATTCAAAATTCATAAGCACTACATCTTGTGCAGGAGATGTAAGTTGGAGGAAGTCAGTGACTGCAAAGTAGTAGCGGGTGAGAGTGTTGCCAAACAGCATAGGATGGTGGTGTACAGGATGACGCTGATGGTGAGGAAGGTAAAGAAGGCAAAGGTAGAGCAGAAGACAAAGTGGTGGAAGCTGAAAAAGGAAGAGTGTCGTGTTTTCTTCAAGGAGGAGTTGAAACAGGCTTTGGGTGGTCAGAAAGTGCTTCCAGATGACTGGACAACTACAGATAATGTGATCAGGGAGAACGGTAGGAGAATACTTGGTGTGTCCTCTGGAAGGAAAGTAGATAAGGAGACTTGGTGGTGGAATGAGGAAGTGCAGGAGTGTGTACAAAGGAAGAGGTTAGCTAAGAAGAAGTGGGAAATTGAGAGTTCACCCAAGACATCTTCGGTTCCGAAGAGAGTAAACAGGAGTACAGGGAGACAAAACGTAAGGCAAAGGTAGCGGTGTCAAAGGCCAAACAGAGGGAATATGATGATCTTTATGCTTGGTTGGAAAGTAAAGAGGGAGAAAATGATTTATACAGGTTGGTACAGCAGAGAAATAGAGATGGGAAGGACGTGCAGCAAGTTAGATTGATAAAGGACAGAGAGGGAAATGTATTGACTGATGAATGAAGTGTGCTGGGAAGATGGAAAGAGTACTTTGAAGAGCTGATGAATGAGGAAAATGAGGGAGAAAAAAGAGTAGAAGAGGTGAATGTTGAGGACCAGGAAGTAGCAAAGATTAGTAAGGATGAAGTGAGGAGGGCATTGAAGAGGATGAAGAATGGAAAGGCAGTTGGTCCTGATGACATACCGGTGGAGGTATGGAAGTGTCTAGGAGAGGTAGCAGTAGCTTTTCTGACAAGAACATTCAACAAGGTATTAGAGAGTGAGAGGATGCCAGAGGAATGGAGGAGAAGTGTGCTGGTGCCCATTTTTAAGAACAAGGGAGATGTGCAGAGTTGTGGCAACTACAGGGGGATAAAGTTGATGAGCCATACGATGAAGTTATGGGAAAGAATAGTGGAAGCTAGACTAAGGGCAGAGGTCAGCATTTGTGAACAACAATTTGGTTCCATGCCAAGAAAGAGCACCACAGATGCAGTGTTTGCCTTGAGGATGTTAATGGAGAAGTACAGAGAAGGTCAGACGGAGCTGCATTGTGCCTTTGAGGATCTGGAGAAAGCATATGACAGGGTACCGAGAGAGGAACTGCGATATTGCATGAGGAAGTCTGGCGTGGAAGAGAAGTATGTTAGAGTGGTGCAGGACATGTATGAGAGATGTAAGATAGTGGCGAGGTGTGCTGTCGGTGTGACAGAAGAGTTCAAGGTGGAGGTGGGACTGCATCAAGGGTCAGCTCTCAGCCCCTTCTTCTTTGCTATGGTGATGGACAGGCTGACAGACGAGGTTAGACAAGATTTCCCATGGACTATGATGTTTGCAGATGACATTGTGATGTGTAGTGAGAGCAGAGAACAAGTGCAGGAAAATTTACAGGGAGCAGAGATAAGGAAGGTGGAGGATTTTAAGTACTTCGGTTCAACAATCCAGAGTAATGGAGAGTGTGGAAAAGAGGTGAAGAAGCGTGTGCAGGCTGGTTGGAATTGTTGGAGAAAAGTGTCCGGTGTGATGTGTGATAGGAGGGTATTGGCAAGAATGAAAGGAAAAGTGTACAAGACGGTGTTGAGGCCAACAATGTTGTATGGTTTAAAAACGGTGGCCCTGAGGAAAAGACAGGAGGCAGAGCTGGAGGTAGCAGAGATGAAAATGTTGAGGTTCTCTTTGGGTAGTAACGAGGATGGATAGGATCAGGAATGAGCACATCAGAGGGACAGCACATGTAAGATGTTTTGGAGAAAAAGTCAGAGAGGCTGGATTGAGATGGTTTGGACATGTACAGAGGGGGGATAGTGAGTATATTGGTAATAGGATGTTGAGGCTGGAACTACCAGGCAGAAGACCAAAGAGACGATTCATGGATGTGGTGAAGGAGGACATGAAGGTTGTTGGTGTAAGAGAAGAAGATGCAAAGGATAGGGTGAGATGTAGGCAGATGATTCGCTGTGGCGACCCCTGAAGGGAAAAGCCGAAAGGAAAAGAAGAAGAAAATTCATGAGCACTACATGTATATTTAACTATGCTACCCAACATGCCCCTACTCCTGCTTGACTTGAGTGTTCTTTGATTGGCTGTGAATCCAGCAAGCTGATTGGTAACAGCCACGCCGCTCACCAGCGCATGCAGTTTGTCAAGAGAAAGATTTCCTTTCGGCTTGTTCCTTTTTCAGGGGTCGCCACAGTGAATGTTTCGCACGTTTGATTTGGCATAGGTTTTTACGTCGGATGCCCTTCCTGACACAACCCTTATAGCAAGGGACAGAAGCATGCTGACGGCTTCGCAGCCTACTCTTTACGAAAGTCAGCAATGGTTCTTTTACATGAACCTCTCACCATAGACAATGAGAAACATGGCACGCCTTTGATAACCCAGTTCGCTTCACTGGGAGGGACAGTGACAACCCTATGGGAACTCAAACCCGTAACTTTAGGATCAGCAATCCAGTGCACTATACCACTAGACCACCACTGCTCCCAAGAGAGTTAAACGCCGCCAACTAGCACAGGCCATGACAGTTGTGAAAATGGAAAATGCCATATTGTTGTGGATTACCAACTGCCATAAAAATAATGTGAGTTTGGACACTAACATGATACATACTAAAGCAAAGGCTCTGGAGGCGCTGACGAGCCACAACCAAGCACCAGTGCCGCCAGTGATTCTCCTTCTTGACATGGCCGTGGATTTGTTATTTATAAGGTTTGTTATACATATTTTAGGTGTATTTATTTATACATTAATACACATTGACTGTATGACATTAACATGCATAGAACACTTTAAAATCAACATCTAAATAAATTTTATATAATATATACTAGTAGGTGATAGAAGTCATTAACCCCGTTTCCATTTTTTCCATTAACCCCGAAATTCCATTAACGGCGAAATAAGGGGGATTACTGTATACTGAGCTTTGCACAGATGAGCTCTTTCCTATTTTCCCATGTATGTAGACATTGCCCTATAATATATGTTTATATTCAGTGGGTTTGAACAGCTTTGTGTAGAGCAGAGTGTTATCTGTACGGCGCCTCTGGCCAACACGTTCACAAATAGTGCACACATATCCAGTGATGTGGTTCTTCTGAGATCAAGTAAGACGGCAACACTTAAAATGCCTGAAAAGACTTTTGCCTTTCAAGTGAACACTTCAGATTAAGAGAAAGCAGCAGAGGAAGTGCCAATGCTTTCATGAGTTCTAAAATGGATCTGCCTAGCTCTTATGTATCGATCTCCGCTCAATGAAGCATCGCTGTTACTCTCAGACTTTGACTTCTAAATCCATCCTAGAATGACTTTTAGTCCATGTAGGATCTACACATGCAAAGTGTAAGGAGGACATGAAAAAGTACCCCCTCCCCCCATATCTCTTTCTCACTCACTCACTCATCAGGCACAGGGTCTGTGAAACAGACTGATGAGTAAAGGACCAGCTGAGAACATGTGGGAAGATGACTCAGGGTAACCGATTAAATGGATATCTGGAACGCAAGATAGCTTGTGGGAGGAGGAGACTTACTGAGTGATCAAGGAGGAAGTAGAAAAAAGAAAAAAAGACAGAAAGGCTCTCTATCAATTTCCAAAAATCACTGCAAACTGTAGAAACCTCAATAATCTGCAGCACAACCCAGAGCTGGACCTGGGGGAAGTGATCTGGCTCACCAACTAATTCTGCACATTCTATAGATAAAATAAACTGCTGTAAGACAGCATGGTAAGTGGCTGTGTGCTCAAAAGTGGGTCAACCCAGACAGTGCTTGGTAAATTCCCTCGTGCTGGAGAGGCTTTTTAAACCCCTGGGTAAACGAAACAGGGCATTTCAGTTTCTTTCCACATAATTCCAGACGTGCCCATGAGACGTGTTTTGACAGACATACAAATTCACCTTATATAATAAAGAATATTATAAAATAGTCCTATATCAAACTCACACTGTTTTTGGGGCAGTGTTGGGTTAAGTCTATGGACATGGTGTAACATACATATAGTGGTTGTGTGTACACTCATAGTATCACAGAAATGTTACACGATATTAAGTATATGACTGTTGCAAAGTGAAAGACATTCTTTTGTTTTGCAACAAACATGTCATTTTATAAAACTTTTTTTTTTTTTTTTTTTAATTTGGTTACAGAGTTGACCTCTTTTTGCCATGACAAGCATAACACATATATATTATATTATTAATATGTGTACATGGTGACAGAAATTTCAAATCCACCTCATCCAAACCTACATCAGTCCTTTCGATTGTAGTCTTGGAAAGTTAATACTCAGTTCATACATGAAATATATACATGATAATTAATCCGTTCCAGAGCCTTTTTCATAACCTGGATTTTTCATAAATTGAACCGCATTTTACATGTAAAACGTGTGATTCGTTCCAAAGCCCCCAAATACTACCCCTAAACCCTTTAAAAATTATAAAAGCAAACCTTCTAACACCTCCTTCTGCTTCAACACCGTACCGATATTTGACGGGTTTGGCAATATTCCTTTGCAATATCACTTAACTGCATGCCATGAGCCTGCTTCTTCTTTTCACTCGCACCGCAATCACACGCGTGTGCGTGCGTGTGTGTGTGTGTGTGTGTGTGTGTGCGCGCACACGTGTGTGTGTGGGTGCATGTGCTGACCATGTCTTCTTAGCAGAGTTATAATCTTACAAATGCTTATGGAAGGTTAAACGCCTGAATCAAAAAATAAAGTTGCAATGAGCACACTCGAAAAACTCATGAAACAACAGTAACTCTGTCCTTTACACGGAAAGCATTATGAGTGATGCAGCTACATAATAGCCAATGGGAGGGAGCTGCGTCATCCCTCCTAGCCAATGGGAGGCCAGCGGGGCGGGATGTTGGGAGATAGTCAATGGGAGAGCAGTTTGTGCATTGTTTGAATGTTTGAATGGTGCATTTTAATATTTGAATGACGTGTTTGAATGTTTGAATGGCGCGTTTGGTGTGTTTCGTAAGGAGAACTTGTTTCATATACAGAGACAAAACATTTTGGAAAATGTTTTTTGTAACCTGGATTTTTTTGGTTGCTGGGACTATCATAAGGTGAGGTATATATATATATATATATATATATATATATATATATATATATATATATATATATATATATATATATATATTAATAAAAAAATATATATATATATATATATATATATAAATAAAAATAAAAGGACAGGACAAAGACTTCTATTGAAACTTCATTTATCACTACAGATCTGTTTCGAAGGGTGGCGAAACCATCCTCTCCAGGTGATTACAGAAAAATTCTTAATCTGTAATATATATATATATATATATATCCCTGATTCCATACATAGATTATGTTAATCTCCAGTAAACCATTCTATTATAAGCACCATTGAAAGTTCTATGGACATGTTACACACATTTATACTGACAAGAAGATGCTTCTCTGATGTATGTAAATGTAATGTAATATTATGAGTAGATGGGCCTATTTTATTTAGAAGTTTACTCATTTAATATCTGTATAATGCTATTGTTGCTGGCATTTCCCTCCCTGAAACGGATGCGTCTATATTCTATTTTCACAATTTTACATTCCATCAGAGTGAAACAGACTACAAATTGTGTCCTTATCAAACAGGCGAATGCTAACCATCAAACAAAGTATTAGTTTGCAGCTTTGTAAATGTAAGTAAAAAAAATACCTGATGAATTTAAAATGTTGTCCTTTTATTTCCCTTTAAAGTGAATTCTAATGAAAGTTAGTGAGTTATCTAAGGTATCTATGTATCTATATTGATCTATCAATCTGCCTTTCAATGTGGTTCTGTGAACTACAAGTGATGAATCGCGTTCGTAGCTTACAAGATAATATTCATGTCATGTTTGTGTTCCTACACAGGGGAAAAAAAAAAAGATACTTGAAATATACACTAATAAGCCATGACATTACAAACATGAGCACTGACAGATGATGCGAATAACATTGATCATCTTGTTACACTGGCGCCTGCCAAGGACTGGAGTATATTACGCAGAAAGTGAACAGCTACTTCTCGAAGTTGATGCAGGAAGCAGGAAAAATGAACAAGTGTAAGGATTTGAGTAACTTTGACAAGTGCCACATGGGGATGCTTAAACAACTGGGTCTGTTCATCTTCACAATGGGAGGCCTTGTGTAGTTTTTCTGGTATGCGGTGGTGGGTATTCATTAAAGATGGATCCAGGAAGAACAATGCCCAAATTTAAAAGTATGTCATAGGTGCCCAAGGTTGACTGGTGAGCCATTTCTAGCATGTCTGATATAATACTGTAGCCCTGATCCTGAAACCACGGCATGTCTATATTATAGATTTTTTTTTTTTTTTTTAACACGTGAAAGTGTGAATGGTTTTGTGTTTGTATCCGTCCTGTGATGATCTGTCAACCCCTTCAGGATTCCCCTGCCTTCCCTTGGAGTTGGTTGGGATGAGCTCCAGCCTCCCCGCAGCCCTAACAAAGGACAAATTGGTCACAGGGGTTGCAACAGTGCATTTAGTATCCATCATACAATTCATCTCTATCGACAAATATATAATCGCAAGAGATCGATTTTTTCAAGTAAGATTGAGTTCTTGTTTGCTTTTTTATATTGGGGTGTCTTTTGGTTTTGGTTTTGAATTTTGCACATTGAAATAAATATCGTACTGTATACACTGTATCTATAAAAAGTATCTCTGGCAGTGTAGTTTGGTTCATGGTGCCACCTGTAAGCATGCATTTCATGTCCGTCATCTTTTTCCACTGACTCACTGCACGCCACTTTCTGAACGCTGTGCAGTCTGTTGCAAACATTATATTGGTAGCATTACCCATAAACCACATCTCTGAATTGACAATTTAAATATATGAAAATGCCTCGATGCGAACGTAGGCCTGTTTCAAATGGAAACATAAACATTGCGGACCTCCAAGTCAGCACTTTTGTGACGACTGTGAGCTGCTGACTCCTGAAGTGCAAATGATCAGGGTCCAGTGATGTAAAAAGGAACAACTTAGATAGGACTTGATTTCATTCCACTTGCTTTGGCAGTGATACTGTTGAGTCAGAAACACAGTGTCATTACTCACTGAAATGCTTGTGTTGGTTACATGAGAAATTGAGATAATGGTTTCAAAGCAATGACTAATAAAACATTTTCTGAGACAAATGAAATTTATACCCACCACCAAAAACAATTATAATTACACTGACCAATTGAAATGATGTACTGTGGCGATCCCATGCAGTATCTGCATAATAAATGATGTAAACATAAATGAGATAACTGATTACAATGAGGGCAGTGGTGGCCTGGTGGTAAGGTGCTGGGTCACTGATCCTAAGGTTGGGGGTTCAAACCCCACTCTCAACAGGTTGTCACTGTTGTTCTCCCCAGTGCAGCTAACCGGGTTATCAAAGGCCAGCCATGTCTCTCACTGTCTATGGTGAGAGGTTCATGTAAAAGAACCATTGCTAACTTTTGGCAAGAAGAGCTGCATAGTCATCACCGGGTTTTCTGCTCTATGATGGCCTGGCAAGCTATCTAGGGTGTACTCTGCCCTTGCCTGGAGTTGGCTGGGATGGGCGCCAGCCTCCCCGTGACCCTAATTAGGCTTAAGTGGTTACAGAAAATGAATGATTACAATGAGCTACTGTAAGGTGTTTTAAGGATTTGTTGTTATTCTGATGCTACTTGATGACAAGTTAAAATAATAATGAAATATATGAAGGATTCTAACTTTATTTGAATATACAGGATGTGCTGAAGTCTTAGGCAAGCTATTTTTACCTCCACAAAGAGGGAAGGTTTTGAGACAGGTCTTGGTTGTCTGCGAGTCTCTTTTAGCAAGTTAACTATAAACTGAAAGACAGATGTCCATGAAGTTTTAGCTGAATGTTGGCTCGGTGTCAATGGAGAACTGCACATGAATTTGGCTGTGATTTTGAATTTTTAAACACTGTGACAAAAAGGCAAAATTCCAGGATTAAAAACTTTACAGATTACATTAGCTTGACCGAGGTCTGGACTCCCTGAATACGATTCTGGTTTCAGTATAACCTTTACTGTAAATATTTAGATTTCCATATATTCATTTTCCAGCACAAAATGCAGTGTTACAAAAGAGAAAGAACAAATTCGATGTAAAACTCTATAAGTAAAACAAATTCTATGTAAAAATATAAAACATAATAAAGGCTGGTGTTTTTGTATCTAAATAAAGAAACAAGTGTCATGGTCAACATTTTCATGAGAACTGTGGCTGATTCTACCACTTTCTGCTCATGACCTCCTGAAACAGCATGAACTCTATACCTTCTTCGTTTCCTTTCGGCTGCTCCCTTCAGGGGTCTCCACAGCGAATCATCTGCTTTAAGATTCAAAGCAAGGTGATCTCACCAAGATGGCCCCACTTCAGATTGAAAAAGTAATGTCCAATCTAGTTTTTGTTTATTTTTCTTTTGATGATCAATGATTGGTGGAAACAGGGGGAAGGTGTGGCTACTGTTTGGTTGCAGTGAAAACCTGCACCCACACCGGCTCTTTGTGGATAAGATTGGAGACCCCTGCTCTAGATCTTCTGCCTGGTAGTTCCAACCTCAGCATCCTACTACCAATATACTCACTATCCCTCCTCTGTACATGTCCAAACCATTTCAATCTAGCCTGACTTTGTCTCCAAAACCCCATACACGTGCTGTCCTTCTGATGGACTCATTCCTGATCCTATCCATCCTCGTTACTCCCAAAAAGAACCTCAACATTCTGATCTCTGGCACAAGCTCTACCTTATCCCACTATACATTTAAAGCAAAGGATTATCACACCAATTATTAACCTTCATTCATTTTTTAAAGTGCTTAATGTTATTTAGGGTCGGAGGAGGCTGATGCCCATGTCAGCTGTCTCTGGGTGAAAGGACCGTACACCCTGAACAGCTCACCAGGCCACATACAACCTTTCACACTTACTCTCACCCATAGGAGAGATTTATAACAAGCAATTAGTCTTTTTACATGCTTTTGGACTGTGCGAGGAAACCAGCATACCCGGAAGAAACCCACACAACCACAGAGAGAATGTACAAACTCTACACAGGAATGCCCGGAGCTCAGGAATCAGACCCAGGACATCCTCGCTGTGAGGTGAAGATGCTGACCATCGCGCCGCCATGCTGTCTCATATTGACATGCTTTCATTTATTAATATTTAATATGTTTTGTAGAGGGGCAGTGGTGGTCTAGTGGTATTGGGTGCTGGATCGCTGATCCAAAGGTTGGGGGTTCGAGTCCCACTCTCCACAAGGTTGTCACTGTCCCCCCCAGTGGAGCTAACTGGGTTATCAAAGGCCGGCCATGTCTCTCACTGTCTATGGTGTGAGGCATGTAAAAGAACCATTGCTGACTTTCGACAAGAGTAGCTGCAAAGCCGTCGGCGTGTTTCCGCCCTGCGATGGCCTGGCGAGCTGTCCAGGGTGTACTCTGCCCTCGCCCGAAGTTGGCTGGGATGGGCACCAGCCTCCCCGCGACCCAAATTAGGATTAAACGGGTATAGAAAATGAACTGAACTGATGTTTTGTAGAAATTATTTTATGCAAAATATCTAATTTAATTATTTACATGTAAATATATTGCATACTTGCTTTGCAGCATTTCTTTGCATTTGCTTAAAACTATCACACAGTGCTGTGAATTTCTAATTAGAGAGGTGGCATGTGGAAATACAGAGGTGAACTCGTAAAGGAGAGTCCGATGGCAACTTTACGTCTGCTAAAATCTGAATGAGTGTGAGTGGCGGTTCGATTCCCAGCTCCGGATGTCTCTGTGTGGAGTTCGCAGGTTCTCCTCCTTCTTGTGTGGGTTTCCTACAGGTACTCTAGTTTCGTCCCACAGTCCAAAAACATGCACAGTATGCTAATTGGCTGTTCCAAATCACCCATAGACATGAATGGTTGTGTAAGTGTTAGCCCTGCAATGGCCTAGTGAGCTGTTTAGGGTGTACCCTGCCCATGCCCAAATCAACTAAGATGAGAACCAGCCTCCCTGCGACCATAAATAGGATTAAGTGACTTAGAAAATGTGTGTGTGTGTGTGTGTTTGTGTGTGTGTGTGTGTGTGTGTGTGTGTGTGTGTGTGTGTGTGTGTGTGTGTGTGTGTGTGTGTGTGCATATCTATAGTATCTGCAAGTGTATAGCTAGAGGATTATTTTAAGTAATCAGTAACATTTCAACACAGCCATATTTTATTTGTGATAGCCCAACCCGACACTTCTATGTGCCCATAAAGTGTATTAGACTACTGTGCACATACGACTTGCTCAGCTGCTGCACTGAGACCCCACGCTCAGAAATACATCAGTCCCCGCAATCTTAATGACACCCTCAAGAATGTTATATAAAACACATGTGCCTTCAGTTCGAAACTTCGTTACGTCTGAGCACAGATAGAGTTCAACTGAATAATAGATCTGTAGTCTCTCAGTGATACACAGCCTGGTCCATGAACTAATCAGTTTTAATAGATCAATTAAACAAGAAAACAGTGAAAGAACAAAACACACAACAATTCCTTACCAATCATCACCAACGATGATGCAGGTAAGTAGTCTACTCATTAATATGTAATACATAAAGCATTATCTTTTATAAAGCTAATATCCTTTTCATTCAAGATTCTCATTATAAATGTACTTGAAGTGATTTGCAGTAACAGCGATGCCATAGCCAGAGGCCTGAAACATCTGAAAAGAAAAGCACTTTCACACTCGGTCTTAAACTCTACAGGTCTCCACAGCAGACAAAAGTAGTACATAAAGCAAAGCGCCTCATCTCCAGCCATCTGTGAACTGCACAACATTAGCCACATTATAATCGAGTCCCTTCAGCCATCAACATTTAAAGACCTGAGCAAACCATCATGCGTCTGCCAACACTTTAAGTCAAGGGGGACGGAGAGAGGAAGGACAAGAATCGTCCCTCCTGTCAGAAATTCAGAAAAGGCAGGTGTAGATGCACTGCATCGCATTATTTGTACCTCTCATCACAGACACTGAGAGAAAAATAGCCATAAGGAAAGACGTATTTAATTTCAGAGGCAATAAAGGGAGCAGCCACTATGTAAACTACGCACCGCGCAGAAAAGGACGGAAGCAAGAGCAGGGAATTCAGGGTCAGGACACAATAGAGAGAGAAAAAAAAGAATGCAGAGCACTGTGAACAAAGTATCTGTACGTACTCATATTTCTTCAAATAATCATTATTTTTACAATCACTCATAAAGTAACTATTATGTAATATACAGTGGCACCTCAACTTACAAGAGCCCCAACAAACAAAAAATCCAGGTTACTAAAAACATTTTCCTAAAATGTATGTCTCTGGATACAAAACAAGTTCACATTACGAAAGCACCATCTCAAAAATTCTAACAATGCACGAGTTGCTCTCCCATTGACTATACTGTAAAACAAACACCTGGTAAGAATTGTCTTGATGAGAAGCATTGTCTGATGTGAACCATGGCTCGCTCAAAAGATCTGTCTGAAGACCTGCGATCAAGAATTGTCGGTTTGTATCAAGCTGGGAAAGGATACAAAACCATCTTTAAAAGTCTGGATGTTCATCAATTGACAGTCAGAGAAGTTGTATACAAATGGAGAGAGTTTGGTTCTCTCCCAAGGAGTGGCCATCCACCAAAGATGACGCCAATAGTTCAAGCGCAGAATACTCAGAGAGGTAAAAAAAAAAATCTAGAGTGTCTACTAAAGACTTACAGAAATCACTGGCACAGTCCAATATCTCTGTGAACACATCAACTACTAGTCCTTCTAAAAAAAATAGCATATTGTGATAAAGTTCATTATTTTCTGTAACGTACTGATAAAAATTAAACTTTCATATATTTTAGATTCATTGCACACCAACTGAAATATTTCAGGTCTTTTATTGTTTTAATACTGATGATTTTGGCATACAGCTCATGAAAACCCAAAATTCCTATCTCAAAAAATTAGCATATCATGTTCAGGTAGTCTAAACGAGCTATTAACCTAATCATCTGAATCAACCAATTAACTCTAAACACCTGCAAAAGATTCCTGAGGCTTTTAAAAACTCCCAGCCTGGTTCATTACTCAAAACCGCAATCATGGGTAAGACTGCCAACCTGACTGCTGTCTAGAAGGCCATCATTGACACCCTCAAGCAAGAGGGTAAGACACAGAAAGAAATCTCTGAGTGAATAGGCTGTTCCCAGAGTGCTGTATCAAGGCCCCTCAATGGAACGTCTGTGGGAAGGAAAAAGTGTGGCAGAAAGCGCTGCACAACCAGAAGAGGTGACCGGACCCTGAGGAAGATTGTGGAGAAGGGCCGATCCAGACCTTGGGGGACCTGTGGAAGCAGTGGACTGGGCTACAGGTGCCGCATTCCCCAGGTCAAGCCACTTTTGAACCAGAAACAGCGGCAGAAGCACCTGACCTGGGCTACAGAGAAGCAGCACTGGACTGTTGCTCAGTGGTTCAAAGTACTTTTTTAAGATTGAAAGCAAATTTTGCATGTCATTCGGAATTCAAGGTGCCAGAGTCTGGAGGAAGACTGGGGAGAAGGAAATGCCAAAATGCCTGAAGTCCAGTGTCAAGTACCCACAGTCACTGATGGTCTGGGGTGCCATGTCAGCTGCTGGTGTTGGTCCACTGTGTTTTATCAAGGGCAGGGTCAATGCAGCTAGCTATCAGGAGATTTTGGAGCACTTCATGCTTCCATCTACTGAAAAGCTTCATGGAGATGAAGATTTCATTTTTCAGCACGACCTGGCACCTGCTCACAGTCCCAAAATCACTGGGAAATGGTTTACTGACCATGGTATTCCTGTGCTCCATTGGCCTGCCAACTCTCCTGACCTGAAGCCCATAGAGAATCTGTGGGATATTGTAAAGAGGACGTTGAGAGACACCAGACTGTCGATGAGCTTAAGGCCGCTATCGAAGCATCCTGGGCCTCCATAACACCACAACAGGCTGATTGCCTCCATGCCACGCCGCATTAAAGCAGTCATTTCTGCAAAAGGATTCCCGACCAAGTATTGAGTGCATAACTGAACATAATTATTTGAAGGTTGACTCTTTTTTTGTATTAAAAACACCTTTTTCATTGGTTGGATGAAATATGCAAATTTTTTGAGATAGGAATTTTGGGTTTTCATGAGCTGTATGCCAAAATCATCAGTATTAAAACAATAAAAGACCTGAAATATTTCAGTTTGTGTGCAATGAATCTAATATATGGAAGTTTAATTTTTATCAGTACATTACAGAAAATAATTAACTTCATCACAATAACCTATTTTTTGAGAAGGACTAGTATATGTAAAACAATGGCCAAGAATGGTGTTCATGGGAGGACTCCAAGGAGGAAGCCACTGCTGTCTAAAAATAACATTGTTGCTCATTTAATGTTCGCAAAAAGTCACTTGGACACTCCACAGAAGTTTTGGAAAAATATTTTGTGGACTGATGGAACCAAAGTTGAATTGTTTGGGAGGAACACACAACGTCATGTGTGGAGGAAAAATGGAACAGCTCACCAACATCAACACCTCATCCCCACTGTGAAGCATGCTGGAGGGTGCATCATGGTTTAGGGCTGTTTTGCTGCCTCGGGGTTGGACAACTTGCAATCATTAATGGAAAAATGAATTCAAAAGTTTATCAGGATGTTTTGCAGGAAAACCTGAGGCCATCTGTCAGACAGTTGAAGCTAAAAAGAGGATGGATGCTGCAACAAGACAATGATTCAAAACACAGAAGTAAATCAACTTCACAATGGTTTCAGAAGAACAAAATACACAATCTGGAGTGGCCAAGTCAAAGTCCAGACTTGAACCCCATTGAGATGCTGTGGCATGACCTCAAGACAGCGATTCATGCCAGACATCCCAGGAATCTGACTGAACTACAGCAGTTTTGTAAAGAAGAATGGGCCAACATTAGTCCTGATCGATGTGCCGGACTGATCTGCAGCTACAGGAATGTCTGATTGAAGGTATTGCTGCCAAAGGGGGGGCCACAAAATATTAAATGTGATGGCTCAGTTACTTATTCCTTCCCCTTTTGTCATTGTTTGCATGCTATCCTCATTAAAATATGAAAACTTATAAATGTTTGGGTGGTTTTAATTAAAGCAGACACTGTTTTTTCATCTTTGTGATTTTGACAAAAATCAGATCACATTTGATGGTGATTTTATGCAGAAATGTGAGAAATTCCAAAAGGTTCCGATACTTTTTCATACCACTGTACAGGACTGCTCCATGCTGTATTTCTGTGAAACATGGCTCGAGGAGAGTACACCCGAAAAGGCGATTACATCAGCCAGCTACACGGCCTTCAGGGAGGACTGGAGTGCAGAGGACAGCAACAAGAACCACGGTGAAAGAACGGCAGAGTCTCGTTAAATAAACCTGGTGTACTGACTGTAGATTATCTCTAAACCTTGCTCTGAGAATGGAGAACATCTAACTTTGCAGTTGTGGCCATTTTGTTTATCGAGAGAACTGTTCATTTTTTTTTCCAACAAAACAATGGGCATAGTGCAGTATATTATAATATAATACAATATAATATAATATAATATAATATAATATAATATAATATAGTGCAATTTCATTTATTGTGGTTATCTACTGATTTTATTGTATTATTATTATTATTATTATTATTATTATTATTATTATTATTATTATTATATTGTTTACTGGGTCTGTGTAAGGTCCTTTTAAACATGGAATTTTTATGTATTTATTTTATAGCAGTTTGTGTGTTGTTTATTTGAACCAACTTTTATGTTTGTAACTTGACTCCTTGAATATCCTGGTGGCGCTGCTCGTTGGCGACGCACGTCGTAAGAATATGATATAACCAAAATTTCCTCCGGGATATTAAAGTCTTATCCTATCTTAAGGTCTACATCTGCCTGTGGGAATGTGACCGCACCAGACATACGTGCATAAACACATTAGACAAGGCATCACTTCAGACAGTGCAGGATTGAAGCCCTTGCTGTATACTCAACACAGAAGGGATTAAATTTTATTTATGGAAAAAAAGCAAAAGAAAAAGAAAAACTTAGGTTTTAGGCATACTGTGTAAAAGAAGCATAAACGTAGAAAGCAAAACTCCATGGATGAGTTACAGACAAACCTTCAGGCTCTGCGCTTTCTTTGAGGACAGCTTGCTTCAGTGGGCAGCAGAAGATTTCGTGACACTTAGCACGAAAGGGGGAGCCTTTACTCCTTATATCCGCTGAATGGATGGAATCCTGCCGCAACATAATGTACTCCTGGGTACCTGGGGCAGCGTCATCCTGGACTGTGTCCGGGCCACAACAAAATGAATGTAGGGTTAGAAAAGGGGAGAAAAGGCGTTCAAAATAACAAAACCAGTCTCAACACAACAAAAAAGGAAAGAAAAAAATAAATAAAAAGATGAGAAAGAAGCAAACCAGGTAAACACAGTATCATAAGCAACAACAGTAAGCACAATAAAACACATGGCTGCTTGATCTTTAGAGAGAGAAAGAGAGAGAGAGAGAGCGAGAGCGAGAGAGAGAGAGAGAGAGCGAGAGAGAGAGAGAGAGAGAGAGAGAGAGAGAGAGAGAGAGAGAGATAAAGAGGGATATATTTTTAAAGTTAATACACAGTAAATCACAAATGATTGAACCCAAAATGAAAGCAGTTAAGGAAATGCGGGGAAGGACAGATGGGGAGAAAACTGAGCAGGGCCCAGGGAAAGGATTCTTCCATCATCAACCCCAATACTAAGCATCATCCTGTGGGTCACAAGCATGGCTATGATCATGGCAGTGCAGAGATGTACACTAACCCTCTCACCTTCACCTGTTCAGGGACGTCTGGACATTCATCATAATCACTAAGGGAAATTTCAACAGCAAGTGCAGGCCATGCATCAACTATACAGTACAATCAACTGAGAGTCGCATATAATATGTTATGAGACTTTCACATGCACATTCGATCAACAGCAATTCATTTTTGCATGATGCAGAGTTTTTCATGCACAGACAGCTGTCATTGCCATAATGGATTCATGCCAGGCTTTCACTTCTTTAGCTTCTTTAGGTGTTTAAAATTAACCGGTCTGCCTTTTATTGATTATATTCGTGTAAATTAGTAATTACTTATTTAGAGCTCTCTACGGTCCTGCTCACTTAAATCTTGTGGAGCTGAAAGTGTTTTATGTAAAAATAAATAAAAAATTATCCAGGATATCAAATGTACGTGTTCATTTAAGTAATGTAGGTCAGCAAACTGAACTACACATGTCCAAACAAGAACACACACACACACACACACACACACACACACACACACACACACACACACACACACACACACACACACACACACACACAAAAATTCATCAAAATGTATGAGGTTGGCAATTAACTTCTAGTGTCCATTAAGACAGAGATCTAAAACAGGATTCAGACGGGACTAATATCAGATAATTAACACAGGCATTTTGAAATTTAATAGAAATTTGAAGCAGGTTGCTTTGTAGTTTGAAGTACTTAAAGGTTCCCATTCATTAGTGAATAGTTTGTGTTTTATCTTTCATATTCAGTTCATTTTGTAAATAAAACGTCTCCCAGTAAAACCACCCCACCTGGTTTGGTGTCGATTTACAACAATAACAAGATCATGTGAATGGAGGAAAGATCATGTGACTGTACGGTGACGTGGAAGTAAAAAATAAAATAAAATAAATCACAGAATCAAATCATAGAAACTGAAAAATTCCGATATCAAATTTTAAGAAACAGAAGAAGGCAACAAAGAATAAAACTAACAAAGCATTGTACTCTCCTCCTTCTCACTCCACTTCCTTTTCTGTAACACACACACACACACACACACACACACACACACACACACACACACACACACACACACACACACACACACACACACACCTGGCCTGCCTCTTTGAAAGGGTGGGTTTTGAGGCAGAATTTGAAGAACTCCGTCAGTATTCCAGAAGTGGGGACTGAACGGCTAAAGGCTCGCCACCCCATTGTGAGGGTAAGTTGTATATCGTAGGAGGATCTGAGAGTATGGCTAGGTATGTTTACATGAAGAAGCTCTGGTGGATATGGAGATTGCCTTGAAGGTGAGAAGCAGGATTTTGCAGATGATGCGAAATCTGATGGACAGCCTGTGAAGGATAGGTGTTATATGACTGGAGGAGGCTGTTTTGGAAATGATTACAAGTATACCGCAACTTAAATCATTTCGAGTTAAGTCGTTCTCGATTATACGTCGGTTTTCAAAAAATACATGACAAAATAAAAAGTAAAAAATAAATAAATAAAGTTTATGTCATTATAATCATATACAGTAGGCCCTTGACCAATCACAGTTCAGCGATCCACCCCTGCATACTTGCGGATTGGCGACAAACCCAGAAGTAACAGGCATGTGATTCAGCCAATGGCTGAGAACTTTTGTTTCTCCCTGCTGCTGATTGGTTGCAGATTATGTATACACCTTTTTTTTTTCTCCTTCGTGCACATGTCATCAATGTGATTGCTTGAATTGCGAACTCACGTGTTTTTAGTGTATTTTTAATGATTATTGAAGCCCTATGATATCACTCTAATGCCCTGCATCTTCTCTAGATTCTGGTAAGGAGCCTAAGCGCTTTATTTATTCATAAATATTATCCAAGTACAAAATTTAAAAGTTTTTACTGAATCATTACTACATTTTACTGGATTATTACTGTACTAATGAGTAAGACTGTCTATGGGATGTGTTTAAGGGTGTGACAGATAGTCCATTGGCTGCTACTCTGTCAAAGAGTCATACTCAGGTCAAGGAGGATGAGGATGATGAGAAGACATAAGGATGGTAATTTTTACAAGCACTGTTTAAGGGATGAAAGAACAATGCTAAGGTGATGGAGGAATGGACAATAGCAATTATTAGAGGGGCCAGTGAATGGATGGATGTTTTAGCCAGAGAGGTAGGGAGGGGACCAAGCTGGCAGGTTGATGGCTTAGATTTGCAGATGAGGTCAGATATATCAGCAATGGATGAACGTATGAAGCCAGAGTTGGGATAGGAAAAAAAGGGAATACAAAAAGTCAGGAAAGATGAGGTGGCTGATTTGCAGAGTGCAAGTTACTGATGAATACTGTCAATCTTTTGTTGAAAAAAAAGTTGTGTGCATATGTGTGCTTTGGAACTCTGATGGCCTAACAAGCTGTCTAGGGTTTACCTTGCCCTCACACATAGACATTTGACATGGGTGAAAGGCATTCCATTTATTCATTCCTTCATTCATTTTCTGACCTGCTTAATCGTAATTAGGATTGTGGGGAGACTGTCACCTATCTCAGCCCGCCCCGGATGATGGCAGAGTTCACACTGGACAGCTTGCCAGGCCATCACAGGGTGGAAATACACTGACAGCTATGCAGCTCCTCTTTACGGAAGTCAGCATGGGGCTTTTACATCCCTCACACCATTTACAGTGAGAGACATGGCCAGCCTTTGATAACCAAGTTAGCACTGGGAGGACAGTGACAACCCGTTGAGAGTGGGGCTTAAACCCCCAACCTTGGGATCAGCGATCCAGCACCTTACCTGAAAGGTCTCCCCACCACCCTAATTGGAATTAAAAGTGGCTTAGAAAATGAATGAAAGAATGAATGGATAGTTTATATTTGGAGATGGCATGGTGGCAGTAGCCAGCACAACCACCTCACAGCAAGAAGATCTTGATTTGATTCGCAGACTCAGTACTTGTGTGTTGTTTGTATGTTGTCCCAGTGCTTGGGTGGGTTTGTTGTGTGTGAAAAGTTTGGTTTCCTGCCATAGTCCAAAAATATGCACAGTAGGCTGATTGGTGGTTCAAAACTGTTCCAAGGTGTGAGAGTGAGGGTGTTCTGACCCTGCAATGGTCTGGTGAGCTGTTCAGGGTGTGAGTCAGTTCAGATCAGCACCAGCTTCCCCACAACCCTAATTAGGATTAAGTGGCTTACAAAATGAATGAAAAATGAATGTAGTTTATATCTATTTTAATATCTGTATACTGTTATTATTACCACTATCCTGTCTTATTGAAACTGATGTGTCTAGAACCCCTTCTCACGTTCCTGTGCACTCACAACTGTAAAGCAGAGTACAGATGGTCTTTTCAAATGTGCTCATGCAAACTATCGAAGACTTCAGACTGCAACTTCAAAATTGGAAGTAAAATCCCCATGATGATGATGTCATGGAGTTCTCAGAGTCAAATTGTTTCTTTGTTTGTTTAAATTTGTTTTATTTGTTATTTTGTTTGTTCATGTTTTGCACTCTGCTCGTCTATGACCGGTCAACTCTACTACAGCTATAAGATCGGAGTATCTTTGGGCGTGTATAACTAAGCAGAGCTAATATGCTATTAGCAGAGCTAACATGCTATGATAGGCAACTCAATGCGAGCCGCACCCCAGCTAGCAATAAGCCCAGGGGGAAGGGCCGAACGACGACTCCGGCGCTTGGGATTGCAGGGGATGAAGGCCGTGTAGCCGGCTGGTATAATCGCCTTATCGGGTGTACTCTCCTCGAGCCATGTTTCACAGAAACACAGTCCTGTAGAGCCCTCTGCACTGCAATCTGAGCATCAAGCTTGTTTCGCAGGGACTGAACATTTTCAAGCAGTATGGCCGGAAGTGCTAACTAAGTCTCTGAGAACTCTGCCTGGGCGGTTAGCATGGAGCTCCCATAGCATAGCAGCTCACGATAGAAATTGTTACGTGCTTAGTTGCCCGAAGCTGAAGCTGCTCATAGCTGTAGTAGGGTCAACCGATCATAGAGAAGCATAGTGCAAAACATGAACAAACAAATTAAAACGAACAAAGAAACAATTTGACTCTGAGAACTCCGCGATGTTGCCCTCTAGGCAGCGCTATCTTGGAGACGTCACTCCAAGACGTCACTCCAAGTTCAATGTATATGTGTAATAAAGTTTATCCTTTTGGTATCATTTGTTAAACATGCTACAGGACATAAAATCTCACGCACAAACATTCTCAGAATTAACTTAAGTACTGTACTGGAATAATAATTGAAAAAGACTTTAAAACGAGTGCTTTACAACAGTATATGCTGTATAATGTTTATATTTTATCATCAATAAAAATAAGAGTAAAAATTAAGTTTTTCTTAATCATTACTATATTTTATTACATTAATACTGTATTAATGAGTAAGACTGTCTATAGAATGTGTTTAAGAAGCATATTTTAGCGCATGTAATAGATACATAGTATTTTACTTCCGGCTGCTCATTCGCACATGTGACGTGTTACATGGGGTTTCACTTCCGGGTACAGAACTCGTGGATTATCTCGATTCGAGGGAGGGCTCATACCCAAACCCCCGCGAATGTCGAGGGCCTATAGTACATCTATTTTCAATTTCACGTCACTGTGACACGCAATGGAGAGCCAATCCTTTCTGTACTCCACTGTGTGGGTGGGTCCGATAGCTTCAAACTCCAATTTTATTGGATTATAACAACAGTCACAGACTGCGCGTGTTGTTTGAGTAAAGAGATATATTTCCCTAGTTTTGATCAGCTCATTTCCACGAAGCCAAGCACAGCTGGCAAGCAAACACAAATGGACAGACATGGAAAAACTTCAACCCGCAGACCAGCTGATTGCCAAAACTTGGGACGCGCTTCCTGTCACATAAACACTGCAGCGTGTGAGTCCAATAAAATTAGAGTTTCAAGGTATCAGACCCGCCCACACAGAAAGGATTGGCTCTCCGCTTCGCACCACAGTGACGTGGCATTGAAAGTAGATGAATAGATTTGCTCTGAGCCCTGAGCCCTTAGAAAGTGAAGCTGCATCATCTCCTGCTTGGCCTTTTAAGATGCTGGCACTGCCTGCAGCGCAAAGAACTGTCGTACGCAACACTCGCACTGCACCGCCATGAATCATGCTTCACGACTTTTGCGGTCGTAAAGTCGATCAGACTTAACTCGAATAGGTCGTAAGTCGACGACTCACTGTATATTATATCTTAATTATCAGTAAATGGTTTTGCTTGTTGGGCATCCCAGTATGATCAGTACTTGACTCTACATATACTGTACTATAATATGAACAGTACAACAAACTGAGTCATGAATAAATGTGAAAAAAGATTGACCCCTACTGTCTAATTCATCCCATCATACTGACTGGATGTATGTTAAATTCACATTCTTAACAAATCCATATATAGCATGTAGTTCAACTCATATATATATTTATATATATATATATATATATATATATATATATATATATATATATATATATATATATATATATATATATAAGGCACATACATAAAAGCAATAGGAATTCCAGATCCTGCTCAGTCTTCATATAGGTGCTGACATAGCTGTACTGTAAACTACTTCTTACCACACAGTCCTCTACAGTTCCTGGAAAAACCAATACAGTACTTCTCTTCTCCGAATCCTCCTAAATTTGAAATTTCAGTCATGTTTATTAATGACCTTGTTAACTGTCGGCTCGTCAGCAGCAATAAAAATGATGTATACCAAGACAGCTTCTTTATAGGCTGGCAGTGAGAGAATGTAACTGGCTGTGTCCGGAGTAGAGAGAATACTGCTAAGTGACTGAGGAATCTGCTAGATAGGAAGTTCATGCAAGTTCTCCACTCCTCCATTAGCCATTTTTCCTAAAATAAAGCTGTCAGCCTATATCTTGATTATCCTTACTTTAGTTTCTGCATCAGAATAATCGCCATTGCATCCCAAGCACAAAGAAGCGTGAAGCTGCACCCTTGAGAGAATATGAAGAGTTTGTTTTCAAGTTCAATTGTTTTAATTGTGAGTGAAAACTATTTAAGTAGCTTCACAAAATAAATAAATAAATAAATAAGTGAATAAAAAATAAAAAATTCAAACAACCCCCCCCCCCCCCCCAATAGATTTTAAATAAAAATGTACAGGAAAAAAAGCTGTTTTCTCATAATTCAAACACTTTGACTTATCTGTTTTTGAAAACAAACTTTTCACATGAACAGTCTGATTTTTCATGGCTGTTACAATCATACATTCACCCACCAATGAACTATCACAAATTCCTCTATTTTTAATCTTTAAACGATGTTTAAAAATGTAAAAACACTCCAAATGTAAAATATTTTTGCTCCATATCTACAATGTTACTGATCATTTAATATTCTTTTAAATTATATCCTTATTTTTTATCACAGATCAGAAATGTTTTCACCAAAACAAGAAGCACCCCGTTCACACATACTCAATCTATCTCTATCTAATTTCTATCTTTCTATCTATTATTCAAACCCCCACCTCTCTCTCTCTATCTCTCTCTCTCACTTTCTCTCTCTCGCTCTCTCTCTCTCTCTCTCTCTCTCTCTCTATATATATATATATATATATATATATATATATATATATATATATATATATAATTTTTAAAGGGGGTCCAACACCCCGGTTTGCCAGTCCGGAAGTACAGCCCCTGATGACCACACAATATTGCAGAAACGTGTCAACCAAGGCAGTCCTACAACATCCAGAGCCCTGAGATATTGATTGCAGATCTCATCTATCCCCGGAGCCCAACCACCAAGGAGTGGTTTGACTACCTCAGTGACCTCAGCGCCAGTGGAGGTCAGACCCCCACCCAATCAGATTCAAGAGGTTTTCGAAGTATTCCTTCCACCTCCCATCGACATCCCCAGTTGAGGTGAGCAGCTCCCCTGTTCCACTGTAAACAGTATTTGTGGAAGACTGCTTCCTCCTCCTGAGGCATCAGAGGGTGCTCCAGAACCTTTCTGAGGCCAACTGATAATCGCTCTCCAGGCCCTCACTGAACTCCTCCCATGACCGAGACTTTGCTTCAGCAACAGCTCAGGCTGCAGCATGTTTAGCCTGCCAGTACCTGTCTGCTCCCTTGGGAGTCTAAAAGACCAATAAGACCCAATAAGCTTCCTTTTTCAACTGGATGGTCCCCTTACCACAAGTGTCCACCACCGGGTTCGGGATTTACTGCCATGACAGGCACTGATGACCTTCTGGCCACAGCTATGGGCTGCCGCCTCAACAATGGAGGCAAGAAACATGGCCCATTCAGATTCCATGTCACTTGTCCCTTTCAGGATGTGGTAGTAGCTCTGCTGCAGGTGGGAGTTAAAGGTCCCTCTGATAGGAGACGCGACAAAACATTCCCAGGAGACCTACATGCTTGAGCCTGCCAGGTCAGGAGGTGGCCTCCCTCGCCATCAGAGCCAGCTCACCACCAGGTGGTGGATGGTTGACAGCTCAGTTCCCCTCTTCACCCGAGTGTCCAGAACATACAGCCGCATGCTCGGTGTCAGAACTACAAAGTCAATCACCCAACTATGGTCTAGGGTGTCCTGGTGCCACGTGCACTTATGGACACCTTTATGTTCGAACATAGTGCTTACGATGGACAAACTGTGATGAGCACAGAACCTCAAAAATGAAACACCATTCGGGTTCAGACTACAGAGGCCATACCTACTGATCACACCCTTCCAGTTCACACTATCGTTGCCCACATGGGTGTTGAAGTCTCACAGGACAATGAATGAGCCCCCCGAGGGAGCATTCTCCAACACACCCCCTAAAGACTCCCAGAAGGGTGGGTACTCTGAACTGTCATTTGTTGCATAAGCACAAACAACAGTCAGGATCCATCCACTGCACTCAAAATAGGAAGGAAGCTACCCTTTGGAGAACTCCAATGTGTGGGCACCAAGAAGTGGAGCAACAAAGATGCCCACACCAATTCACTGCCTCTCCCCATGTTCAACTCCAGAATGGGATAAGGTCCAGCCACTCTCGAAATGAGTGTCTCCAGAGCTGAAGCTATGCATTGAAGTGAGTCCAACTATATCTAGTCAGTATCTCTCCACCTCACGCATCAGCTCAGGCTCCTTTCCCGCTACAGAGGTGATATTCCATGTCCCAAGGGTCATAGTCAGTAGCCGACGATCAGTCTGAAAGAACCTATGCCTTCTGCTGCCACCCAACTCACACTTCACCCGACCCCTTTAGCTCCTCCCTCAGGTGGATGGTCCATGGGAGATTGGACTCATTTCTCCTTTTGGGGCTGGGCCTGGCCGGGCTCCATGGGCAGAACCCCAACCAGCAGCTGTTCGCCTTTATGCCCCACCCCCAGGCCTGGCTCAAAGGGGGACACAGTGACCTGCATTCTTGTTTCTTCTTTCTTCATAGAGGTCTTTTGAACTGCGCTGCATCTGGACCTTCACCTAGGAGCTGTTTGCCTTGGGTGACCCTACCAGTGGCATAATGCTCCTGACAGCATAGCTCCTAGGATCATTAGAACACGCAAACCCCTCCACCACGATAAGGTGGTGACTCAAGAAGGGGTGGTATTATTATTATTATTATTATTATTATTATTATTATTATTATTATTATTATTATAAAATCGTGTACGTCGTTTGAAATTGTTTTATAATGTATAATCAGTGAAGGAAAGTTATACCAGCTGGGAAAGAGGCAACAAAAAGTTCCACCAAGTGAGAAAGTAGAAAGCTGTTCATTGTTTAAAAAAATAAAATAAAATAAAATAAAAATCTCAGCTCTGGCTAAGCAGCTAACACTAAGAAGGCACATCAATGACCCATTACTTTGAGAATGCAGCGCAGAACAAAAGCAATTAGTGCTTTGCTGAGTCGCTGCAGGCTCTTCAGAAGTAGTATCAAGCTCACCATATGCTCACATGAACAAGTAAAAATATTTCCAACTTCAATAAAGTACTGAATGGTACAAAGGAGAAGATAATGTAGACTTAAAAGAAACGGTGTTCTTGGAACAACGCACAAGAATTATTTTCATTATGGTACGTAATATAGGTTTTAAGGCACATGATTAGGATTAGCATAAATTCTGGTGGACTTCAAATAATTCTTCTTCATTTATTTGCCAAACTGCTTATTCCTACCGGGGTCATTGGAAGGCTGAAGCCAACCTCAGCTGACTCTTGGCATAGGTGGGGTACACCCTCAACAGCTTGTCAGTCCATTGCAGGGCCAATAAACACAACCGATTACATTCACATTCACATCAACGGGCAATTTGGAACAGTGAATTAGCCTTCCAAGAGTCAGAGGCAGTACCCAAGGATCAGTCCAACAAAACCCACGGCACCTTTAAAGAATAAACTTATGCTAATTTATCTCAGTGAAGGTTTCATATAGTTGACAGCATTGTCCGTTTAGAGATCACCTGCAGGGAGTGTGAGTAAAGGATGCACATGGAACCATTGGTTAGATAAATAAATAGATACTAAAGTTAACCATTGACATTGCGTTATTTTTAAAAAGGCGAATAAAACATCCAGGTCAAGAAAAACTTAACCTCAATGAATCATTCATTAAATCCTCATGGAATATTGTATGTTTTACTGGCTCGTCTAATGTAATCTACAAAGATGATTTAATACGAAGTTTCCCTTATGTATTTATAACTTGTGATATTTCAGGCTGATGTAAATTATATCAGAACCCACTGTGTACTGAAAATTTGAGTCCAGTTGAAGATAAATGAGCTGCTCTTGGTCTCGTACCAGAGGATATGGAGGAGTAGTATTGAGTCCAGAAATTTTACTGCTGAGGTTTCAGTAACTGACAGATTTCTGGCATTTTCTACACCACTGGAGTATTAGTCAAGTCTCTTTAAATAGATCACAGAAGCAAACTAGGGGATCGGAAATGTAATAAAAACCTAGTTGACTTTTCTAGTTCTGGTTGAGCCAAAAAATGCCTTTGCAACTTGTTTACTCACATTCATTTTAAGAATATAAATCAGATACACAGTCTGTTTTTTTTGTCCTATTATTATTATTACTACATGGGGCAGTTGTGGAAGTCCCCCAGTGCCGCTAACTGGGTTAGTTTGATAATTGGCCAGTATAAAATAATTTGGCCGGTATAAAATAATTGGCCGGTATAAAATAATTTATTAATAAATTTATATTTATATATTAATAAATAATTTATTAATAAATTGGCCAGTATAAAATAATTTGGCCGGTCATGTCTCTCACTGCCTATGATGTGAGGTTCATGTAAATGAACCATTGCTGACTTTTGATAAGAGTAGCCTACATTACCGTTGGCGTGTTTCCACCCTGCGATGGTCTGGCGAGCTGGTCCAGGGTATACTTTGCCCTCGCCCGGAGTCGGCTAGGATGGGAGTCAGCTTCTCTGCAACCCTAATTATTATTAAGCGATTACAGAAAATGAATGAATGAGTGGTGGAAGTAGTTAGCATGTTCGCCTCATAGTAAAATGGCTTTGTTGGGCTTTTCATACCCGACCCTAGTAGCTCATCAGGCCGGTGCTTATCCCCGGTTTCCGTAGTGTGACATGACCAGGAGTACAACTCTTCCTGGATGGGACACTAGTCCATCGTAGGTTACCTTTCCAATATATTTTTACCGGTACCCATTTATACTGCTGGGTGAACAGAGGGACACTTGTGGTTGAGACCTTGCCCAGGGGTTTTAGCACAGTGGGGGTCTAACTGGGATTTGAACACACAACCTCCCAATGATGAGCGCAGCACCCTAACCCCTACGCAACCAGCCCCACCAATCACAGCAAAAATGCCTGGGTGCAATTCCTAGCTTGCATGTTTATGTGAGCGTTGCATGTTCTCCCCTTTGCTTGCGTGGGTTTCCTCCGGGTACTCCGGTTTTATCTCCCACAGTGGAAAAACATGCGCAGTAGGCAATTCGGCTGTTCCAAATCCTCCCTAGGTGTGAGTCTGAGTGTGAGAGATTATTTGAGTGCTGGTCGTGCGATGGCTTGGCATGCCGTACAGGATGTATCCAGCCCTCACCCCGAGTCGCCGAAGATGGGCACCAGCCAGTCCCTGACCCTAAGTAGAATTCTGTGGCTCAGAACATGAATGAATGTTTAATTAAATCAAGTGAGGAACAGATTGAACTCAAAAACGGTTATCATCATATTACTCCTGATAAGCTTCTGACAGCCCCATGAAAATATAATATATTTTCATGGTAATATAGAAGTATGTATTATTTACTAGAATTAGCAACTACTAAATGTTGGAGAGTATCAATCTGCCTCTTTGCTACTCAGAAATGTAGATATCATGTTGCTTACCAACAGAGATAAAGGTAAATGCAATTGCACATAAAATACTTTTACTTGACTTGTCGTTTACTAAAGCACAAACATACAGACTAAAAGCTTGACCTGAAATCGTAGTCAAAAACCGGCAGAGTTCAATCGATCAGGCAGACGGATAATTAAAGGGAAAATAGTCATCAAAAAGAAAAGACAGAAAGAGCAAACATGAAACACAAAGGCGTGGTATGCACTGGCAACAGGAACAATATGTGTACGCTTCTTATATAACATGAATATTTAGAGGAATGGAGGCCTACAGATCATGTGACAGAGTGATGTGAAGGGCGTGTCAGGAGTCAAGTGACTAAAATCCATGTCGTGCATGCTGCCTCTACCACTTCATAAATGTGTCTGTGATATCATGCTTCCTACAATGTTCACTTTATTACCCTTTACAGTAAAATACAAATATGTGTAATATACTGTAATTACATCATGCAACTGTTATTATAGCGCACATTATAAATGGACAAGTGAGACTTAAATATTCATTAAAACCCAAAGAATAAAAGCCACAGCCAGAGCAATAAAACTATATAAATGCACAATCTAATGGCACGACATGATTATAATGACTCCTACTGTGAAAGTGCCACAGAGAAAACAAACGATAGAAGCCGTGAATCCAGTTTGTAGGATCACAGGATGAAAGAACTTACGGATATATCCAAAGTTAAAAGACGTAAAGGCGGTGCTATTAGCTTTGAATATTATAGCTTTCATCAAACCGACTTATTCCGCTTGGCAACGCCGATCAAGGAAGAGAATAGAGATGTCAAGTGCTAAGCAAATGAGGAAATAAAACAATAACAAACTGATAAACATCAGCTTCCTGTGTGTATAGGCTTTTCTGTGTAGATGCACGTCTATCTTCCTCCAGACTACCCTTCACACGACGCATTAATGAAGCGTCTACAAAGCGTCTACAAAGCTCACGTCATGGCGTCTTTAAGGACGGCCACCATTTTGCCTTTTAATTGGGACTCGATGACTGCTTCATAAAAGCTAATTCATGTAAAACACATTCTTCTCACAGAGAAGATTACGGATTACTGCCAGAGACGGTATTCACGGTTTAATCAACAGATGATAAAAGCTAATGGGATTGTGTACAGTTAAAGCCTGATTAATCCATTTGTGACCTGACGTGAAAACAAATCAGACGTTGGACTGAAATGTGGGCTGGAGAGTGTCAGAAGTTGATCTTTTACCCACATGTTTGATTTTATTTATTTATTTATTTATTGAGGGGAGTTTTTGGGCCATATTAAAATATCCGATCAAATTAGTCCACAGTAAAATTCTATGGCTGAAAATTTTACGATGGGACCACGTGACGAGTGACACTGTTTAATTAGGGCTTCATAGATTTCTAATTGAGCAATAAATTATACACAGCGAAGGACAGGCAAGCAAAAAGATAAAGTAGGACCAGCACTGGCTCTCATATTTTCTCATTCACAGTCTCTGCCTTATGCTGTTTTGTGTGTGTGTGTGTGTGTGTGTGTGTGTGTGTGTGTGTGTGTGTGTGTGTGTGGGCGTGTGTGTGTGGGTGTGTGTGTGTGTGTGTGTGTGTGTGTGTGTGTGCGTGTGTGTGTGTGTGTATGTTGTTGTTGTCATTGCTGTTGTTGTTGGTGGTGGTGGTTGTTGTTGGTGGTTGTGGTGGTGTTAATGGGCACTCTGGCCTTCAGGATTACTTTATTCTGTTCATAGAGTAGATCAATAAAGAGCACCTTCTGAAATCTACCCAAGGACACCATGGGCTGGCCAATCATATTTAGCTATTATTATTTATTTAATTTCTTAAAATCGGTATAATATGGTACATTAAAAAAAATAAATCTAAATCAAATAAAAATGAGCAAAGACTACAATGGCATTAATCTGCATGTATTCTGTGTTTGATGTGCGATACTTGGCATTTTAGGAGGTTAAGGGTTGCCATGTAGCAACAAGAACTAAACGGAAAAACCTTCCCAAGCATTTCAATAATGGAACGTCGGTGATGCAGAGATTAAACTGTGCTGTTAGTGATTGATTCATTTATTTCTGATTTACATTTACAATACAGTGGTACCTTAACTTACAAGTGTCTTTTATAATTAATTTTCAATGATATAAGCTTCGATCCCGCCAAAAATCTGCCCTATCCAACCAGCAAAATTTTGATTTACGGGCTCTGCTGGGGAAATGGCTTTTCTGTACCGATTAGCCTCGTATTCTTCCACGTGTATCCCTCTACGCGCCGAGAACGCTATCGTTTGCTCGGTGCTTTTCCCCTGTACCAGGGGTGTCAAACTCGTTCCACAAAGGGCCGTGTGGCTGCAGCGTTTTGTTTCAACCAAGCAGAGGCACACCTGACTGCTCATTTAATCAACTGATCTGAATGTTCATGGAGTTGATTCCGCAGTCTCCGTACAGAGAACACAAATTGACCAATCAATTGCCTGAAGACTCGAACCAGTTGATTAAATGAGTCATGTGAGGTGTGCTGCTGCTTGGTTGAGGCAAAAATCTGCAGCCACACGGCCCTTTGTGGCACGAGTTTGACACCCCTGCCCTACACCATAGATGCGAGAGTGCCACTGCCACCTACTGTAGAGGATGCATAATTACACTTCATTATTGTACAGTATGGCAAAAAAAGCATATTCCTCAGGGCCCAAACCACCCACCCCCCACCCCACTCTCCACCCCCCCCCCCTGGCATCACACTGCACCCCCCAATGGGAGAGTTCCCTACTATTTGAGAAGCACCAGCCTTGTGGGAGCTCACCACGAGCCTTTCCTTGCTGGCATTCATAGCGTGCACACGCATAAAATTCTCCTTCTCCTCCTCCTCTGTTATGCATCCCTCATGCCTGCCCACGTAACATCTTTGCGCCCATGCGATCTTTGCCGCAGTTGATGATCATAAGGATTAGTTGACTTATTGTTTATTATTGTTCTAATCATTATTCTAATTATTATTAACATTAATGTACATGAAATATATATTGTTTTTAAATGTTTATCTTTAATATATTAGATCAAATATACAAGTTTGGGATTATGAGTTTGGGATTATGAGTTTGGGAGGGGGTTGGAACGGATTAATTTGATTTCTATTATTTCTGATGAGAATATGTGTTTTATCAAATGAACATTTAGACTTACGAGCTCACCCATGGAACTGAATAATGTCATAAGTCAAGGTACCGCTGTATTTGAAAATCACCCTAATCCAGAGTGACGTGTATTTTATCTCATTTATACACCTGAGCAGATGAGGGTTAAGGGCCTTTCTTAAGGGCCTATCTGTGCCACTTTGTTTGACCACTGAGCCAACAGTGTCCTCGGTGTAAACATAAATATAATTTAATATTGTGAAATGTAATTTTTGTTCGGGTCATGGGAAGGCTGCAATCCATCCCAGCATTAAGGACGATACATGGATCAATTTCAAAAACAAATATTCAGTCATTCATTTTCTGAACTGATTAATACTAATTAGGGTCCCAGGGAGGCTGGTTCCCATCTCAACCGACTCTGGGTGAGGGCAGAGTACATCCTGGACAGCTCGGCTGGCCATCGCAGAGCACAAACATGCTGATGGCAATTCAATGGCCTACTCTTTACAAAAATCAGCAATCGTTCTTTTACATGCTTCACAACGCAGGCAGTGAGGGCCATGGCCAGCTTTTAATAACCCAGTTAGCTGCACTGGGGACACAACAAATATGGTCAGATTTAATGAATAAGCTTAATGTAAAAACATAAAATAGAACAAAGAGGCGGACCAATATCAAATTGCATAATACAGCAAATAGAAATTGCCTGATCATTCCTAAGGTCAGATAAGGCATGTTTATTGGGCTTTTTTACACCTGGGCCTACTGGTTCGTCAGACCACAGCTTATTCCTATTTTCTGTAGTGTGAAGCAACTTGGACTTCATCCCCTCCTGGATGGGATACTAGTCCGTTGCAGGTTACCGTCACAGTATTTTTACAGCTACCCATTTTTACTGCTAGATGGATAGAAGCACACTTGTAGTTGTAAGACCTTACCCAGGGGTCTTAGCGTGGTGGGATCTAACAAGAAATTCAAATCCGTGACCTTGTGATCATGAGCACTGCACCCTGACCACTACACCACAGGCCCCACTGTAAAGAGCACACTTGGGTTTATTTGATTTGATCTTTAATGTTAACAAAATAATAGATATGAGTAATGCTGTACAGGTGCCTTGAGGCAAAGTTGTTGTTTTGTGAGAAAGCATTCAGAAGCAAAAATAGAGATCAACAGCGAACACATGGTCTATAGCCAGAACACATACCTAACACTTTAAAAGTATGTTAGGGAGTGTGAGGGGTGTGGTGAGCAATACAACTCACAATAAGTTCTTGGATGATTTTTTCATGGCTATTTTAGGTTTTAATATACAGTAATTGGATAAAGTATCCTGACAGACAATAATAATAATTACCTGATTGCACAATGCAGTATTTAATTAATATGTGGATATACTGGAGACAGCGTCTTTAGTTGCTTTTCACTTTGAATGGAAAACATCTTTCTCTCCATATATTTATCCAAATTAGGCCTAGATGGTACGTGTGAGTATGAGTAGTTGTGTGTGCGGCTGAGATAGGTTCCAGTCTTCCCTTGACCTTAGAAATGAAGTGTTTCAGTAGATGAGTGTGAGGGTGTTCATTCTGTTCCTGCAATATGTGAAATATGGATACACTGTACAGTATTTTCATAGTGATGTGGTTCAATCTATACTCAAAAACTGTAAAGATGATTTTGTACTGCTGTTAATATAAACTGTTTTACTACAATGATATAGGACTAGGGGGAGTGTATGGATGGAGCTTGTGGTATAGATGGACCTGTAGATGTAGATGGAGCTGTGGGTATACATGAGGGTAGTTATAGAGCTGGTAGTAGATGGTGCTGTTGTTATGGGTGGAAATGCTGCGATAGGTAGAGCTGTTAGTATGGATGAGATTGTTGGAATAGATGGAGCTGTTAGTATAGGTGAAGTTGTAAGTATGGATGGAGCTGATAGTATGGAACTATTGGTATAGATGGAGCTGTTAGCATGGATGGAGCTGTTAGTGTGGATGGAACTGTTGGTATAGATGGAGCTGAAAGTATGGATGGAACTATTGGTATAGATGAAGCTGTGAGTATTGATGGAGCTCTTAGTATGGAACTATTTGTATAGATGGAGCTTTCCGTATAGATGGATCTGTGAGTATGAATGGATCTGTTAGTATGGATGCAGCTGTTAGTATGGAACTATTTGTATAGATGGAGCTTTCCGTATAGATGAATCTGTGAGTATGAATGGATCTGTTAGTACGGATGCAGCTGTTAGTATGAAACTGTTGGTATAGATGGAGCTGTTAGTATAAATGGATGTGGTAGTATATGTGGAGCTGTTAGTATCGATGGATCTGTTAGTGTGAGTGGACTTGTTACGGTGGAACTGTTGGTATAGATGGAGCTGTTAGTAGAGATAAAGCTGTTAATATGGATGGATCTGTCAGTATAGATAGAGCTGTGAGTATAGCTGGAACTTTTAGTATGGATGGAACTGTTGGTATAGATGGAGCTGTTAGTATGGCGTGAGCTGTAATGGAACTGTTGGTATAAATGGATATGTCAGTATAGATGGAGCTGAGGGTATAGCTGGAGCTGTTCGTATGGATGGAACTGTTAGTATGGATGGAGCTGTTAGTATGGAACTTATGATTATAGATGTAGTTGTTAGTATTGACCGAGCTGTATGCAATGGATGGAGATGTACATATGGATGGAATTGTTGGTATAGATGGAGCTGTTAGTATGGATGGAGCTGTTAATATGGATGGACCTGTTGGTGTCTAAGGAGCTGTTGGTATAGATGAAGCTGTAAGTGTGGATGGAGCTCTTAGTATGGATGGCGCTGTTAGTATGGATGTATCTGTTAGTACAGATGGAGCTGTTGGTATAGATGGAGCTGTTGGTATAGATGGAGCTGTAAGTGTGGATGGAGCTGTTAGTATGGATGGATCTGTTAGTATAGAGGGAGCTGTTAGTATGGATAGAACTGTTGGCATCAATGGAGCTGTTGGTATAGATGGAGCTGTTATTATGGATAGAGCTGTTATTATGGATGGAGCTGTTAATATGGACCTGTTGGTGAAGATGAAGCTGTTAATATGGTTGCACTTGTTAGTATGAAACTGTTTGTATAGATGGAGCTGTTATTAATGATGGAGCTGTTAGTATGGAACCTTTGGTAAAGATGAAGCTGTTACTATGGTTGGACCTGTTAGTATGAAACTGTTAGGATAGATGGAGCTGTTAGTATGGATGGAGCTGTAAATGTGGATGGAACTGTTTGTATAAATGGATCTGTCTGTATAGATAGAGCTGTGAGTAAAGCTGGAGCTTTTAGTATGACTGGACCTGTTAGTATGGAACTGTTGGTATAGATGGAGCTGTTATGGAGTCAGCTGTAAGTGTGGATGGAACTGTTGGTATAAATGGATCTGTCAGTATAGATGGAGCTGAGGGTATAGCTGGAGCTGTTCGTATGGATGGCGCTGTTAGTATGAATGGAGCTGTTAGTATGGAACTTTTGATATAGATGGAGTTGTTAGTATTGATCAAGCTGTACGCAATGGCAGGAGCTGTACATATGGATGGAATTGTTGGTTTTGATGGAGCTGTTAGTACAGATGGAGCTGTTAGTATGGATGGAACTGTTGGTATCGATGGGGCTGTTGGTATAGATGGAGCTGTAAGTGTGGATGGAGCTGTTAGTATGGATAGCGCTGTTAGTATGGATGGATCTGTTAGTATGGAGGGAGCTGTAAGTATGGATAGAACTGTTGGCATCGATGGAGCTGTTGATATAGATGGAGCTGTTATTATGGATAAAGCTGTTATTATGGATGGAGCTGTTAGTATGGAACTTTTGGTAACGAGGAAGCTGTTAATATGGTTGGGCCTGTTAGTATGAAACTGTTGGGATAGATGGAGCTGTTATTAATGATGGAGCTGTTAGTATGGAAATTTTGGTAAAGATGAAGCTGTTAATATGGTTGGACCTGTTAGTACGAAACTGTTGGGATAGATGGAGCTGTTAGTATGGATGGATCTGTAAGTGTGGATGGAACTGTTTGTATAAATGGATCTGTCGATATAGATGGAACTGTTAGTATAGCTAGAGCTCTTAGTATAGCTGGAGCTGTTAGTATGGTTAGAGCTGTTAGAATGGATGGAGCTGTTAGTGTGAAACTGTTGATATAGATGGAGGTGTTACTATAAAGGGATCTGTTATTATGGAACTGTTGGCATAGATGGAACTGTTAGTATGAATGCAGCTGTTAGTATGGATGGAGCTGTTATTATGGAACTATTGGTATAGATGGAGCTGTTAGCATAGATTAAGCTGTTAGTATGGATGGAGTTGGAAATATGGATGGAGCTGTAACTGTTGATATAGCTGGAGCTGTGAGTATAGCTGGAGCTGTTAGTATAGCTGGAGCTGTTAGTATGGATGGAGCTGTTAGTGTGGAACTGTTGTTATAGATGGAGCTGCTATTATAGCTGGGGCTGTTAGCATGTATGGAACTGTTAGTATGAATGGAGCTGTTTGTATGGAACTACTTGTATAGATGGAGCTGTAAGTATGGATGGAGCTGAAAGTATGGATGGAGCTGGAACTGTTGAGATAGCTGGAGCTGTTAGTATAGCTGGAGCTGTTAGTATGGCTGGAGCTGGTAGTATAGATGGAGCTGTTAGAATGCATGGAGTTTTTCGTGTTGAACTGTTGATATAGATAGAGGTAGTTAGTATAAAGGGATCTAATAGTATGGAACTGTTGGCATAGATGGAGCTATTAGTATGGAACTGTTGATATAGATGGAGCTGTTAGCATAGATGAATCTGCTAGGATAGCTGGAGCTATTAGTATGAATGGATCTTTCAGTATGGGTGGATTTATTAGTATGAATGGAGCCGTTAGTATGAAACAGTTGGTATAGATGGAGCTGATAGTATAGATGGAGCTGTAAGTATGCATGGATCTGTTTGTATGAAACAGTTGGTATAGATGGAGCTGATAGTATAAATGGAGCTGTTAGCAAGGCTTGAGCTGTTAGTGTAGATGGATCTGTTAGTATGGATGGAGCTGTTAGTGTAGATGGATTTGTTAGTATGGATGGAGCTATAAGTATGGATGGAGCTATAAGTATGATGGAACTGTTGGAATAGATGGCACTGCTAGCATAGATGGAGCTGTTAGTATGAATGGAGTTGGTGCTGTGGAACTGTTGGTATAGATGGAGCGTAAGTATATATTGAGCTGTTAGCATGGATGGAGCTGTTAGTATGAAACTGTTCGTATAGATGGAGCTGTTAGTATAAATGGAGCTGTTAGTATAGATGGATCTGTTAGTATAGATGGAGCTGTTAGAATAGATGGAGCTGTAACTATAAATAAAGCTGTTAGCAGGGATGGAACTGTAAGTATGGGTGGAGGAGTTGGAATAGATGGCACTATTAACATAGATGGAGCTGCTAATATGATCGAGATGTTAGTATGGTTGGATCTGTTAGTATGAGTGGACTTGTTACTGTGGAACTGTTGGTATAGATGGAGCTTAGTAGAGATGGAGCTGTTAGTATGGATTTAGCTGTTAGAATGGAACTTTTGATAAAGATGGAGCTGTTAGTATAGATGGAGGTGTTAGTATGGTTGGACCTGTTAGTATGAAACTGTTGGTATAGATGGAGCTGTTAGTATGGATGGAGCTGTTAGTATGGATGGAACTGTTTGTATAAATGGATCTGTCAGTATAGATAGAGCTATTAGTATAGCTGGAACTTTTAGTACGGATGGAACTTTTGGTATGGATGGAGCTGTTGGTATCGATGGAGCTGTTAGTATGCATGGTGCTGTTAGTATGGTAGGAACTGTTGGTATTGATGGAGCTGTTGGTATAGATGGAGCTGTAAGTGTGGATGGAGCTGTTGGTATAGATGGAGCTGTTACTATGGAACTTTTGGTAAAGATGGAGCTGTTAGTATAGATGGAGCTGCTAGTATGGTTGGACCTTTTAGTATGAAACTGTCAGTATACATGGAGCTGCTAGTATAGCTGGAGCTGTTAGTATGGATTGAGCTGTTAGTATGGATGGAGCTGTTAATATGGACCTGCTGGTATAGGTAATGCAAAATGAAGTTCTTAGTATGGGAAAATTCTTGGTATAGATAGAGCTGTTCGTATAGATGGAGGTGTTAGTCTGGATGGAATTGTTAGTATATACGGAGTTGTTAGTATTGATGGATCTGTAAGTATGGATGGACCTGTTGGTATAGATGAAACTGTTGGGATTGATGGAACTGTTCATTTGGATGAAGCTGTTAGTATGGATGGAGCCGTTACTATAGATCAGGGGTCCACGAACTGCGGCACTAGAGCCACATGCAGCTCTTTCACTTCTCTGATGCAGCTCCAGCTTTTAAAAATAATGAATGTTCTTCTGTACGGTGGCCGACGGGTGCAAACCTGCTTCATATACAAAAATCACTGCATCACAAAAAAGAGCTCCAAAAATGAAATACTGTTTATTAATTCACAACGGAAGTTCTTCGAGCTACCGGGGGTCGTGAATCAAACCAGCTTTCACCTAAATGATGGGAGAATCTGCCTAAGGCAGAGTCCTGCAATGGTCAGGTACCCACAGGTACCCAGCAGGTAACCTTGCCAAAATGCTCTTTTAGTGTTGAGAATTACATATATGAAAATTAACAGTCACGGGTGTGGGCGGATATTTATTTGGTGTGGGAGGGATGATTTTGTGTGTGTGTTCTTGTGGACATGGCTATCGTTATATTAATCAGCTACATTAAAGGTCTCAGTGTTTTTGATGTGCCATATTAGTGGAGGGAGCATGCGATGAAATTTCCAAACCCTTGTTCTCATGGCAAGAAGTATTCTCACCATCCAGCAGCAGCGCAGTGAGCGAGCGAGATTTTTCTGCCACCGGGTTTGTAATCCAGGAACGGAAATCACAGCTGAAATATGAGACGGTGAATGAGATTTAGTTTATGCACAGCAATCTCCGAATTAAATAACTCTCCTCTCAGTGACAAAATAAAAGGCTGCGGTCTAGTTGAGTCTTCACTCTGAGAATGTGTCGGTCAGTGCAGTATAATATTATTTAAAAGAATGTTAAGCAGGCTCCTTCTTAAAATAAGTAATCATATACTTTTCTGTGTTGCTGTCATTTATGTAAATTAAAACCATGACAAAACCACATTTATATGAAGAATAAAGCTTTATATAAAGAAGAGCCCACAGAGGGAGTGATGGTGAAGTAGGCTACCCAACACGTTAACACATCTGGCTGTCCCCCGTCCCTCCCTTCGTGGGATAGCGATTCTTTTTATTTGTAAAAATACAAGAAGGACTCAAACACATTCATTTAGTTTCTGAACCACTTAATTCCAATTAGGATCATGGGGAGGCTGATGCCCATCCCATCTGACTCTGGACAAGGGCAGAGTACACCCTGAACTGCTCACCAGGCCATCACAGGACAGGAACACACTGCCGGCTATGCAGCTCCTCTTGTTGAAAGTCAGCAATGTTTTTTTTTTTACATGAACTTCCACCACAGACAGTGAGAGACACGGCCAGGCTTTGATGAACCAGATAGCTGCACTGGGGGGACAGTGACAACCCGTGGAGAGTGGGGCTTGAACCCCCAACATTGGGATCAGAAATCCAGTACCTTTACCACCAGGCCTCCACTTCCTCAGGGCTCAAATAGACATTGGAAATTTTCATTGAAAGAAACTTTTTGGTCAATGTCTTTTTTTGAATTTTAAATTTTTTTGTTGCAAGCAGAATTGTAATTAATTGTCTTTGCAGTCATTTAAATCAATGCAACACATTGCTTTTTATATTAACATGAAGGAAAAAGGGGAAAAACATTATATGCATGTTATTTGATTTTAAATGTCAAAAAGGATTTGTGGCTGCCCGTGTTATCTTTACTGTGGAAAACGGGTCCAAATGGCTCTTCGAATGGGTGGCTGACCCCTGGTATCGATGGAGCTGTTAGTAAGGATGGAAATTGTAAGTATGGATGGAGCTGTAGGAATGGCTGAAACAGTTGGTATAGATGGAGTTGTTTGTATGGATGGGGCTCTAAGTATGGATGGAACTGTACGTATGAATGGAGCTGTAAGCATGGCTGGAACTGTTGGTATAGATGGCACTGGTAGCATAGATGGAGCTGTAAATATGGATGGAGCTGTTGTGTGGATGGATATGTTAGTATGGATGGAGTTGTTACTATGGAACTGTTGGTAAAGATGGAGCTGTTAATATTGCTTAGGTTGTTAGTATGGATGGGGCTGTCGGTATGGAACTTTTGGTATAGATGGAGCTGTTACTATACATGGCACTGTTATTATGGTTGGAGCAGTTAGTACGGAACGGTTGGAATAGATAAAGCTGTTAGGCTAGGTGGAGTTGTAAGTATGGATGGAACTGCTGGTATAGATGGATCTGTCACTATAGATGGAGCTGTTAATATAGCTGGAGCTGTCAGTATGGGTGGAGGTGTAAGTATCGATGGATCTGTTATTATAGAGGGAGCTATTGGTATAGATGGAGCTGTTAGTATAGATGGAGCTCTAAGAATGGATGGAACTGTTAGTATAGATGGAGCTGTCAGTATGGATGGAGCTGTTAGTATGGCTGGAGCTGTTAGTATAGATGGAGCTGTTAGTATGGATGGATCGGTTATTATAGATTGAGCTGTTAGTGTAGATGGAGCTGTTAGTATGGATGGAACTGTACATATGGATGGAATTGTTGGTATAGATGGAGCTGTTAATATGGATGGAACTGTTGGTATAGAGTTGTTAGTATAGATGGAAGTGTTAGTATATGGATGTGGATGTGCTAGTATGGGAAAACTCTTGGTGTAGATGGAGCTGGTAGCATAGATGGAACTGTTAGTATGGATGAAGTTGTAAGTATGGATGGATCTGTTAGTATGTATGGAGCTGTCATTATTGAACTGTTGGTATAGATGGAGCTGTTAGTATCAATGGAGCTGTTAGTGTGGACAGAACTGTATGTATGGATCTGTTGATATAGATGGAGCTGTGAATATGGATGGAACTGTTACTATAGATGGAGCTATTCATATGGATGGAGTTGTTAGTATGGATGGAACTGTGGGTATAGATGGAGCTGTTAGTGAGGACGGAACTCTTAGTATGGATGGAACTGTTGGCATAAAAGGAGCTGGAAGTATGGATGGATCTGTTATTCTCAATGGAGCTGTTAGTATAGATGAAGAATTTAGTATGGATGGAACTTTTGGTATAGATGGAGCTGTAAGTATGGGTGGATCTGTTATTATAGATGGAGCTGTTAGTATAGATGGAGCTGTACGTATGGATAGAATTGTTGGTATAGATGGAGCTGTAAGTATGTATGGAACTGTTGGTGTAGATGGAGCGGTTGGTATTGATGGAGCTGTTAGAATATATGGAGCTGTTGGTATAGATGGAGGTATTAGAATGGCTGGAGCTGTATGTATAGTTAGAGCTATAACTATGGGTGGAACTGTTAGTATGGAACTGTTGGTAAAGACAGAGCTGTTAGTATTGATGGAGCTCTTAATATGGATGGAGCTGTAAGTTTTAATGGAGCTGTTAGTATGGATGGAGATGTATGCATGAATGGAATTGCTGGTATAGATGTAGCTGTTAATATGGATGGAGCTGTTGGTATAGATGGAGCTGTTAGAATGGATGGAGCTGTTGGTATAGATGGAGGTATTAGAATGGCTGGAGCTGTTTGTATGGATGGAGCTGTTCGTATAGTTGGAGCTCTTAGTATGGATGGAACTGTTGCTATAAATGGAGCTGTAAGTATGGATGGATCTGTTATTCTACCTGTTAGTATAGATGGAGCTGTTAATATGGATGGAGCTATATGTATGGATGGAATTGTTGGTATAGATGGAGCTGTTAGTATAGATGGAACTGTTGGTATAGATGGAATTGTTAGTATAAATGGATGTATTAGTATGGGAAAACTGCTGGTATGGATGGAGCTGTTAATATAGATGGATCTATGAGTATGGATGGAACTGTTGGTATAGATGAGGATATTTGTATGGATGGAGCTGTTTGTATAGATGGAGCTATTAGGAGATGGAGCTTTTATCATGGATGGAACTGTTGGTATGAATGGGGCTGTCATTATAGATGGAGCTGTAAGTATGGACAGAACTGTTAGAAGGGATAGAACTGTTTGGTAAAGATGGAGCTATTATTATAGATGGGACTGTAAGTATAGATAGAGCTGTTAATATGGATGGAGCTGTAAGTATAGATGGATCTGTTATTATTACATGGAGCTGTTAGTATGGATGGAGCTGTAAGTATAGATAGAGCTGTTAATATGGATGGAGCTGTAAGTATAGATGGAAATGTTGGTATAGATGGAGCTGTTAGTATGGATGGAGCTGTAAGTATGAATTGAACTGTTAGTATAGCTGGAGCTGTTAGTATGGATGGAGCTATAAGTATAAATGGAACGATTGATATAGATGGAGCTGTTAGTATGGATAGAGCTGTTAGTATAGATGGAGCTTTTAGTATGGATGGAGCTGTTAGTATGGATGGAGCTGTTGGTATGGATAGAGCTGTTTGTTTAACTGGACTTCTTTTTATGGATGGACATGCTGGTATAGATGGAACTGTTAGTACAGGTGGAGCTTTTAGTATGGAAGAAGCTGTCGATTGACCGGTTAGTATGGATGGAGCTGTTAGTATAGATTGACCTATTAATATTGATGGATATTTTGCTGATGAATCCCGCTTAGAAATCTGTGTATGCCACGCCCTTAGCGGCCAGTTTGTATTGAATAATGCATATCTGACACCTACTATCCCATAGATTTACATTTTCAAAAGCACAGCTGTGTTGAGTTATTAGTTCATGCTAAACAATACTCAACACCTTCCTTCCCTGGAACTCGCCTGTCCATTAATATGCAACTTCAACTATCTTTGTCAAATCAAAATATATTTTGATTAAGTTTGATATACACATCACAGAACTTCACAGACCTTAATTGAACTCCCATAAAGCCACTGTGAATCACGTTGGTGCACTGATCAGGCGACGTGTATGCTACATCCCTGGATCCGCACACATTTTATTTAAACCTGACCCATTCTGATGAGATTTAGTCGTTGAGTCTGATTGGCAGGTAGTTGGAAGAGATAAACTGACCTCAGAATGAAACATGATTTGACTCTAAGTCTTTTCCTGTAGATGTAATGAGATGGAAAGCTTCCAGTGCTCTCCAAGCATAAAAAGTGTAAGAAGTCCATCTGTGAGAAACAATGATAATGATAAGTGACTTAAAAATGCCTTTTTGGCGATATAATGCTGGAGAAATGAGGCCAGAAGAGACTTAAACAGACACTCCCCACTTTACGTTTATTCGTTTTACGTATTTTTGATTTTACGTTTAAAAAAATGTCAAACTTTGAGTGCAGCGTGCTCTCTGTAGTATGAGACATACCTACGTAGTACGCTGACGTAATACGTTACCTACGTATGATGCTGCATCCATTGTTTACAAACGACAGGCTGAACGTGCCCTCCTCTTCCCAGTTCACCGTGTGTTACCCTTATGTTAAGACGTCGTCTCTGTGATCTTTGTGTTTACACTGTTTTGCGGACTTTTATAACCCTAAGCAAATATGGTTGGTCAGAAGCGTAAGTGATAGTGGTAATCAGAAAAAGCAGCAAGCCATCTCGTTAGAAACAAAGATGGCTATTATCAAGAAAACTGATGCTAGTGGAAAACATGCGACTGTTGCACGTTTCTTCCAAATCGCTTTGTCGACCATCGGAACCATTTACAAGCAGAAAGATTGCATCACAGAGCATGTTAAAGGTTATATTTGATACTGCATTTGATATTTGATGAGTGAATTTGATTAAAGTGTATCTATTTGAAATTATTTTGCTTGAATTTAATTTATTTGAAATTAATGTTGATATTATTTGATATACACTCATGCCTCGGTTTAATGGACTAATAGAGGGGAACACTGGTCCGAAGTACCTGATTGTCCGAAGTTTCCGATTCCATATATTTCAACGATTATGTTATGAAAAACTTTTACTTAACACACTATGTAATCTGCAAATGTAAATACTGTGTGTGTGTGTGTGTATATATATATATATATATATATATATATATATATATATATATATATATATATATATATATATATATATATATATATATATATATATATATATGGGGTCGGGAACCTATGGCTCACGAGCCAGATGTGGCTGTTTGGATGACTGAATCTGGCTCTCAGATAAATCAGGTGGCCTTTCTTAACAGAATAAGGAATACACAATTTCACTGTCATTTAAATAAAAATACAAAAAAAGCCATCAAGTAAAACAAAAACAGATGAATAAATCTCGTGCATTTAAATCTATACATCTATTTTCAATTCCAAGTCACTGTGGCGCGCAGCGGAGAGCCGATCCTTTCTGTACTCCAGTGTGTGGGTGGGTCCAATACCTTCAAACTAATTTTATTGGATTATAACAACAGCCACAGACTGTGTGTGTTGTTTTTGAGTAAAGAGGTAAATTTGCTCATTTTGATCAGCTCATTTCCATGAAGCCATGCCCAGCTGACAAGCAAACACAAATGGACAGACATGGAAGAACTTCAACCCACAGAGCAGCTGATTGCCAAAACTTGGAACGCGCTTCCTGTCGCATAAACACTGCATCGTGTGAGTCCAATAAAATTAGAGTTTCAAGGTATCGGACCCGCCCACACAGAAAGGATTGGCTCTCCACTTCGTGCCACAGTGACGTGGCATTGAAAATAGATGAATAGATTTAAATGTGCGATATTTCTTCAAGCCAGTCTGGTCATCTAGCGTTCACTTTCGGAAACAACAACCAGTGTCCGGACGATCCGGACTGGTCGGAAGCTACAAATTTTGTCCGTTGCATCCGAAATCCATTAAAGCGAAGTCCATAAAACCGAGGCATGAGTGTATTTGATATTATTTTACAGTGTTATGTTTATAATAATTGATTTAGGTGTGTTTTATGAGATACGGTAATTGTATTTATGGATGTACAGTGCAGTATGAACGTCATACGTCACTGAAACATACAGTAACAACTTACGGGTTTTTAAATTTTTTTTTCACCTTATGTCCGGCCGTCTGGAATCAAACTAAAAGTTAAGTCGGGGAACGTCTGTATATTTTAAGAGTTGTGCTTTGTTACAGTGACATGTACAATGTTCAGTGATATTTTGTATTTTGAGTACAAACAACAGCGTACAGGAGATGTGTTTATTTTATATTTAGTTAAGCCTACATGGGACTTGTTATCTTTAGTCATTAATAGCAGAAATCGGTTGGCCTGAAACTGTGGAACACATAATGCTTATTTCACACATTATTTTAACAGCAGAATCCAAAAGTGTAAATCAAAGGTGCTAATTTAACTCACATATAAAATAAATCATGACAGCGAGCCGGCATTCTATTATTTAATAATAATAATAATAATAATAATAATAATAATAATAATAATAATAATGGGCAGTGGTCGACTGGCGGTTGGTGCTGGATTACCGATACAAAGGTTGGGGGTTTAAGCCCCACTGTCAAGAGTTGTCACTAACCCAGTGCAGCTAATTGGGTCAGCAAAGACCGGCCGTGTCTCTCACTGTCTGTGGTGGGAGGTTCATGTAAAATAACCATTTCTGACTTTCGCCAAGAGGAGCTGCATAGCTGTCAGCGTGTATCTTCCCTGTGATGGCGTGGTGGTCTGACAAGGGTATACTCTACCCTTGCACAGAGTCGGTTGAGACGTGCGCCAGCCTCCCCATGGCCCTAATTAGAATTATATGCTTCAGACAATGAATGTGCACAGTGGCATAGTGGTTACACATCCACCTCAGCACAGGAAAACCTGGGTTCGATTCCCAGCCTGTGAGTTTCTGTGTGGAGTTTGCATGTTCTCCCCGTGCTTGCGTGGGTTTCCTCCGGGTACTCTGCTTTCCTCCCACAGTCCAAAAATATGCACTGTAGGCTAATTGGCTGTTGCAAATCACCCCAAGGTGTGAGTGTGAATGATTATGTGAGTGTTGGCCCTGCAATGGCCTGGCAAGCTGTTTTGGGTGTACCCACCATTGCTCGGAGTTGACTGAAATGGGCACCAGCCTCCCCATGACCCTAATTAGGATTAAGCGGTTCAGAAAATGAATGAATGAATAATAAGTGTAACTTTGAGGCATACTGGTTAGTCTTCCTCACAGCAAAAAAAAAAAAGGTCCTGGGTCCGAGTTCCAGGTGTTTCTGTATGGTTTCCTCGGGGAACTCTGATTTTGTCCCAAAATCTAATGATATGCAATAAATAAACTAATTGGCCATTACAATTTGCTCCTATGTTGAGATGGGCTTCAGCCTCCCTGCAACCATAACAGTCAAAACATATGCTATTATGATAATTAGAATAATACTATAATACTATGTTACTAATAATAAGAGTTAAAGACTATTTTCAGATTTAATGGAATTTCATACATTATTTTCTGTGCCACTTAATCCTAACTGTGGCTGCAGGGAGGCCGGCACCCACCTCAGCTTACCCTGGATGTAGGTAGGATAAATCCTGGACAGCTCATCAGGCCATTGCAGAGCCAGCACTCACACAATCATTCACACAGATTCACACCTAGGGGTGATTTGGAAGCATCAGTTAACCTTTCATTCATTCATTTTCTGACCCGCTTTATCCTAATTAGGGTCGCGGGGATTCTGCCACCCATCTCAGCCAACTCTGGGCAAGGGCAGGGTACACCCAAAACAGCTCATCAGACCATTGCAGGGCCAACACTCACACAACCATTCATACTCACACTCACACCTAGGGGTGATTTGGAACAGCCAATTAATGTACTGTGCATGTTTTTGGACTGTGGGAGGAAACTAGAGTACCCAGAGGAAACCCATGTAAGCAAGAACTCCACAAAGAAACGCTTGAGCCCAAGAATCAAACCCAGGACCTTCTTGTTGTGAGTTAAACATTCTGGCACGTCTTCGAACTTGTATCACTGTGAGACGCAGGACCACCACCATGAGCAAAAATATCTCAATGTTACAAAGATCACTTATGTTTGTCATATTTCACTGTGAGCACTAAGCATAGAAGAGGGTTTTAATGTTTAGCAATGTCAGTACTTCCTTTTCCTGCAGCGCTCTCTGAAACCACCAAGGTAACCTGTGAGCAAAGCTTAAAATTAGAGCTTGAAGCAAATATTTTGTATGCTGCTATGGATGTAGGAAAAGATAAACAAAGATAGAGAAGTTCAGAGTGACAGCAAGGATGTAACTGAGTTAAAACAAAAATAGTTCAGAAACATACAGCGAAATACAAAGATATGCTGATTTTTTTTTTCTGCAGAATTGGTTGCAATGTGCGGATGAAAATTGTGGCATTTTGTTCCTTATGTTTGATGCCATGCTGTCACCGAAGTATCAACTCAAGGTGTAAATAGTACAGTCGGGCTTGCAATAAGGTAGGAAAGGAAAAGTCTGTTGGGCTTTTTACACCCGAGCCCAGGGTCTTATCAGGCCGGTGCTTATTCCCGGTTTCTGTAGCATGAAGCAACCAGGACGCTAGTCCATCGCAGGTTACCTTCCCGGTATATTTTTACTGGTACCCATTTATACTGCTGGGTGAACAGAGGTACACTTGTGGTTAAGACTTGCCCAGGGGTCTTAGCACAGTGGGGGTCTAACTGGGATTTGAACACACAACCTCCTGATCATGAGCACAGCACCCTAACCATTACGCCACCGTTCCCATGCAATAAAGATCTTGCATTGATGTTTCTATTCAAAGTGGAAATTCCTATTTTTCTTACTTTGTGGATGAGAATTGCACATCAGTTTACAGTGCTGTGTATAACCGGTGGTGTCCACACCAGTTACTTATAGAACCAGCCTACTTTTCCTGTCAGGGGTGAGGGTTCCATGTTACAACCTTCACTGTACAGCTGAGTGCCTCCTGAAGTGGATTTATTTCAACAAGCAGTCAAGCACTACTTAATTTATTCATTATTAATGCATGTTTTTAGTCTGTGAAAGGAAACCTAAGCACCCTGAGAAAATCTAGTTGGAATGAGGCGCAAACTCAGAACCTTCTGACCCCTATGCCACCATAATAGAGTCCAGCAGAGTCATTATGGCCAGAATCGTTTTCCTTGTGTCCAAGCTATGAACACAACAGTGTGCTGGCTCACTTGGGATACTGTAACATTTGAGAGTAAAGAGAGAAAAGGACAAGAAATAAGTTAGTTTCTGTATTATTAGGCATACAGTGGTACCTCACCTTACGAAATTAATCCGGTACAGAGCTTTTTTCGTAACCTGCATTTTTCGTAAGTTGAACCGCATTTTATATGTAAAACTTGTGATTTGTTCCAAGGCTCCCAATACTACCCCCTAAACCCTTTAAAAATTATAAAAGCATACATTTTAAGACCTCCTTTTGCTTCAATATCATACCGATGGTAGACGGGTTTGGCCATATTCCTTTGCGATATCACTTGAGCCCGTTTCTTCGTCTCACTCACACCAGAAAGTGCACACACACACACACACATGTGTGTGTGTGTGTGTATGTGTGTGTGTGCGTTGACCATGTCTTCTTAGCAGAGTTATAATCTTACAAATGTTCATGGAAGGTTAAAAGCCTGAGTAAAGAAATTAAGCATAAAAGAATGGTAACTCTGTCCTTTACACGAAAAGCATCATGGTGGATTCAGCTCTATAATAGGAAATGGAAGGTAGCTGCGTTAATCCTCCTATGCAATGGGATCCCTGTCCAAGATGGTGTCAAGTGGACTTGTGGACCTGTCCAAAATGGCGCTTGAGTAAAGGTGACATGGAGAGTTCAGTTGTTAGCCAATGGGAGGCCATTGGGGTGTAAGGTTTGAACGTTATTGATGGGATAGCAGCTCGTGCATTGTTTGAATGTTTGAATGGCACGTTTTAAAGTTTGAATGGCGCTTTCATAACGTGAACTTGTTTCATATCCTGAGACAAAAATTTATGAAAATGCTTTTCGTAACCTGAATTTTTCATTTGGTGACACTTTCGTAAGGTGAGGTATCACTGTATAGGGAATATAGCTGTGCACTCCAAAATCATCAGCCATCCTCAGCCCAGGCCTTGTGTTCTGTAATGATTCTCAGGCAAGGCCAAGAAGTACAAACATGACGGAGATGAGCTGCTACATATACCGTCATGTCATCATTTAACTGTTATGAGACTGCTGTCTGTGAAGCAAATATATATTCCCAATGGGATACACAGTGGTGGCCTGACAACAGGTCAAGTCACCTGCATTAAACAAGAATCCATATCCACGGGTGATTCAGCTTCATACCCACCCCTGCATGTGCCGCACAGAAAGGTCTTCACTGTTAATATAAAAAAATAAATAAAAATTCCCCAAACTCAAATGCCAGTGCCACTGTGTCAGAGAAATTTTAAGAATTAGATTCACCAAATGTACACTATGGTACGGTGGCCTTGTGAGCTGTCCAGAGATGTACCCCGCCCTCGCCTACAGTTGGCTGAGATGGGTGCCAGCATCCCCATGACCCTAATTAGGATTAAGCGGTTAAGAAAATTAATGAATGAATGCTTGGGTGATATAAATACTTGAAAACATAGAATTTTAATCTACAGGTTTGAGATTATAGACAGTATATACAGGTCAAGTGTGTTTGTTTGACTATTATTTTCTCTTAATGCCATGTTCTAGCTCTGGCTGATTTGCAGAAGGACTCAAGTACACAGTCGTGTCATTAATTAATTAATTTTCTGTAACCACTTAATCCTAATTAGGGTTGTGGGGAGGCTGGTGCCCATACCAGCCGGCTCCGGGAGAGGGCAGAGTATACCTTGGACAGCTCGCCACGCCACCACAGGGCAGAAATATGCTGACAGCTATGTAGCCAACTCTTTACAAAAGTCAGCAATGGTTCTTTTAGATGAACCTCTCACCATAGACAGTGAGAGACATCACTGACCCATTGAGCTGCACTGGGGGGACAGTGACAACCCGATGAGAGTGGGGCTTGAACCCCCACCCTTGGGATCAGTAATCCAGCACCTTTACCACCACGCCACTACTGCCTCTCTCACACACACACACACACACACACACACACACACACACACACACACACACACACACACACACACACACACACACACACACACACACACACTTTGGGGATGTATTAATGTATAGTATGATGCCAAACTGGAAATGTGCTAACCAATTTTAAGCCATTAGTAAAAAAAAAAAAAAAAAAAAAAAAAAAAAAGTCACTTCTCTGCTAAACCATTGAAAAAGGTCCCAAAAATGTACCAACTTGGCACTCTTATTAATAACCTCATTCTGTCAGCCGCTGTGTACCTATAACAGAAATAGGACATAATGTGTTGTCCCAGACAGAACCATACTGTTGCATTGTTCTGCTAACCTCAGAGTTTGTGTTGGTTCTTTTGAGAGCTTTAAATATTTTTTGAAACCTTAAATCTAAACCTTGAAAGCTAAACCTAAAATAAACCTCGAAAAGTTAACGTTTTCTTCTCAGTCCATATCAAGATACAGTGGTACCTCACCTTATGAAATTAATCAGCTCCAGAGCATTTTTTTTAACTTGGATTTTTTGTAAATTGAACCACATTTCGCTGTAATTGAATGTAAAGCGTGTGATTCGTTCCAAGGCTCCCAATACTACCCCCTAAACCCTTTAAAAATGATAAAAGCATAACTTTTAAGACCTTCTGCTTCAATATCATACCGATGGTAGACGGGTTTTGCTATATTCCTTTGTGATATCACGAGCCTGCTTCCTCTTTTCACTCGCACCGGAAATCACACGTGTGTGTGTGTGTGTGTGTGTGTGTGTGTGTGTGTGTGTGTGTGTGTGTGTGTGTGTGTGTGTGTGTGTGTCTGTGTGTGTGTGTGTGTGTGTGTGTTGACTATGTCTTCTTAGCAGAGTTATGATCTTACAAATGTTTATGGAAGGTTAAAAGCCTGAGTCAAAAAACAGTAACTCTGTTCTTTACACGAAACGCATTATGACAATTCCAGCTCCATAATAGCTTCATCCCTCCTAGCCAATGAGAGGCCAGTGGGGTGGGATGTTGGGAGACAGTCAATGGGAGGGAGCTGCGTCATCCCTCCTAGCCAATGGGAGGCCAGCGGGATGGGTTGTTGGAAGAAAGTCAATGGGAAAGCAGCTCGTGCAGTGTTTGAATGTTTGAATGGCACATTTGGCTTGTTTCATAAGGAGAACTTGTTTCGCATTCAGAGACAAAAAATTTGGAAAATGTTTTTTGTAACCTGGATTTTTCGTTTGCTGGGACTATCGTAAAATAAGGTACCACTGTATACATTCACTGAACAACCAGATTATTCTGAACATTATGACCACTAACAGGTAAACTGAGGAACATTTATTACAGAAGCACCTGTCAGGAGTGTTTAAATCCTGCGTTTTAAGCAGGAAAAATAAGCACATGAATAACTTTGACATCGGCCCCACTGTGATGCCTAAACCCTGATAATCTAATAATCTCCAAAAAAAGGCAGATGCAGTGTTCTTGGTACGCTGTGCGAAGGACATCCAGAGCATTGCAGTGCTGCATACCTGGATTCAGACCAGTTGGGTGGTTTTAATGCTATGGATGGCCCAGAAACCATTAGTTTTAAAGAAAATTCTTCTAACTAAACAATGTCTGTTCATGGATTGCGTCAGAATTTACTCAGTCTCAGATTCCGCAGCATAAATGACATCACACCCACAACAATTAACCTTTTGTGTTTTATTATTGGTCAGCTGAAGCTAGATTGTGTGCCAAACATCTTGGATGTTTGAGCAGTTGCGGAACTTAGAGTGCATTAAAAAGGCCACTAAGCGGTTCAGAAAATGAATGAATGAATGAATGAATGAATGTTTTCAGATGTTGTTTTGATGTAATATATTCATTAGATGTTAAACTGGGGCAGTTCCTTTTCGAACCTGATGGTGCTCCTGTAAAATGATTTGGCCAATGTCAATCAAATCAAGTATGTCACTCACTAATATTTTGTATATTCCAGTATAAATGGTTAAAATTTAATAACACTATTAGTCTGGTTTGGATGTCTGTAAGTTGAACTCAGCAGCAATACTGTTTTTAGCATGTTGGAAAGAGGGTTTTTTTTTGTTTTTTGTTTTTTTTTTCCAATATTGTTTGAAATTTTTTATTTTGACAAAGTTTAAAACATACACTTCCCAGACGAAAAAAAAAAAAAAAAAGTCACACACCGGAATTTGTTGCTGTTCTACCTTTTGGGCTTGCTTATAGAATCAGCATGCCATTATTTCAACAAAATTAGACAGCATACTATTTATTCCCCTCCAGTTTTGATTTCATTTCTCATCAATGTCTTGAAATGATGACGGAAACACTGAACCACTCCATAAAGTCTTCTCCAGCAAATCCAGAAAACTGGGGGGGGGGGGGGGGTCAATACATATGTGAAAATTATTCCTCATGCCCCCTGAACCACTCTTTCATTATTCGAGTCCCCACTTAATATCTGTGCCATCAGGGAAGAAAAAGTGCATTGATGTGATAACCTGCCCATTCAATTCATTCAGATCATCAGCTGCTTCATTTTCATTGACACATTAATGTAGGAAAAAGCCTTTTTTCTGCACCCTGTTGAAGAAGTTATTTTGTTAAATGTAGCACATATTGTAGATATTTTGGTATGAATTCTTTCATGTTATGGTAAATGAATGTCATTTATTTAAAAGGATCTAATCACAAGTAAAGCCGCATGGTAGCATAGTGCTTATCACATCTTGCTCACAGTAAGAAGTTCTGGACCTGATTCCTGGGCTCAGGGGTTTCTGTGAGTAGTTTTTGGTTCTCCCAAACCATGCATAGATATTCCGGTTCTGTCCCAGAGTCTAACCAACATGCACAGGAGGCTAATTTTTTGATCCAATTTTATATATAGTTATACTAGTACAGGGGTCCCTCGCTACTTCACCATTTAATTTATGCGGCTTCAGTGCATTGCGTTTATTATTATTATTATTTTTTTAAATATTCATTGAATTAAAAAATAAGGAAATTAAGAAAGAATGGGGGGGGGGTTTGAAGAAAATGTCGCAAAACAAGGCCAATTATGCAAAAAAAACCAAACAAAAACAAAAAATAAACCCAAAACCCCCATCAAAAATCTTTACATTTTTATGTGAGGTGCACATCTGAGTGTGTGTATGCGCATCATCGTGTGTGCGCACACGCATGCGTAACGCAAGCTGTATGTGTGTGAATTTTATATTTTATTTACATTTTTTTGAATGTTTAATTGTTATTATAAGCATTTATAGCATTGAATATGTATTTTATATTATATACACATATACATTCTGTCATACATGTCTGACAGACAGACACATATACATGTACGTAAACATCAGTTAAGGGGGGGTTGATCCTACTTCGTGGAATTTGATGGTCATGGGGGGGTCTCAGCCCTAATTAATCACGGAAAGTGAGGGATCCCTGTATATGTGTAGACCCTGCAGTCGTCTGGTGAGCCGTTAAGGGTATACCCCGACTTTTCCCAGGGCCGGCTGAGAGAGGCACCCACCTCCCTATGACCCTAATTAGGCTTCAGTGGCTTATAAAATGAAAGAGTACATAAAAAAAAATTAAAAATGCGCATTATTTGGCTGTTCCAAATTTTTCAGAGGTGCGAGTGTGAATAATTTTGTTTGTGTGTATGTGTGTGTGTGTGTGTGTGTGTGTGTGTATGCACACGGATATGGGTGTATTGGTCTGAGGAGCTGTTCAGCATGTAACCTGTTTTTGCCCAGTGTTAGCCAAGATAGGCTCCAACCTCCTTGCAACTGTAGTTCTGTAAATGAACTGCAATCCTAAAACATGGGCGTGTCTTTTACAATATTTATTTAAATAATAACGGAGATAAAACTGGATCTAATCATGAATATCACACACACACACACACACACACACACACACACACACACAGTGAGAAGAAACACCTGGAGCAGCTGGTTGCCACACATTGAGGTACCCATAGAGCAGCTGGGGGGGTGAGGTGTATTGCTCAAGGGCACTTTAGCCATGAAGTTGGAGGAAGAGAAGGTGGAGCTTTTCCCCACCACACACTTTTATTTCTGCTCGTTTGAGAAGTTCATTTATTTCTCAAGCAACTTAATCCAACTAGGGATGGGGGGGACTAGAGCCTATGTTAGCCAACTCTGGTCTGAGAATGGATACGTGCATAAGAAGGCAGCTAACCTCAATGGAGAGCTAAATAATAGTGAGACTTCACTGGACCTGGCTGTTGATAATGTCTTTCTAAATAGTCTTCTTCTAGTGTTTATGAAGGCTAATTCAGACCTTTGAAGGCTCAAAGCACTCCAGAGAATAGACGGTTGTAAAGCATTTGGGCAAGATGTTCAATATACTGCCTTTTTCAAGTCATTTTGGCACAAAATGAGTAAAGATATACTGACAATCTAATCATCTAACAAAGGGAGTGGCCCCAGAGTTGACATGAAGCAATAATCACTCTGCTTCCAAAAAAAGGTCATAATGTAAATAATGTAATGTCTTGAATGCATGTATTTATCCTTCTCAGTGACCATAAACTGCTTTCTAAATGATTAATCAATAGTACTGTTTTAGAATAAGCTTTCAGGTAAGGACTATCAGAGTTACCGTGTGCCAGGTCGGCTAATTCAGTTCAGTTCATTGTCTGTAACCGCTTCATCCTAATTAGGATTGCAGGGAGGCTGGCGCCCATTCCAACCAACTCCGGGCAAGGGTAGAGTACACCCTGGCCAGCTCTCCAGGCCATCGAAGGACAGAGACACGCTGACGGCTTTGTAGCTCCTCTTGTTGAAAGTCAGCACTGGTTCTTTTACATGAACCTCTCACCATAGACAGTGCGAGACATGACCGACCTTTGATAACCCAGTTAGCTCCACTGGAGGAACAGTGACAACCCATTGAGAGTGGGGCTTGAACCCGCAACCTTTGGATCAGTGATCCAGCACCTTTACCACCAGGCCACCACTGCCCATTGGCTAATTCATAATACAACAAATGGGATTTACATATAGAAAACCTAAACAAAGAGCAGTGGTGATCTAGTGGTATAAGGCGCCGGATCGCTGATCCAAAGGTTGGGGGTTCGAGTCCCACTCTCCACAAGGTTGTCACTCCCCCCCCCCCCCCCCCCCCGCCCCAGTGGAGCTAACTGGGTTATCAAAGGCCGGCCATGTCTCTCACTGTCTATGGTGTGAGGCATGTAAAAGAACCATTGCTGATTTTCGACAAGAGTATGCTGCAAAGCCATCAGCGTGTTTCCGCCCTGCGATGGCCTGGCGAGCTGTCCAGGGTGTACTCTGCCCTCGCCCTGAGTTGGCTGGGATGGGCACCAGCCTCCCCGCAACCCTAATTAGGATGAAGCGGTTACAGAAAATGAACTGAACTGAAAACCTAAACAAAAGCCATCCTTAACAACTAAACAGAAAAAAAAAAAAAACAATGTTATAATGCGCTAAGGAAAAGCAATCGTGGACTGTGAATGGCTGGATAAAAGTCATATTCTGTGATGAATCGCAAATCTGCATTGGACAAGATGATGATGCTGGAATTTTCGTTTGGTGCCATTCCAATGATTTATGAAGACGGCTGCCTGAAGAAAACATGCTTTTCTGTATGTAAATCCCATTTCCTTTAGGCGGTTTCTTGCAGTTCCATCACAGACTCCAGTTTCCTCCCATTTGCTCCTCATTTGTTTTGCTTTACATTTTCTGTTTTCAAGACATATTGCTTTAAGTTCTGTCTTGATGCTTTGATGTCTTCCTTAGTCTACAAGTATGCTTGCCTTTAACAACCTTCCCATGTTGTTTGTACTTGCTCCAGATTTTAGACACCGCTGACTGTGAACAACCAACATCTTTTGCAACATTGTGTGATGATTTACCTTCTTTAAGAAGTTTGATAATCCTCTCTATTGTTTCAATTGGCATCTCTGGTGTTGGAGCCGTGATTCATGTCAGTCCACTTGGTACAATAGCTCTCCAAGATGTGATCGCGCTTGTTCAGCTGCAGACTAACAAGCAGATCTAATCTGATCCAGGTACTGTATTAGTACATATTAGGAATGGAAATTCACAGGGCGACTCCATAATTTTTCCCTTCAAAATTGGGTGATTCCATAATTTATTCCCCCACTTGGTCGAAAAAAAGTAATTGTTACTGACTACCAAATTTTTTCTTGATTTCTTAGTGTTTCTTAAACCTAGAAAGTTGCCATTTGAAATAACTTTAGTTTTGTGTCATGTCTGTGATCTGCTTTTTTCTGCAAAACTAAACAACTGAATAAACATCCTCCAAGACTGGTGATTCCATAATTTTTGTCAGGGGATGTAATATTTATTTTATCCGAGATCACAATGACTTTGTGAAGTTTTTTAACCCAAAGTTTGATCTGGTGTCTGTCTATAGACCAAGAGAAGGCATCTGAGAACATTGAGTGCTATTTGTGGAGTGTTGTGGCAGCTTTGCTGCTGGTCCACATTTTAGAAATGAGATTTCTCTGCAGTGATGTTGAATATATACTGAAGGTCAATGGTAAATCCTCTTAAGGTTATTTTGGGTCTTAGATGACTCTATGTTTTGGAAAGTGTGCTATTTAATTTTGGCATTTGTTTATGTGAAGAAAAATCCCTATAAACAGACTATTTGTTGAGATAATTTATAGGAATCATCATCTGCAAACAATACTGGCATGTTTGTTGGCAGCCAGAGGAATGTGATATTCATTCATGCATTCATTCATTTTCCTTTATCATCCTTAGGGTCACGGTGAGGCTGGTGCCCATCTGGGCGTGGGCAGAGTGCACCCTGGACAGCTCGCCAGGCCATCGAAAGGTCGAAACACGCTGATGGCTATGGAACTCCTTGTTACAAAAGTAATCAATGGTTCTTTTACATGAACCTCTGACCACAGACAGTGAGAGACAAGGTCAGCCTTCGATGGCCCAGTTGGTGCATTGCGGGGGGGCAGTGACAACCATGTGATAGTGGGGCTTGAATCCCCAACCTTGGGATCAGTAATCCAGTACCTTACCACCGGAGCACCACTGCCCCATATAATCCTCTAAATGTAAAATATTTGCAGACTTATCATATAAAGGGTATTAAGCTGCTATTGAAAAAGGGCCACATTCAGAAAAGGAGGTTTTGACCTAATAAAGTGTCCTACAGGAAAGGGTTCCTCTGATTCGGAAGTGTTCTACTGGCTTGTGTAGATCCCCCAACACAAATCAATTTTGGTGAACTTCTAATGGGACACAGTGGTGGCACGTTTGCCTCACCGTAAAAAGATCCTGGGTTCAATTTCTGTGCTCAGGGCATTCTGTGTGGTGTTTAATTGGTCTTGCATGGATTTCCTCCCAAAGTCCAAAAATATGCACAGAAGGGTGATTGGCTATTCCAAATTGTTGGTGTTCATGGACTTATAGAAATGATATATATATATATATATATATATATATATATATATATATATATATATATATATATATATATATATATATATATATATATATAAAATAAAAATAAAAGGACAGGACAAAGACTTTCTATTGATACTCCATTTATCACTACAGATCTGTTTTGAGGGGTGGTGAAACCATCCTCTCCCTTCAGGTGATTATAGAAGAGAGATTATTCTTATATATATATATATATATATATATATATATATATATATATATATATATATATATATAAAAGAAGGACAACTTGTATTACTTGGTGCCTCACCTTTATCAAGGGCAGTGGATTCAAGACGGAAGTCGTACAATTTTCCAGACATTTGGTTGTTGGGACTGGATAGAACTTTATTCTGGATGTATTGAAGATAACAGACTTTAGCAGATTGCTTGTGTTTAATTGGAATCTTTTTAAATTACGGTATGTACAGTAACATTACAAAGAGCACACAGCACAAGTTCATTGCACTGAGTCTCAATGGTATAACGTATTTATGGAGCAGTTTGAGATATAATATGAGAAAAGCCTCTCACAGGCCTAATGTCACAAACATAGGTAATGGAGTGATGGAAAAGTAACATCTTTTGGGGGGTGAGATCTAACCTAAGTGTTGCCTTCCTAACCCAATGAGAAATTACATGCTTTACGAACAAGGAAAGTCGAAATACCCCGAGAGTATTTCAGTTGTACAGTCCAGATTATAATGATTCTTTTCCTAATTTTAAGCTGTCTTCAAATCTATATTTGTAATGTGATGATTTGACATTCTTTGGTCTAAATCCTGCAACTGGTAAAGTTTCATGTCAAATCTTTGTTATTATTTTTTTAGTAAAAGGATGGACAAGAGCCGTCACACCCTGGAACACTGTTAAACCCCCATGAAGATCACTAAGGCACCATTCACAAAGAAAATTGGCAACTTTCAGTGGAGATCTTTGAATGGTGCTGAAGCACTGAATGCAGTTTTGCTTCTGTTTTGAATCCTGGTATAACTCAACCATTGGGGACTCTAAAGCCAGTGAGCCCTTAATGCCAAGTCCCAAGCCTGGGTAAATGAGGAGAGTTGCATGAGGAGCCATCCAGCATAAAACCCGTGATTAATATCAAATGAGCGAGTGTACACAAACCTGCCCGATGGCAATGTTGCATCAGTTGGTCTGGTTGAGACTTAACAATATTCATGAGGCAATACAATGAAGCTGGAAGTAGTGAATGAGCAGGTTATCACATCAATGGACGTTTTCTTCCCTGATGGCGCTGATATAAATTGGGCACTCAATAATGAAAGTGGTTCAAGGAGCAAGAGTAATCATTTCCATATATGTATTGGCCCCCTAGAGTACTGCCTTGAACCCGAGTGAAAGTTTTCAGGATGTGCTGGAGAAGACTTTATGGAGTGGTTCAGTTTTTCCCTCATCAATTCGAGACATCAGTGAAAAATGATATCAAGGCTGGCTGGAAATAAATGTTATGTAGCTTAAGTTTGTTAAAACAATGGCATGACGATTACATGCTGTGATCGAGGCTAAATGCACAGCAAGAAAATATTAGAATATATATGGGGGGGGGGGGGGGGGGGTGCACAAACCAGTGTCTCTCCCTCACGCCGGTCCCAAGCCCGGATAAATGCAGAGGGTTGCGTCAGGAAGGGCATCCGGCGTAAAACAAATGCCAAATAAACTATGCGAATCACAAGAAAGAATGACATACGGGATCGGTCGAGGCCCGGGTTAACAACGACCGCCATCAGTGCCGTCAACCAACAGGGTGCTGATGGAAATTGGACTACTGTTGGTCGAAGACGTCGAAGAAGGAGAGGCGGGGCGTGTCCGTTGCCAGAGAGAGAAGAGGAAAGGCATGAGTCTAGGACTGAAAGTAGGGACTTTGAGCGTTGGAACTATGACAGGAAAAAGGTAGAGAGCTGGCTGACATGATGCAGAGGAGGAAGGTGGACATACTGTGTGTTCAGGAGACCAGGAGGAAAGGTCGCAAGGCTAGAAGCATAGGAGCAGGGTTTAAGCTGTTTTATCACGGTGAGGATGGGAAGAGAAATGGAGTCAGTCATCTTGAAGGAGGAGTTTGCCAGGAATGTTCTAGAAGTGAAAAGAGTGTCAGACAGAGTGATGAGTCTCAAGTTAGAAATTGAAGGCATGATGTTCAATGTTGTTAGTGCTTATGCCCCCACAGGCAGGATGTGAAGCGAGAAGAAGGAGATTCTGGAGGGAGTTAGATGAAGTGATGCAGAGTACCCCCAGAGGTGAAAGAGTGGTCATTGGGGCAGACTTCAATGGACATGTTGGTGCAGAAACAGAGGGGACGAGGAAGTGATGGGTAGGTTTGGTATCCAGGACAGGAGCATGAAGGACAGATGTTGGTAGATTTTGCAAAAGGATGGAAATGGCTGTGAGTGAATACTTTCTTCCAGAAGAGAGAGAGAGGAGCATAGGGTGACTTATAAAAGTGGAGGTAAAGGAGACAGGTAGACTACATCTTGTGCAGGCGATGTAATTTAAAGGAAGTCAGTGACTGCAAAGTAGTAGCGGGTGAGAGTGTTGCCAAACAGCATAGGATGGTGGTGTGCAGGATGATGCTGATGGTGAGGAAGGTGAAGAAGGCAAAGGCAGAGCAGAAGACAAAGTGGTGGAAGTTGAAAAAGGAAGAGGGTCGGGTTGTCTTCAAGGAGGAGTTGAAACAGGCTTTGGGTGGTCAGGAAGTGGTTGCAGATGACTGGACAACTACAGCGGATGTGATCAGGGACACAGGTAGGAGAATACTTGGTGTGTCATCTGGAAGGAAAGTAGATAAGGAGACTTGGTGGTGGAATGAGGAAGTGCAGGAGTGTGTACAAAGGAAGAGATTAGCTAAGAAGAAGTGGGACATTGACAAAACCGAAGAGAGTAAACAGGAGTACAGGGAGACACAGGCGTAAGGCAAAGGTAGCAGTGTCAAAGGCCAAACAGAGCGGCGTTTGATGACTTGTATGCTCGGTTGGAAAGTAAGGAGGGAGAAAATGACTTATACAGGTTGGCACAGCAGAGAAATAGACACCGGAAGGACGGCCAGCAAGATAGGTTGATAAAGGACACAGAGGACAAGGTATTGGCTGACGACAGAAGTGTGCTGGGAAGATGGAAAAAGTACTTTGAAGAGCTGATGAATGAGGAAAATGAGAGAGAAAAAAGAGTAGAAGAGGTGACTGTTGAGGACCAGGAAGTAGCAAAGATTAGTAAGGGTGAAGTGAGGAGGGCATTGAAGAGGATGAAGAATGGAAAGGCAGTTGGTCCTGATGACATACCGGTGGAGGTATGGAAGTTTCTAGGAGAGGTAGCAGTAGATTTTCTGACAAGAACATTCACCAAGGTCTTAGAGAGTGAGAGCATGCCAGAGGAATGGAGGAGAAGTGTGCTGGTGCCCATTTTAAGAACAAGGGAGGCGTGCAGAGTTGTGGCAACTACAGAGGGATAAAGTTGATGAGCCATCTGATGAAGTTATGGGAAAGAATAGTGGAAGCTAGACTAAGAGGCAGAGGTCAGCATTTGTGAACAACAGTTTGGTTTCATGCCCAGAAAGAGCACCACAGATGCAGTGTTTGCCTTGAGGATGTTAATGGAGAAGTACAGAGAGGTCAGACGGAGCTGCATTGTGCCTTTGTGGATCTGGAGAAAGCATATGACAGGGTGCCGAGAGAAGAACTGTGGTATTGCATGAGGAAGTCTGGAGTGGCAGAGAAGTATGTTAGAGTGGTGCAGGACATGTATGAGAGATGTAAGACAGTGGTGAGGTGTGCTGTCGGTGTGACAGAAGAGTTCAAGGTGGAGGTGGGGCTGCATCAGGGGTCAGCTCTCAGCCCCTTCTTGTTGGCTATGGTGATGGACAGGCTGACAGGGGAGGTTAGACAAGATTCCCCATGGACTATGATGTTTGCAGATGACATTGTGATCTGTAGTGAGAGCAGAGAACAAGTGCAGGAAAATCTAGAGAGGTGGAGGTATGCCCTGGAAAGGAGGGGAATGAAGATTAGCCTCAGTAAGACAGAATACATGTGCATGAATGCCAAGGACCCAAGAGGAGCGGTGAGATTACAGGGAGCAGAGATAAGAAAGGTGGAGGATTTTAAGTACTTAGGGTCAACAATCCAGAGCAATGGAGAGTGTGGAAAAGAGGTGAAGAAGGGTGTGCAGGCAGGTTGGAATGGTTGGAGAAAAGTGTCGGTGTGATGTGTGATAGGAGGGTATCGGCAAAAATGAAAGGAAAAGTGTACAAGACGGTGTTGAGGCCAATGATGCTGTATGGGCTAGAAACAGTGGCCCTGGGGAAAAGACAGGAGGCAGAGTTGGAGGTAGCAGAGATGAAAATGTTGAGGTTCTCTTTGGGAGTAACGAGGATGGATAGGATTAGGAATAGGCACGTCAGAGGGACAGCACATGTAAGACGTTTTGGAGACAAAGTCAGAGAGGCTAGATTGAGATGGTTTGGACATGTACAGAGGAGGGATAGTGAGTATATTGGTAATAGGATGCTGAGGCTGGAACTACCAGGCAAAAGGCCTAGAGGAAGACCAAAGAGACGATTCATGGATGTGGTAAAGGAGGACATGAAGGTCGTTGGTGTAAGAGAAGATGCAAAGGATAGGGTGAGATGGAGGCAGATCATTTGCTGTGGCGACCCCTGAAGGGAACAGCCGAAAGGAAAAGAAGAAGATATATATATATATATATATATATATATGTATATATATATATATATATATATAGAGAGAGAGAGAGAGAGAGAGAGAGAGAGAGAGAGAGAGAGAATTTTCTGAGTCTGTATGAGAGCGCTCAATACTTTTTCATAGAGCAAATATAAGTAAAAATAAAAAGACAGAACAAACTTTATTGAAACTTCAAAATTAAGTTTCAATAGAAAGTCTTTGTTCTGTCTTTTTATTTTTACTTTTTCTTCTTTTTTTTTTGGTATGGCAAAGTATAAATGAATATATATATTTTTTTTCTGAATAAATTTTGCTGAACATCTGTACTGATTATTAGAATATTATCACTGATTGTGTTCCATCCTTTGAGAAGATTTATTTTTCTTTACCAAAAAGAATATCCGGTAAGATTGAAAATGGCAAATTGAATTTATGGTAATTCTATTAGAACCCTAATCTACAACTAGTGTAATTACACATTATTACAGTCATCTGTTATTTACTGTGGACTCAAAATGACAAACACAGTTAACTCATTTAAGGACTGGCATAAACATCTGTAGTGTCACGACTTGTGCTTTTCATACAGCGTGCTCATTCTAGGTAGGTCATGCGCAAACCAGTGCAATGGGGCCGAGAAACTGATAACTGATTGATTAAAGCATCAGCAAGAGAACTGACAGTTAGGGATGTCTAATAGACAAGCGAGGGTCAATACACACTCAGTCCTCAAGATCTAGAAATAGAAACTCAGTGCAAGTGCCAAGTGTGCTCATATTAAAATATCTACCATTAACACTGCGCATATCACATTCCCCTCAAAATAAATAAGACATGGACTGTTTACATGAACTAACAATTCAGAGAGACAAGATGTGGTCTGTGGTGTGTGTCTGAGTGTGGTTGTGGGTGTGTGGATGTAGTTGTGGGTGGGGGGGGGTAAACTCAAGGGAAATCCCATGTGATTTATGTGTGAAAGTGGACACCATTTAAGGAACACCAGTGGACCACCCACCCCATATCGCTCTAGAACAGTCGACTCTAGCACAAATCACTGGTGCCAAGAAATGAACTGAGAAACTGACTCTGCTTTAGCACAAGGAAATAATATTACTTTGGCTTACAGCATAAAACTTTTTATGAGAATATTATTTTGTCTATTATAATTTTATACATTTTTTTTTTTCTTTTTTGCTGTCAACAACAGACATATCATCAACTGAGAATTAACAAGGTCTATCTTCCATTTGAATGAAATGGCAGATATTCATTCCTTCATTCGTTCATTTTCTGAACAGCTTCATCTTAATTAGGGTTATGGGGAGGCCGGCGGTCATCTCAGCCGACTCTGGGTGAGAGCAGAAGATCACATGTCCACATGTCCACACCCTGGACAGCTCGCCAGGCCACCGCAGGGCAGAAACATGTTGATGGCTATGCAGCTCCTCTTGACAAAAGTCAGTAATGATTCTTTAACATAAACCTCCCACCATAGACAGTGAGAAACACGGCCGGCCTTTGATAACCCAATTAGCTGCATCAGGGGTGAAATGGCAGATAGACCTTGTGAATTCTTGGTGGACGATATGTAAATACATAGACATGCACGGTCTGCATGTGTTCATACCACAAAAAATAACTAGTAATATTGAATTGTTGGTGTTTTAGTGAGTTTTGGGAGTAAACTATGCTTGTATTATAGACATGAATTCTATTCCAAACATGAGATTTGGACGGATACTGTTTGATACTGGTGTCCCCCAGTGCTCTAACTGGGTTATCAAAGGCCGGCCACGTCTCTCACTGTCTATGGTGAGAGGTTCATGTAAAAAAAAAAAACATTGCTGACTTTTGACAATAGGAGCTGAATGGCCTTCAGTGTGTTTATGCCCCGCGATGGCCTGGTGAGCCGTCCAGGGTGTACCCTGCCCTAATCCGGAGTTGGCTGAGATGGGCGCCAGCCTCCCTGCGACCCTAATTAGTATTAAACGGTTACAGAAAATGAACGAATGTGTGTGAACAACAAGGACCCAAGAGGAACGGTGAGGTTACAGGGTGCAGAGAAAGAAGGCGGAGGATTTTAAGTACTTCGGCTCAACAATCCAGAGCAATGGAGAGTGTGGAAAAGAGGTGAAGAAGCGCGTGCAGGCAGGTTGGAATGGATGGAGAAAAGTGTCCGGTGTGATGTGTGATAGGAGAGTATCGGCAAGAATGAAAGGAAAAGTGTACAAGACGGTGATGAGGCCAGCGATGTTGTATGATTTAGAGACAGTGGCACTGGGGAAAAGACAGGAGGCAGAGTTGGAGGTAGCAGAGATGAAAATGTTGAGGTTCTCTTTGGGAGTAACGAGGATGGATAGGATCAGAAATGAGTACACCAGAGGGACAGTACATGTTAGATGTTTTGGAGACAAAGTCAGAGAGGCTAGATTGAGATGGTTTGGACATGTACAGAGGAGGGATAGTGAGTATATTGGTAGTAGGATGCTGAGGTTGGAACGACCAGGCAAAAGGCCCAGAGGAAGACCAAAGAAGAGATTTATGGATGTGGTGAAGGCGGACATGAAGGTTGTTGGAGTAAGAGTAGAAGATGCAGAGGATAGGGAGAGATGGAGGCAGATCATTTGCTGTGGCGACCCCTGAAGGGAACAGCCGAAAGGAAAAGAAGAAGAAGAAGTTTGATACTGGCTAGATAGATATAAAGATAGACAGGCAGACAGACAGAAAGACAGATAAGGTGGAATCGAGTCCCTCTACTGTCACTTTCCCATCAAACGTGTCACTTCAGCCTGTAAGTGAATAACACCGACGCCTATCGTGGTTTTAACCACGCGGTCGTAATATATCACAGGCATAATTTGACTTGGTGTCTGTCAGGTTTCAGGGATCGATATCCACTTAGTTGAAAGTAAATGTGTCAATCCAACATCAATTGCAACATCTCGGCGCTCTGGCTGAATGACTGGTGCCGTTGGCTGTTTGCTGACACTGTGATCATTAGGAGAGGTAGATTACTAAAATAAAGTATTTACAGCTACATGCCTGTCAACCGAAATGTATGTGTATATTACTGTATGGCAGGCTATTATCTTCCACAAGGATTTTAAAAAGGACACATGCACAGTATGAATAAGCAGTTAGTAGAAATCTGGGAGGGTGGAGCCTCCCTGACACAGTTTACTCTTTCTCTCACTTAATGAAGAATAAAGAAATAATCCCATAAGGAGAACTACGTTTGCAGCAGAGTGGTTAAAATACATGGAACAGGGGCTTTGTTTCACCCCAATATACCCGTTTGAGCAATGGAGATTTGAGCAATAAACAAATTGTTCCTGAATTAGACACCGAGGCCGATGTTATTAAAGCTGGCCACAAGGGCCCATCCATTTCTGAAATGTCATGTGACTATATTTTGTTTCCCATCTCTAAGCAAACACAGCAACTTCACTTAACAAGAGCTCGAGTGAGCATGACCCCACCCCATAAGCTTTTTCTATGAAATGTAATCATAGCACTGATATTCTTTTAGTTCATAAGACAAAGGAGGTCGACCGTTTCTGAACTCTGACAATGCAATTATATCAAAGAAAGTCCCCACGAGCAGTACCTGTAGGTTTATAAGCTGCCTTAATTGACATCATCTACCAAAAATGGGATTTTTCTCCAATTAAAAGTCCAAAATAGTAAATGGAGCAAAAACATTCTAAGAACAGACTCATCATAACTAAAACAAATACAGTGTTAACATATTAAATAAACTGTCTAGCCACTGAATCCTGAGTCACAGGGAGGCTGGAGCTTACTCAGGGGCAATCTGATGCAGCCAAACAAGCCTAATGTGCATGTCTTTGGATTGTGGGAGGAAACTGGAATGCCCTGAGGAAATCTACCAAAGCACAGGCAGAACATTCAAATTCCGCGCAGAAGTACCATCACGGAGCCTGGAACTCGAAACAAGGACGTTTTTGCTGTGGGGTGGATATACGAAGCAATACGTCACCGTGCCATACATATTGACACATGTAGATATGAAAGACATTCTGTGAATAGCTGTTATTTGAAAAAACAAAATCATTATATGATCATATATGTACGCTGTTATTCATAAAAATGGGCACCCCGGTTAAGGGGGAAAACCAGGTATAAAATAAAATAAAAAATGTTTTTTTCAAAATTTTAGATAAATGTACTTTCATACAGAATAAAAAAGAAAAAAAAAAAATCAAAATTCTGTATGCTTCGTCATGATCAAATTTGTCAAATAATGTCTCACTCAAATCTTGTAATTTCAATTTATTGTAGACCCTTGACCAGGGGCAGTGGTGGTCTAGTGGAGAAGGTGCAGGATCGCTGATCCTAAGGTTGGGGGGTTCGAGTCCCAGCAGGGTTGTCACTGTCCCCCCCAGTGCAGCGAACTGGGTTATCAAAGGTGGGCCATGTCTCTCACTGTCTATGGTGAGAGGTATGTAAAAGAACCTTTTGCCGACTTTTGTAAAGAGTAGCTGCAAAAAAAAAAACCCTATATATATATATATATATATATATATATATATATATATATATATATATATATATATATATATATAGATAGATAGATAGATAGATAGATTTTTTTTTTTTTTTCGTTATTCTGGGATTTCTTTTTTTTTCTACCCTTAAATATCACTTGGTGGGCCCAGTGGCATAGTGGTTAGGGTGCTGGGCTCATGATCAGGAGGTTGTGTGCTCAAATCCCAGTTAGACCCCCACTGTCCTAAGACCCCTGGGCAAGGTCTCAACCACAAGTGTGCCTCTGTTCACTCAGCAGTATTAATGGGTACCAGTAAAAATATACTGGGAAGGTTAACTGCAATGGACTAGCATCCCATCCAGGAGGAGTTGAAGTCCTAGTCGCTTCACGCTACGGAAACCGAGGACAGAAGTACTGGCTTGATGGGCCACGAGGCTTGGGTGTAAAAAGCCCAAAGCACTTTTTAAATTAATTTGTTTTTTTAACTTATAATTCACTTGAGTTGAAGGTTATAATTTCCAACATAAGAGTAGCTTGTACAATAAAAATAGAATTTATTTTAAGGTCTTAGACATTTTCATCAGAGGTGCCAATAATTATGGAGCACAGTGTATTTTTAGCGCATGTCCCACATGTTTGCAAATTTTCTTAAAGACAGTCTATATCTGTATGAGGAGTTGATTCAGAAGGAAGACACCACATGGCAAAGCTCACAATCTCAAAAAGAAAAAACTCTGGGAAAAATCACTCGATCAGCATGATGATCCTGATATTTGCTGTATTTTGCCACATGGGCATCCGTACTACAAGTCCAACATGTCTCCTCGGTTGAAAGAAATTTCAAGAAAAGTTATAGGAGGGGACGGTTTCAGAAGTATTTCGGACAGACTAAGGGACAGACAGCATAACGGCATTGTCACCATCTTTTGCAGGCAGAGGAAAAAATAAAAATTTAAAAATAAATAAATAAATAAATGTTTAGATCCATGTTCAAATCACCATTTAATTGTGTTAAATGATAATAATAATAATTAAATACAGTTTTGCTGATTCAGCCATTTTCAATGTCATCAAGTGGATTTTTTTTTCCATTTTTAGGAGTTTTTTTTTTTTTTTTTTTTAATTTAACAGGCAGATATTAACTTCAAATAAATTCGAGACAAATTGTATACACGGTTGAATCAGAAAATATAGAGCAATCAGCATTTTAACATTTTTTAAAATAATTTTAACAGATGTATGAAAAATGTAATTTTGGTATTTTGGTCATTTTAGTGTAAAATTCGGCATAAAATTGTATCATCATTAAGAATTTTAATATTGTGACCTTTGACCTAATGATGGCTTATCTTAATAAATGAGGATCGTTTTCTTTGTTTACTCCTCCTCTTTCTGATTAACTGTTATAAGAGCAATTATTATAGAAAACAAAGAAATGACTTGGGAACCGACTTTTAGTTTTTAACAAAATTTTACAAATCTGTTCTGATTTGATCTCCACTTGTCTCTTGTTAACTTGAGAATTATGAAATAAATTCAAATAACTAACAGCTGTTCGAAAGCTTGACATACACATTGAAGTGACTATTACTGTTATTATTGTTACAGCCATGTGTCTTATAACAGTCTCCATCTGAGTCCATTATGGGTTCTGGGAATTGTGCCAGACCTGAATGAAGACTTTATATCATCAGTCTTATTAATGTCAGCAATCTGAACCCAAAGTGATTCCTGGGTAAGACCGCAAAGATACACAGATACACACACATACACACACACACACACACACACACACACACACACACACACACACACACACACACACACACACACACACACAGAGGGCTTACTTAGACTAGACTAGAGGGCGACTTACTGTTTACACCAAACAAGACAACAAAGCTACACATTATCAGCACAAAACAACTGTTCAGGGAGTCAGGCCACCCTGAGGGGTTTCCTTTCTAAAGAAATAATTCACAGAATCAAAAACCACCAAATTGTCCCAGATTTATGTCTGACGGCAGAGCTGAGCGTTAAGGACTACCTCAGTCAAATTAGTGATAAATTATATATACAGTAGTCATTTAAAAATCAGTCCAAAATAGAAAACAATAATTTGAATGAATATGTTTGTGAGAGACTGGCATTAGATTTCATTGCTTTCTATTTACCAGACCCTTCATTAAACGTGTCACACTTCATCACTTCCCTGAGAATAACTGAAGTCATACACTGCGAGCTGGACATGACCCCGTCTAAATACCAGGCACCTGCTGCAAGAAATTCAAAGATAATTTCATAATCTAGCAAAAGGCCTTGCGCTGGCACAGGAGCAAATACTGCAGGAGATGCATAGTTACAGCCAAGATAAATAAATACACCAGAAAGAAGGGCTTGCAGATTACCTCTGCAGCGAGACAGCCTCAGGCACTGACTGCACAGGGGACATGAACTAAGCGCGCGGGGGCTGATAGTCAGAGGGAGTGGGGAGAGAGAGATCAAGAGAGAGAAGGAGCGAGAGAGAGAGAGGGGGAGAAGGAGAGAGAGCGAGAGAGAGAAGGAGAGGAGAGAGCGAGAGAGAGAAGAAGAGAAAGAGCAAGAGAGGAGAGAGAGAGAGTGAGAGGGAGAAGGAGCAAGAGAGCGCGAGAGAGAGAGAGAGAGAGAGAATGAAATAATTAATTTTAAGGTCACAGACTTGATCTGATTGCGTAGATTTCTGTAAGTTAAGTTAAGCAGGAGCTGGCTGAGAAGGGTTCCTGTCTCTCCGCAACCCAAACTGGGAGTAAGCAATCAGAAAATGAATGAATGAATGAAACCTGCAATAGAGAGCTCGATGAGGATGAAGTTTCCAAGCGTCAGATTCGACTGGACATGCAAACAGCAGCAGTATGCAAAGCTTTGTGTTGGTGTTGAGGGTTCAGTCAGTTCTGGAGAATGAAGAAGATCTCAGAGCTCCTCAGGTTTGGTTTCTCCTTGTGAAACGGGTTTTGTTTTTCGACCAAAAAAAAACAAAGAACAGTTTAATTTGTCTCCGTCGCCACCTACTGCTCCTGCTACCTTTTCCTGTCATAGTTCCGGCATTCAAAGTCCCTACTCTCAGTCCTAAACTCATGCTTTTCCTCTTGTCTCTCTGCCTACGGACACGCCTCCCACCTCTCCTTCTTTGAAGTCTTCGACCAACAGTAGTCCAATTTCCACCAGCACCCTGTTGGTTAACAGCACTGATGGCGGTCGTTGTTAACCCGGGCCTCGACCGATCCGGTATGAAATTTGTCTTTACGGTTAGCATTTTGTATTCTGGCAAAAGTTTTATGCCGGATGCCCTTCCTGTCGCAACCCTCTGCATTTACCTGGGCTTGGGACTGGCGTGAGGGCGGGCACTTGTTTGTGCCCCCCCCCCCCCCCCTACGGCTGCATTGGCTGTGTATATTGACACGAGAAGTTTAACGTTTGCCCCCGTACAGCTAACCGGGTTACCAAAGGCCGGCCATGTCTCTCACTGTCTATAGTGAGAGGTTCATGTATAAGAACTATTGCTGACTTTTGTAAAGAGGAGCTGCAAAGTCGTCAGCATGTTTCTGCCCCTTGCTAAAGGGTTGTGTCAGGAAGGGCATCCAAGGTAAAAACCTAATGTTGTGAGATAGCCAATAGACAGCAACTCGTGCATTGTTTAAATTTTCAAGATGGCGCTTTTGTAACGTGAATCTGTTTCATATCCAGAGACGGAAATATATAGCCTTAAAATAATTAACAGGATGATAACACACCATGACAATAACAAGTTCTTGTGTGACTCTGCATGAACTTGGGTAATGTTGAGCTGATAAATAAACCTGGTAACTGTAACTTCACCACAACAGATGAGCCCAGACATGTTATTGACCTTCAGTCACCTACAAGCGGGCTGAGAACAGTGATGATAGCAGGTCATAAACCTATTTCAAAAGGTGAAGTAATCACAGACCAGTGTGTTAGGTGACTCATGATACACACACACACACACACACACACACACACACACACACACACACACACACACACACACACACACACATGCTCACATATGTGAGGTGCTCCACCAAATGTAGGCGCTTGTTGCAAGTGACGTATGGTGCTTGTGAGACAAAGCACGGCTTATCTGGACTTCTGATCTTTCAAGTAAGCAAGTGAAGGTTGAGTACTAAACAAATATTCAACGTGCATTTGCTCACTTGAAAGATCGTAAATCCGGATAAGCCGCACTTTGTCTTACAAGCACCATACGTCACTTGCGACAAGCACCTACATTCGGTGGAGCGCCTCACATGTATCCTCTTTAAGTCAGCAGGTTTTCAGAAAAAACAGTAACCTAGCAGGAGTAATTGAATTCCATCATCGAAAAAACTGTATAAGTGTATTCATCCGTAATATAGTTTGGCGAGTAAAAAAAAAAAAAAAAAAAAGAAGAAGAAACTAAATAGATTACATTGTGATGGCTGGGGCATAGTAGTTAGTACAACTGCCTCACAGCACAGAGGTCCTGGGTTCAAATCCGGGCCTGAGAAAGGCGTTCCCATGTGCAGGTTGCATGTGCTTCCATTGCTTGCCTGGGATTCCTCCAGGTACTCTGGTATCCTACCACAGTTCAAAAACATTCACATCATGCTAATTGGCTAGTCCATATAAGTGCGAGTGCTTGTGTGTATGCTGACCCTGCAGTGGACTGGCAAACTGTTCAGCGTCTACCATGACCTTGAATGGAGTCAGCAGGGATTTACTCCAAATTTCCCGTGACCCTAAAAAGAGACAATGGAAAGTGTTCCTGTGGCCATGCAGTGATTTTCATGACAGAATCAGACCTCTCTGCAGTTCTGCCTGAGGTCCCCAAAAAACGCAGGCCTCCAGTACTGATTTTCTCCCTTCGTACTTTCACACAGAGGTTGTTCTCCAGATTTTCAGAATCTCATAATGAACTACTATTAGTTACATTCTTAAACTTCATAATCCTCCTCCTCCTCCTCCTCCTACTCATCATCATCATCATCATCATCATCATCTTCTTTCGCTTAATTCGAGGTCGGGTTGCAGGGGCAGCAGCCTAAGTAATGAGGTCCAGATGTCCCTCTCCCCAGCCACTTCTTAGAACTCTTGCAGGGGGACAAAGAGGCATTCCCAGACCAGCCAACTGACATAATCCCTCCAGCGTGTTCTAGGTCGACCCTGGGGTCTCTTTCTGGTCTGACATGCCCGAAACAGCACACCAGGGAGGCGTTCTAACCAGATGAACGCATCACCTCAACTGGCTCCTCTCAACACAAGTTTTTCTCCTAGCTTTCCCTGGATAACTGAGCTTCTCACCTTATCTCTAAGGGAGAGCCCCACCACCCGGCGAAAGAAGCTCATGTCAGCCGCTTATACCCCCCCCCCCACACACACACACACACACACACCCAAACCCCCAGGATCTTCCTCCCTTATGGAGGGCCTGTTGAGTAGGTCGTCGAAGTGTTCCTTCCAACTCCTGACGACATCCCCATGCGAGGTGAGCAGCTCCCCACTTTCACTGTAAACAGTATTTGTGGAAAACCGCCTCTCTCTCCTGAGGCATCAGATTGTGGTCCAGAAACTTTTTGAGGTCAACCAATAATCGCTCTCCAGACTCTCACCAAACTCCTCCCACGCCCAAGATTTTACACCAGTGACAGCTCGGGCTGCAGCACATTTGGCCTGCCGGTACCTGTCTGCTGCCTTGGGAGCTCGACAGGCCAATCAAATATGCCTCCTTTGTCAGCTGGACAGCCCCTTTCACCTCAAGTGTCCACCACCGGGTTCGGGGGTTACAGCTAAGACAGGCACCAGTGTATTTCTGGCCACAGCTATGGGCTGCTGCCCTAACAATGGAGACAAGGAACATGGCCCATTCGGATTCCGTGTCACCCGCCTCCTTTGATATGTGGTTGTAGCTCTGCCAGAGGTGGGAGTTAAAGGCCTCTCTGACAGGAGACTCCGCCAAACACTTCATATTCCTGCTTCAGTTTAAAACAGCATAAGTGTATCTGTTATTAAAACAGTGCCATATTGTAAAACAATATATAGAGTTAAAGTAGAATTAAAAAAAATATATAATCAGAAATGATTAAACCATTTCCTCTGTAAGGTAAAGTACAGCCTGCTTTCACTGGATCCCATTCTATAGAGAGGAAGGGTTGTTGCTATTGTGCTTCTTTCTATAGTGCATGTGATCAGGCTCTCAAATTCTATCAATTACAACTCTCTAAATTATTTAAATGGTTTCAACTCCAGATATTTCTTTCATGCTATGCATCATTTGGACATGACCAACAGGTAAATTGACCGACAAGTAAGCTTGGCTTTAGTAGGGTCAACTGGCTGGTAATTTTGGTAAGGCTAGAACAGATCAAACTAGATGAGCATTGATTAAATTCTGAGTGAGTCTTTGTATTTAACCCCGAATAAATTAATCATGAGATAAGGTCAATAGATTATTATAACTTGACATAGTTGGAATGAAATGTCTCTACCTAGTGGGCATCAGGTGAATATTTTCCCCAAATTTAAAAGAAAATAGGAATTTTTCTGGATTTTTTTTTTTTTTTTCCAGCATGATCCCATGTACAGATAACCTCCATTATTCACGATTCATTCATTTTCTGGACCGCTTAATCCTAATTAGGGCCGGCTGGCGCCAATCTCAGCTGACACCCAATACAGTTCGCCAAGTCATCGCAGTGGTGACACTCACACAAACATCCCTACTCACATTCACACCGATGGGCAATTTGGAACAGCTAGTTAACCTACTGTACATCGGGGCAGTGGTGGTCTAGTGGTATAGGGCGCTGGATCGCTGATCCAAAGGTTGGGGGTTCGAGTCCCACTCTCCACAACATTGTCACTGTCCCCCCCAGTGCAGCTAACTGGGTTATCAAAGGCGGGCCATGTCTCTCACTGCCTATGGTGAGAGGCATGTAAAAGAACCATTGCTGACTTTCGTAAAGAGTAGGCTGCAAAGTTGTCAGCGTGTTTCTGTCCCTTGCTAAAAAGGTTGTGACAGGAAGGGCATCCGACGTAAAAACCTCTGGAAAATCAAACATGCGGATCAGATGATTCACTGTGGCGACTCCCGAATAAAAGGGAAAAAGCCGAAAGGAAGACAGACAGTTAACCTACTGTACATGTTTTTGGACTATGGATGGAAACCAGGGAACCCTTAGGAAACCCACACAAGCACGGGGAGAACATACAAACTCCACATAGGAATACCTACAATATATAACGCGTTCTTAATATTCAGGCTGCATTAATCCACCAACTTTAATGAAATTCAGAATTTTTTACATAATCCTGCAGACAGAAAAAAAACCCCTCATATCATACCCTCATTCAAGTTTGGTGATGCTTGATTCAGTAGCTTTTGCGTAACGCTACTAACAGACAACAAACAGATGCATAACCTCCCCCACCAAGCAGCGCCAGAGCTAATTAGTTGGTAAATGTTACATGCAGCCAGAGTGCATCTAAAATGATAGAAACATAATTTCTATTAGTCAAATGTGTGCATGCATTTATATTTAATGAGATAATAATATTTTATAAAACAATTTCTGGCGGAAATTAAACATTTAAACAGGAATTGAAATAAGCTGTGAAATACATGAGGATGGTTGTTAAAGGTTATACTGCAAACATCCAGTAGGGGCACTAAATTTCTGCCAGCTTCAATGCCCATCCCAAACACAGTCACTGACTTAAACTGTGTAATTTACCCTGAAGACTGCATTACTTACCAATTTATATATTTGATTTTGTATAGTACAAAGAGTATCACATGACATTTCCCCATCACTGAGACACTGAATATATGGCGCACTGTAACTGGAGCAGTTCTGGGAGTCTTGGGCCAAATAAAGAATGAGGGAGAATAAATAGAAAGCAAAAAGTAGAAAAGAGAAGGAGAGCAAGTGAAATAGAAGTATATATAGTGTTCGACTTACGACCTGCGCGACTTACGACTATTCAACTTTACGACCACCCACGACAAAAAAAAAAAAAAAAAAAAAAAAAAAAGAATAAATAGCTTATACACTTGGGTATCATGTATGTGAATATTATCAGCCGAGCCGAGCCGAGCTCAGTCTAGCCTATTTGTGAGGATCGAATGGGTGAAACCATGTACATATATATATATATATATATATATATATATATATATATATATATATATATATATTGGGATTCCTCACTTTCCATGGTTAATGTAGACTTAGCCCAACCCCCGCAACCACTGATTTCTGCGAAGTAGGATCGACCCCCCTGACTGATGTATACGTACATTTATATGTGTATATAATATCAATAAATACATATTCAATGTTATAAATGCTTATAATAACAATTAAACATTAAAAATAATGCATAAGATGTAAATAAAATATCAATACACACATATACAGATGCGCACCTCACATAAAAATGCAAGTATTTTTAATTAATTAATTTATTTATTTGTTTATTTATTGGGGGGGGGTTGTACAATTGGCCTTGTTTTGCGGCATTTTCTTTAAATTTTCCCTTTTTTTTTTATTTCTTTCTTACTTTATTTTTCAATGAATATTTTTGAAAAACCTGCGATGCACTGAACTGAAGATTCTTTGAACTGATTCACGAGAAGTGACTCCTCCCCCACGTCCTTTGGAAAGAGGTGTCTTCTTCTTTTCCTTTTGGCTGTTCCCTTTTTTTCAGGAGTTGCCACAGCGAATTATGTTTGGCATAGGTTTTTACGTTCGGCTGCCCTTCCTGACACAACCCTTTAGCAAGGAACAGAAACACGCTGACGGCTATGCAGCTCCTCTTTACAAAAAGTCAGCAATGGTTCTTTTACATGCGATGATGTACAAGTATTAGGTTGAAAATACATGTACACTCTTCCTCCTCCTCCTCCTCCTCCTACTCCTCCTCCTCCATATATTAATGTCTAAAGAAAGGTAAAAAGATTGCAAAGAAATTTTTGACACAAACTTGTATGCATGTCCAGGATACTGTACATACTAATAGTAATACATGTACAGACCCGACTTAAGTCCAAACAGTTTTACGACCCGTTGGTCAGAACCAAATGCGGTCGTAAATCGGACACTACCTGTATAAGGAGAGCCATTTAAAAACAAAAAAACAACAACAAAAAAAAACCCACTTCCCTCAGTATTGCAGGAGAAGGCTGGAGTGAAGCTGCACTGGGACACTTGACGTTAAGAGGCTGTGAAAGCAAGGTGTGTGTACAGGTCAACACTGATGCCTGTAAAGCTTTCCTCCGGTCTCTGTGAGCGGCCCTTCTATTCTCCCTAAATACACTGTCTACGCCTTCACAGATCAGCATTGTTATCGTAATAGGAGCCATCAATCTTGTGATGCCTCATAAACTAAAGTGGCACTACAATGGCAGCCCTAATGTTCCCTTATCTGTTCCGATTGTTAGCTTTGGGATGGTGCTCGTGTTGGTTCAGAAATGGTTCAACTTCAAACAACAGATTTGCTCGTCCAAAGCTACAGAGTCACCCTAGAGCCCCTTTATTTTTCAATTCACTAGCAATGCACTGTTTCCTACAAAAGAGATTTAAAAATCATTTGCATCATACAGTTTTTATGTACTATAATCTCCAAGAGCTTGACTGAAGTGCTTTTACGTTACTGCTCTAATCAGTCCGCACGTTGTATTGATGTCATTGCCACTGTTACCATGGCAACAAGGGGTACATTTATTTTTCCAGCCAATTAATGCTCTCTGTTTTCCTTCTTTCTATTTTTGTGCAGGAAATTAATAGGCTATTTTGTTTTTTAATCCGAATAAAACCTAATAAATTTTTTGAGAATATATTTTTCTTAAAACTGTGGTTGTCACAGAAAGATAATATGCACGATTCCCTGAACAGTGAACACTAATCTGCTGAAAAATCACGCAGACTAAACCATTTCTGTATGAGCAGGTAAAGCTTTTTTCACAGGCGACCACCTCACCTTGTTCTTGTTCTTTTTCTGTTGAATTTATGAACCTCAAGGATTAGCAGTTAAATTTTAAAGTAAACTTAGAGTCAGGCCCGCCCTCGCCCAGAGTTGGCTGAGATGGGCACCAGCCTCCCTGCGACCCTAATTAGGATTAAGCGGTTGAGAAAATGAACTTAAGAGTCAGATGGTGTCTTCAATCATCAGGAGGACAATCAGCGGAGAGTGGGTGCTGTGTTTTATGTAAACACCAGCATGGTGCAAACAAAGGAGATTTGTGAGGATTACAGAAAGAGAGCTGCTGATGCTCATCGGGTCGGAAAAGGTTACCGTCTCTAAAGAGTTTGGATTCCACCAGTTCACCATCAGCCATACAAAGAAACCTCAAGACAATTGTTTGTTTTATCAGCTGTCAACCAGATTGAAACACTCCAAAAGCAGGATATGTTAAAGTCCAAAAAAAAAAAAAAGAAACCCGAAATAACTTCTGAGGAACTAAAGGCCCTTTGTCACGTTGGTTAATGTTAATGTTCATGACTTTATAATGAGGAAAACACTGAAAAAAAAAAGAGTAGTACAGTGGTACCTCATCTTACGATAGTCCCAGCAAACGAAAAATCCAGGTTACGAAAAACATTTTTCAAATTTTTTTGTCTCTGTATATGAAACAAGTTCTCCTTACGAAACACGCCAAACGTGCCATTCAAACATTAAAACAATGCACAAGCTGCTCTCCCATTGATTATCTTCCTACATCCCGCCACACTGGCCTCCCATTGGCTAGGAAGGATGACACAGTTCCCATGAGTACCAGCTTGTTTCATGAGTTTTTCGAGTGTGCTCATTGCAACTTTATTTTTTGGCTCAGGCTTTTAACCTTGCATAAACATTTGTAAGATTATAACTCTGCGAAGAAGACATTGTCAGTAAAAAAAAAAAAAAATCAAACAGTTTGTTAAAGCACCCATAAGCAAGATAAAAGGATACTGGAAAATGTTTTGTGGATGAGTGAGATCAAAATATTTTTGATTTAGATGAGAAGTTTAATGTTTGTCCCCTAACTGAGTTATCAAAGACCGACCATGTCTCTCACCGTCAATGGTGTGAGGTTCATGTAAAAGAACCATAGCTGACTTTCGACAAGAGTAGCTGCATCGTTGTCAGCGTGTTTCTGCCTTGCGATGGAATGGCGAGTCATCCAGCATGTACTCTGCCCTCGCCCGGAGTCGGTTGAAATGGACGCCAGCCTCCCTGTGACCTTAATTAGGATTAAGCGGTTCAGAAAATGAATAAATGAATTTTATGTTTGGTAAAATGTAAGCACCATCTGATGAAACATAGGGGTGAGACCATGGTTTGGACCTGTTGTGCTACATCTGGGCCAGGACAGTTTGTCAGTATTGATTGAAAAATGAATTTTGAATTGCACCGGTAAATTTTAAATGAAAATATCAGCACATCTTGACTCTCCAGAGAAAGGGGTCATGCATCCATGGATTGTTCTACCAAAAAATGCTGAACAATTCATGTAAGGAAATCCAGCAATATTCCAAGGTTGCATATATTATGTATGAAGGAATGGACTGAAATTGAGAAAGTAATTTGTTCGACTGGGTTCTTGGTATCTACTGTTAGGACTTGTGTGGAAATCTCATACTTGTGCAGTCTAACGAGTCCAACAACTTTCAAGCGCCGCTGTAAGTGCACACATACAGATGTTCAGAATAGCAGACATTTCCTTTTCAGTAATGTTCTCACATATGTGCGTAAAGCCACTTAGATTCATTTATAGATCTGCGACCCTCTCATACACCGCACAGTTCAAGCTGCATGTACACGTATTCTGAGCAGTGTGAATAAGGCTCACAATGAATGATTTTTCTACATCAGAGATGTTGTTTTGTTTCTGTATGTGTTAGATATCAGCACTGTTTCTGTGGGTTTCAACTAAAGGTTTATAGTGGCCGAATACAAAGAGAGCATGTGAAAAAGAAAGGAGCATTTACAGTGTCTGGCACTGCCCACTGTGCCCCCAAACACTCTCCAATCAGGCCAGAGCTAAAAATAAACTTGTTGGTTCTGCAATGAAATCCAGTGTCTAAGAGAGGCAAGAAAAATCATAATTAGATATTGATCATTATTTCACAACGTACAGTTCTGAAAGCAGCACTTGACGTAACCAACATTACAGTCACTCATAATCACCAACAGAAAATCTCCTTTCCTTTTATTTGTGAATATACTGAAAAAGACATACACTCAATTTTAAGAAGTCCTTATTATTATTATTATTATTATTATTATTATTATTATTATTATTGGTCGTTCCATTGGACACTGGAAGTCATCGAGGGATCTGAGTGCTGAACAAACAAATGCCCTCCTATAGGCTGGTCTGTGGTGGCAGCTATCAGGAACTCTGGCGTGGTCATGTCTGTCCATTCTTTAAGCTTTTCAAACCAGCTCTTGGGTTGCTATCCCCACCTGTGTCCATCCTCGATCGTGCCTTGTATGATGGTCTTGCAGAAGCTGTCATGAGCAAGCAATATTGCCAGGCAATGCCATCTTGTGTCACTTGACAATGTCAAGGACAGTTTTCTCAGTTGTAGAAGTAGAAAATTTCAAAGAAGAATGGAAATGACCAGGGACTTGTCCAGTTTGAACTTTGTGTGGAAGCTGGTGTTGCTCTTTAGCGCAATGTATATTATGGCCTTTGCTTTGGTTGCTGTGGCAATCTGCATGCCTATTGACTCGTGGGTCTATTACGTATAAAAAATACCATATTCTCTTCAAAGTAATCCACCCCACAGACGGGTGTAACCAGCTATAATACTCTACAAGCATCAGTACCCAGACACATCTTATGTTGGGGACAATAAAAGGCCACTTCCAACTATCCAACCTTGTCACAATTGCACAGATGTTACAGGTCAATGGGGGGACAGCAGTTGGCATGTTGCAAGCCGGAGTGTTAATTTACCAAACTGCTGCAGTTGTACATTTTCCAACAATAAACCACTTTGGCATTGAAGACAACCACCTTCATGTCTGCCCATGTTCCTGTGTGTAGGAATGTCCCTGATCTCTGTACAGCTTACAGGATGAAGAGTGCACGATGCTAACAGGATGTAGTACGCTACAGAATGAAGATGGCGGTTACACGTGCCACTGGCAGTTTAATATGTAACTGAATGCTGACCCCATCTATCTAACAATTGATGTAGCTGACATGATCATTCAGTTGAAATGCTTAAAACGTAGATAGATAAAACTTTATTAAAAAGTTGTGGTTATATTTTTTTAAGTGCAGTGGTGGACAGTATTGCAGCGAATCCTAATTTGTTCCAAATTCAAACCATATCATTCATTCATTTTCTGTAACCATTTAATCCTAATTATGGTCATGTGGAGGCTGGCGCCCATCCCAGCTGACTCCGGGTAAGGGCAGAGTACACCCCGGACAGCTCGTCAGGCCATCACAGAGCAGAAACACACTGACGGCGATGTAGCTCCTCTTGTCGAAAGTCAGCAATGGTTCTTTTACATGAACCTCTCCCCATAGAGAGTGAGAGACTTGGACAGCCTTTGATAATCCAGTTGGTTGCACTGGGGGGGGGGGCAACCTGTTGGGAGTGGGGCTTGAACCCCCAACCATAGGATTAGTGATCCAGCACCTTTACTATGCCACCATTGCACCATATCATTTCAAGGTCAATCATTAATTAGTCATCCTATTCGTTCACTCATTCATTCATATGCTGAACCACTTACTCCTACTATGACCATGTGGAGGCTGGAGCCTATTCGAGCCAATTCTTGGCAAAAGAGGGGTACACCCTAAACAAACCCTAGTGAAGAATAAACTTTATAAAATTAAATTGAAAAGATTGGATTCGACCTGCACCCATATATCCGTATTTGGTGTCTCTGGTACTGGTAAATGAAGACTGGTCAAATTTGGTACGTCTACTTTATTATGTCATGAGTCTGTTAAATGATAATAAGACCATTTTACTGTCATCATGCATATACTCTAAATCCAAAACTGGAGCCTGATGGAAAGTGACATCATCCACTTAGTCAAAAGGCTGGAGTCAGGTTTTATTTCGAGGTTGAGAGTAAAATGATGTCAAAGGTGAGGTCAAAGGGTGGATCGAATCATCCTGAAGCAGACCAAGGCAGAGCATAGAGATGGGGCAAGAAGGAAGAAGCAGAGAAAGGAGGCATTGTTACAGCCTAGGCAAAACAAGGAGGAGACTAAATAGGGAGGTGGAGTGACATCCGGGGTAGAGCAGTTAGATACAGATGCCCATGGTGAGGCCACTGTCAGTGGGGCGGAGAGGGTGGAGAAGGATCTGCCATTTACTAACACTGATATAACAGAGGTGAAATTGAAAAATGTTGAGGTCACAGATTTGTTACCATGATCTTTGGATCGTGACTAGTGGAAACAAAAAAAATAAAATAAAAAATTGTGGTTTCATTATTTCCTGTTATTCTTGGTATGTTCATGAAAGGAAAACGCTGCAGCGACTCCCTGTTTGCACTGAATTAAACTCTTATTAACCCTGAATCATTTTCTGGACTCTTAATTAAATAATAATATTCACTCATTCATTCATTTTCTGAACCACTTAATCCTAATTAAGGTCACAGGGAGGCAGACGCCCAAATCAGTCGTCGGTGGTTAAGGGCAGAATATACCCTGAACATCTCACCAGGCCATCCCAGGACTGTTTACACTAGGCTGTTGAAATGCCAAATATAAAAGAACAATGACTATATAATTAAAAGGAGCCTATGCTGCTAAATCTGCATTAGTTGTGATTAGAATTTAGTGACAACAACTGATTGATACGACAGATTAACTCACACACTTTGTCACCACAGAAGACGGATATGGTTACATCAGTAAAAAGTTTTTAACTGCAACACAGTCAGTCCAACAGGGTGTTGTTGGCCAACATCACCCTGGATTCTTTTCTAATAATGCCACATTCAAAAGTGCTTTATTCCCCTTATACCATATCACGATGACAGGTCCGTGTTTTTTTTCAAATACAACTTTTTATGTGTAAAATGACATTTAATCCTGAAGTATGCCTCATTGTTTGTGGAGCAGAGCACCATCGACATGAACTTTGGCTTGGATTTTTATCCAGTGTTTATGCATAACTGTATAAAATTGAGCCATCGAACATAGTCATGGATTATGGCTCAATGATTGCCCTGTGGGTGGCGTAGTGGTCAGCACATCTGCCTCACAGCAAGAAAGTCTTGGGTTCGATTCTCAGCTTTGGCGTTTCTGTGTGGAGTTTGCATGTTCTCCCATGCTTGCATGGGTTACCCCTGGGTACTCCAGTTTCATCCCATAGCCCATAAACATGCATAGTAGGTTAACTGGCTGGTCTAAATTACCCCTATGTGTGAGTGTGAGTGCGAATGTTTGTGTAAGTGTTGCCCATGAGATACCGTGGCGAGCTGTCCAGGGTGTCCCCATGCCCCTGAACAAAGTTGGCTGAGATGGATGAAAGTCTCTCCTCAGTCCTAATTAGGATTAAGCAGCTCAGAAAATTGAATGAGTGACTGTCCTGTGTTTGTCCCATGTCCATCTTCTGTCATACCCACATGGGCCGGTTTGTTTGGACCCGGAAATGAAACTGACAAGCAAGGTCAAGGACAAGGACAAACACACAGAGAGAGTAAACAATCTGGGGACTGAACGTGTGGCCACGGCCCTATGTTTGACATTTTGACATGGAATATCGGCGGTCTACATAAACATAACAATGAATTTTCACAGGTGAAGCGTTTGAGCTGCAAATTTGATATTGTGTGTTTTTGTGAATCATTCGTGCGAGCTCAGAATGAATTCTCGACATTTATGTCTGGTTTTCGATCACTTAATACGGTCAGGGATAAAATAAAGCAGCGAGGTCGATACAGTGGAGGTGTGACTGTTTTTATAAAAGAGATGTGGATGCAGAATAATATTGTTGTCAGACTGTATGAATATTTTCAAAACACGGTTGTTCTATTGCTGAGATCCAAACACAAGTATGGGATAAAGACCCCATACTTGTGGTTACCTATATTTCACCAGAGGGGTCCCCAGTTTATGACAGCAATGAGAGTGGTGATGATGGTATTGACACCCTAGTACATTATATTAACATTATAGTTGCTGATCACCCAGATAAACAATTACTCTTAGCTGGAGACCTAAATGCAAGGACTAAACACTTTCTAGACTTTATTCCTGATGATTAATATGGATTTTATCGAAAAAACGATATTGATGACTATCCTTTGGATAATTTTGAAATGCCTCGTTCAAGTCAAGATAATCTTAACCATAATAATTTTGGAAAAAAGTTAGTAGAATTGTGTTGTACTTTTGGAATCCATATCATGAATGGCAGGTTATTCAGGGATAAAGCGGGCCAGTTTACTTGTGTTACACATAACGGAGCAAGTTTAGTCGACTATATGATAGCATCAACCTCGTTGTTTCCACGAGCTAAGGATTTTGGACTTGGCACTTGTGATGTCTCTGACCATTTTCCTATACATTGTTCCTTGAATATTGAGCAACTTGGTAATGATACACCGGAACTATATTTCCCAACACATTCCCAACCTGGTCCCCACCCAACCACAGAATGGACCAAATATATATGGGATAAAGAGCAATGTGACTTATTTATTTCTAATTTTCATGGACTATTTAATCATTTTAGCAGCAAATTGTTTCAGTATACAGACACGAATATCGAAGATTCACTGAAGGTTTTTACAAAACTGTACCACCAGGCTGCCAACCACAACAAAAGGATATTTTCAGGTTACCGTAATATTAATGTGAAATCACAGCCCCCATGGTGGGACAATGAACTGGATCACTTGAAGCATATAAAATATAAAGCACTCCGGGATCACAGAGATAATGGCTTAGATATAACAGTGTATAAATCATTACGTAAATCTTTCAAAACAAACTTCAATTCTAAATGAAGAGATTACTAAACTGCACAGAAAGAAAAACTAGTGTCTACAAGAGATAACCCAAAGGAATTCTGGAAAACACTAAAGCACACTGGCTCTATTCGAATTTGTGACTTCTCTAAAGATATTAGTTGTGAAGACTGGTTTGCTCACGTTTCTCACCTCCTTAGAGAAAATTTTGATAATACATACATACATGATATGAACCCAGAGACTAAACAACAGGATGAAGAGCTGGAAACCCTGAATAGTGACTTTACTGAACATGAAGTTTTGTCTCACATTGATAAACTTTCCAATAATAAGTCACCAGGACCAGATGGAATTTCAATTGAATTTATTAAGGCTTCAAATAATTATGTCAGCAAATATTTAAAAGTGCTGTTCAATAAGATTTTCTATGCAGGCACTTTTCCAGTTTCATGGGGGAAAAGCATTATTTGTCCTTTTTATAAATCAGGTGTGAAAGGTCATCCCAGTAATCATAGAGGCATATCATATCTCTTATTGACTTATTGAGATTTTTACTTCTATTTTCAATAGCAGGTTAAAGGTTTGGTGTGAGAATAAGAATATTATTGATGAATCTCAGGCCGGTTTTAGGGCTAACTGCTCTACTATTGATCACATATTTTCACTCCAGGCCATGGTGCAGAAATATTCACATAAGAAGAAAGAGAGGTTTTATTGTCTATTTATAGATTTCTCCAAGGCCTTTGATACGGTTAACCATAACATTTTATTGTGGAGTTTGCAGAAAGTTGGTATTTGTGACAGATTTTATAACATTCTCAAATCAAAGTATAGTAATCTATCAGCTTGTGTTAGAACATCCCATGGTCTCGCTCAATATTTTGATTGTAGCATAGGCACAAGACAAGGGTGCATCCTGAATCCCCAATTGTTCATAATTTTTATAAATCAACTCGTAGAGTGTATGGAACAGTTTGGTGGTCGAGGTTTATATATTTCTCCTGATGTTAGTCATTTATGCTCTAATGTTTGCGGATGATGTGTCATCAGTCTCGGATAGTGCTCTCCAGCTGCAGAAGAAAATTTAGGGTTTAGAAAAATGTTGTCAACTTACTGGAATGCAAGTGAATATTGCAAAGACAAAGGTTGTGGTTTTTAGGAATAGTGGTCCTCTGAGATATTATGAAAAATGTTTTTTGTGTGGTCAGAGGCTAGAGGTTGTTTCTCATTATAGGTATTTGGGAATTGTGTTCACACCTCGGCTAGTTTGGACTAAGGCTCAGACTACTCTAGCCTCTCAAGCTAATAAAGCTCTTATGGCTATCCATAGATATGAAAAGAGAGCAGGGGTTTTGGCTTTTGTAGATCTTTTTAAAATATTCAATGCTATGGTTAAACCCATATTATGTTATGGTTCAGAAATGTGGGGTACCATTTATTGTAAACTTATTGAGCAAATACAAATAAAAACTTCTATTATTTCTTGAAAGTTGGCAAAAATTGTTGTAATAATATGGTTTTAGGTGAATGTGGCAGGTTCCCCCTACAAATTACTTATATGACAAGGGCCATTAAATTTTGGTGTAGACTTTTAAGACTTCCAAGTTCGAGATTACCTCACCAGTTCTATTTAATGTTGAAGGCATTAGATGAGTCTGGACGCACAACATGGGCATCCTATATTAAAAATATTTTGTTTAGACTGGGGTTTGGTTTCACTTGGGTATCACAGGATATTGGTGATGTTGATATTTTTATTTCAGTTTTTAAGCCGAGGTTATCTGATAATCTCTTCCAAAATTGGCATTCATCATTACAAAATACATTTACATCCTCTAGTTATTTACTGTTCAAGTCCCTTCTAAATGTTGAAACATACATTAACTCAGATATAGCATCTTATTTGAGACTCTATTTAGGAAATTTTCGATGTGGTACTTTCAAACTTTGCACCGAGACTGGTAGATATAAAAATGTTCCTTATAATTTAAGATTTTGTCCTTTATGTGAGAAAAACAAGATCTATGAAATTGAAGATGAAATCCATGTAATACTTTATTGCAAAGGCTACACGGGTATAAGAAATACATTATTAAGTAAATATTTGAAGTACCCCTTATCACAACACAGTTTTATTAATATTATGTCATCAACTGATGTTAATGCAATCCGTAACCTATGCTTATTTCTTATCCATGTTAAGAAAATCAGAAGTTCAACTGGTCTACAACAATAGTTCATGCTTTAGTTTATTCATTTTGTCTGTATTTTGGGCTAATGGCCTTTTATTTAATAAAATGTCTGTCTGTCTGTCCATCTTATGTCTGCATGCTACTGTATAGATTTAACCCATTGACCAGCGTCATGAAATATGGCTTATATAATTGTTCTGTGTCTGTCCTGTGTCTATGTAATGCTGTTTAAAACTAATCCATCAACAATAACCATGGAATTTGGCTCGGATAGCTGTCCTTGTTCTAGCCCAAGTCTGTGCATCATTGTATAGAATTAACTTATCGACCATAGTCATTGACTATGGCTTGAGTGTTTGTCCTGTGGCTGTCCTGTGTCCATGCATCGCTGTATAGACCTGACCTAGCAATCATACTTATGGAATACAGCCTGAGTTACTGTGTCTGTCCCATTTCCAACCAATGGCTGTCACGTATCTGGGCATCAATGTAAAGAACTATCCCAGCAAATCATAATCATATGGTTAGCCACAGTCATATGGCTTGGATGGTTGTCCTTTGTCCATCATCTGTCTTTGCATTGCTGTACATAGAACTAAGCTACTGACATCATTTTGAGTGGTTGTCCCACGTCTGGGCTTTGTTAAGTTGATGCTGATTGGATGTTATGTACCAGTGAGCTGTACGATGAGGGTTGTCAAGGACACTGAAACCCATCTATGCATAATTACACATATGTGATGCGCTCCACCGAATGTAGGCGGTGTTGCAACTGACACCGGAGCTTTTGAGACAAAACGCGGCTTATCTGGATTTCCGATCTGTCAAGTAAGGACAGTAAGGAAGTTAGTACTCAACATTCACTTGATTACTTGAAAGATCGGAAGTCCTGATAAGCCACATTTTGTCTCAAAAGCTCCGATGTCAGTTGCGACACTGCCTACAGTCGGTGGAGCGCCTCACATATTATCCATAATAAATAAACACAACTTGCAAAGATCTTACAAGAGCTCTGCCTAGAGGCCAGATATAAATCAATATACTGTATTATTTCACCTGAATACATTCATTCATTTAAGCCACTTAATCCTAATTGCGGGTTGCGAGGAGGTTGGCGCCCATCTCAGCCGATTCTGGGTGAGGGCGGGATATACCCTGGATAGCTTGCCAAGCCATCGCAGGGCCAACACTGACATAACCATTCACATTGACACACACACACACACACCTAGGGGCAATTAGCCTACCGTGCATGTTTTTGTACTGTGGGAGGAAACTGGAGTACCCGGAGAAACCCACACAAGCATGGGGAGAACATGTAAACTCCACACAGAAACGGCCAAACTGGGAATCAAATCCACGACCTTCTTGCTGTGTGGCAGACATGCAAATTTTATAAGATTAAAAAAAAAAAAATCTTGTCATATTTCACAGCAAACACAAAATGCAAAGATGTCCAGAAGACTCTTCCGAAGAAACCTTACTCCATGGAGAGTGGCTCTATAAATAGTAAATAAATGTGCCCTAACAGAAAGCTTCACCATTTCAAATATTAAAGGTTTTACTTTGCTCAATAACAGCAATTTGTTTTCCTTATAAGAAAATAATAATAATAATAATAATAATAATAATAATAATAATAATAATAATAATAATAATAATAATAAATAGAACAACTATGTTAATATAAATCCACGGTTCACCTCTTCACGTTTAGACTACTGTCACAAGCTACTTCTCTTTCACACACTGACACCCTGCCAGCAAGATATGGGAAGTGACACTGACAGTGACCCTCTTTCAGACCAGGCCCTAGAGAGGCACTGAGTATGAGAGGATGACCTGGTGCAGCATTCTCCTCATCTACAGAGCACTACCATACAACCTGGTTGAAGAACCAGCCCATTGTATAGGTAGGTAGCCACAAATGGTAGGGCACCCCGGACTATTTTTATTCATGCTATTTTAATGCTATTAGTATTATTTTTTTAAATTACAAAAACACCCATAACATTAGTGCACAGCCTGTACAATCAACCCACTGTACATATCATGAAGGTAAAATTTCCGGCTGTTACCATCAAGCTTAAAGGCTCACAAGGCTGGTTGTTGTCCAACATTTTGTAGCATGAAGCAACTATGAAGAGTTCAACTCCTCCTGGATGAGACACGAGCCCACTGTAGGTTGCCTCCATAATATTTTTAATGGCACCCATTCATACTGTTTGGGGGACCAAGGCACACTTAGCACAGTGGGGGACTAACAGAGATTTGAACCCATCACCTCACCATTAGGAACCTGGCACCCTAATGACTTCACCACGAGCTCCACCTACATGATGAAACCGGACACATTTTTTATTGACAGTTTGTCTAATTAGCCATGGTTGGCCGTCAATAAAATTGTCTACCAATTTTTCATATTTTGTAATAAATAGTTGTCAGAATTTGCACTGTCGAATTTATAAAAAGCACAGCCTTTGAGGTTCATATCAGATCATGTGACAAAAGTGCTTGCTAAGTATGGAGCCTAAGGGAGCATGGGCAAAAAAAACAAAAACAAAATACAAACAAACAAACAAACAAACAAACAAAAAAAGCTTCATGTGTGCACCATACGTGCTCATGGTTGCACGGAAGACCACTTTCCGTGTGCACAAGAAACTAAAATATTGTTATGTATCAGTGACTTGCATGATGATGAGCAGCAATAATAATAATAATAATACTTTTTTAAAAATAATAAAAAAATAATGATGATGATGATGATGATGATGATGATCATCATCATCATCATCATCATCATCATCATCATCATCATCAAGATAAAAATAATAATAATAATAAAAATAATAATAATAATAATAATATAGGAAATAAAGGAAAGTGAAGCCCAGGTTTTGAAAGGAACGATGGTGAAAAGCAAAGGCATTTATTGGGATTATCTGTCAGGAGTGCAGTTTTAATTTGGTGGAATTCTTTAGTTACTTCTGGACAACAAATCTTAAAAACAATTTACTTGTGTCTGGAGAGGGAATTGCTACAATCATTAAATTCTTTTCGCACCAAACAGTGATATCGCAGCAAGTATGGGAACAGCAATGCAAAATTTCCCTTGTTTATCAGTGTATATAGTAATGATGAGCAATCTATTAGGAATTTACTATGTTGTATGGGATTCACTGTGTAAATTCGGCTGGTAAGCATCATCGTCATCATCATCATCATCATCATCATCACCATCATCATCATCATCATCATCATCACCATCTTCTGCTGAATCCAAGGTCAGGTCAAAGGGGGAAGAAGCCGAAGTAATGACGTCCAGACATCTCTTTCCGTAGCCACTTCCTCCAGTTCTTCCAGGGTGACAACAAGGCGTTCCAAGACCAGCTGAGAGACATAATCCCTCCAGCGTGTTCTAGATCGACTCCAGGTTTTCTTCCCAGGTGGACATGCCCAAAACAGCACCAGATAGGCTAAATTGAGCTGGTAAGCAACTACAGAAAGCCAGATTCATTTTCAAAGTGGTGATCACACACACACACACACACACACACACACACACACACACACACACACACACACACACACACACACAACACAAACTCTCTCGCTCTCTCACTCTCTCTCTCTCTCTCTCTGTCTCTCTCTCTCTCTCTCTCTCTCTCTCACACACACACACACACACACAAAGGGAGAAATTGTGACAGAAAGCAGTTATTACAGAAGAATGTGGAGAGACGAAGGGTGGTGAGCTTTATGCCACCAATCCTGTTCCTCCACTTACTCACAGTGACTGTAGTTAGTGAAGCAAGGGTGAGATGTAGACATCAATTCATGTACAGCCTGAGAGCATGTGCTTTCCTAAATCATTGCAGATCAGTGCTCTGGCATCTGAATAAATCATGAGCCTCCCATCTCAGTAAGTGTGTCTACATAGCATCACTATATATACACTTTTCACACATCACCATGTGAACCATAACTGGAGCCATAAAGCAGGAAGGAAAAGGCGTCTTCATTTTTTGTTTTTCTATTTACATGAATCTCTGGTCACTTCCGGGGTTATGTATGTCAGACAGAAGGTTAACACTAAACAATGATGGTGGGTTTTTTGTTTTGTTTTGTTTTGTTTTTAAAATGTATTAATATAATGGTAATTCAATCCTGTTCCATGTTCTCATGGCAGTGGATAAGTGGTGCGCAATGCCCTTGTGCAGGTTTTTTGCAGAACACAGTAGATCAGTTCAGAACAGATGGGGAGAATATATCAGCTTTATAAACTAAGAACGCCTAAGTATTTAATTACCTCATGGCTATAAAGTTGTGGCGAGAAGTGGAGACAGGATGCAAACATCAAATGAGGAGTTTATTGGGTCCTGCCAACAAAAACAAAGATACACAACATAGCTAACTGATGCCTAATGAACACAAGGCAAAGATGGAATAAACTATAAACCAGGAAACTTCCCACTAACTACCAAATATCCAGTGTGTTTTTGCTTTGATTTTCAGTTCATTTTGTCTGAATACTATGGATTTCTAGCGATATCACTCCAGCTGACATGCTTACTATCTCTCATTCACTTGTTTTACATCTTGTGTTGGTTCTGTGTCTGTTTTCACAACAATAACAATAGCCAGATTATATAGCCAGAGGAATAATCTTGTGTATAGCACAATAAATTTAAAGTGCAACACCAATTCGTAGAAAGTGGAAAAGTCCTAGATCGTACTGATAAATAAAAAAATGATACATATGATTTCATGAGAAATGAAAAAGATGGTAATGTCTATTTGATAACATCATGCCTGGTGCAGGAGTCATTGGTATATCTGTACATTCGTTCATTCACTCATTCATTCATTTTCTGTAACCACTTAATCCTAATTAGGGTCACGTGGAGGTTCGCGCCCATCCCAGATGACTCCGTGCGATGGCAGAGTATACCCTGGATGGCTCGCCAGGCCATTGCAGGGCAGAAACATGCTGATGGCTGTGCGGCTCCTATTGTCAAAAGTCAGCAATGGTTCTTTTACATCAATCTCACACCATAGACAGTGAGAGACATGACCGGCCTTTGATAACCCAGTTAACTGTGCTGGGGGGACAGTGACAACCCATTGAGAGTGGGTCTCAAACCCCCAACCTTAGGATCAGTGACCAGTACCTTTACCACCAGGCCACCACTGCCCTCATATGTGCAGCAGTAAGCAAAAAGTTTCAGTACAGCAACACTATATATTATTGGTTAAATAAACTTATACAACATTCAGACTGTTATATGTAGCTTGTATAAAACCTGCTAGAACACCAGACATAACCACAATGCACGTCAATACTGGTATACGTACTGTTATAGCATACTGTCAGCAGGCACGTGGTTACATGGTTATCTTGAAAGTATGCAATGGTCAGTATTTTGGTCCCACTGCTCATAATGTCTTAAAAACGGCTGTTTCTGAACTTATCTCTCAGTGCTATGATGGAAACACCATTTTGGAGGCTCTACCAAAATTATCACAGAGTTTCAGTTCATCTGGGACAACCCGAACTCAGACAGTGCATACCCTTCATTTGTCTACAGAGTTAATGTTGAGCATTTCCCTTGAGGTTGTCGGTGTAGATTGGGACTTTTCTAATCAGTCTTCTGGACTCTATTCACAAGTCCATATCTACAGGGTCTGTTTCCATTGGTTTGCTGTTAGTTATAATCTATAAATTCAAAACAACTCAAGGTAGCATGGTTTGGTGAGCACCATCCACCTCACAGCATGAAGGTCCTGGATTTGAGTCCTGGGCTCAGTAAGGGTGTTTCTATATAAAGTTTGCATGTTCTCATGCTTGCTGAGGTTTCCTCTGGTTTCTGCATTGCACTGTTGAACTGTCTGGGGTGTACCCTATCTTCACCCAGAGTAGGATAAGATAGGCTCCACCCACCCCATCACCCAAATGAGGTAGTTTGTTGTTAGGTGTTGTTTTTTTTTTTGTTTGTTTTTTTTTTTTTACACCTGAGCCTAGAGACTCATCAGGGTGGTGATTATCCCCGGTTTCTGTAGCGTGAAGCTACCAGGAGTTCAACTCCTCCTGGATGGGACTCTAGTCCATCGCAGGTCACTTTCCCAGTATATTTTTACTGGTACCCATTTACACTGCTGGGTGGACAGAGGCACACTTGTGGTTAAGACCTTGCCCAGGGGTCTTAGCACAGTGAGGGTCTAACTGGGATTCAAACACACAACCTTCTGATCATGACCCCAGCACCCTAACCACTACGCCACCGGCCCAACCAGCCAAATGAATGAATGATAAAATTATCCTGAGAGACATCTTGCAAAAAAATGTTTCAGTCTGATACATGTACATAAACCAGTCCCCTTCAGATCACATCGTGGACATAATATATTCTCCCAACTGCAATGTATCTATGTCCTCGTATCCTCTTATAAGGGTCGTTGCGTATTATTGTTATTATTTTTTTCTCCAGATTTCTGACTGTTTAAAGACGTTAATCAAGTTTAATAGAAATCAGGTGGGAAGGAACACGTACCGAGAAATGACAAGTCTCTCAACATTAGGGGTTGGGACTTTGGAGGATATAATAAATAAAAAACATGGACTACATGTAGTAAATATCTTAAACAAAATAAAGTTTTCAAAGTTATACATTTACTCATAACTGTTTCGTTTACTTTTTATATAGCGAAACCAATGTTACATATGGAATTTTGAAGATGAATATTGCCCCATGAAACCAGCAAAGCACGACAGACCACGACATACAATATATACGATTTAATAATATGACCAAAATAAGACAGAATAATAACTTATAGTTTAAACCTAAACAAAACACAAATTGAACGAGGGTTCCACAATAAAGATAGTCACCGAGCAGCTGCAGTATAATTTAGAGGCGGTGCGTGCGCTGGAGGTAAAAGGCTTGGAATCCCCCCTGTCGAAAGAAACGAATTATGGAAAATCCTCGCGTTGGCTGTGGACGAGCGCGGAGGATGGATTTGGGTGATGGAGTCTTGAACGATGAAACTTGGATGAAGCGCGTTGGAAGATCCGCCTTAGATGAGTTTCCTTAGATGATCTGTATCAGCCGGTCGGCAACAGGTCCTAATACAACCTCCCCAAAGTTCGGGAAAATTCCATTCCAGAATCTAGAATCTTCTAAATCACCTGACCCGCCACAGGGCGCATGTGCAACTAGGTCCATGCCGGAGAGTTCCAGACACAAAAACAGCTGAGTCATACCATGTGTCACTATTTGCAGCACACTAACTGAATAATTATTATATACAACATTTATCCAGTCACATTTATATTTACATTTACACATTTATTTACACGCCCATAACAAGAATACAATTTGCTGTAGCCATCTTAACACAACACAACCAAATAATGTGTGCAACGCAGGTCGGCAAAGTGTAGTCTCCTTCCAATTACACTGTATGTCTCTCCGCATTTAAAGGCTATCTCTCCCATATCAGTGTGATCCTGAGATACACTGAGCATGATAAAGTACACTGATCGATTTGTAAGCCACCAGCCTTCCGATGTAGAATTATATGGTGGAATTTATGAATAATAGTTTTGGAAATAAACATGCTAGCATGTATTATATTTTTTTTAGATTAGGATTGCTGGATGGAGCCTGTGACAAACGGTCAGGCCATCTGGAGCAGTGTTCATGTTGTGTGTAGGAAGTTTGGAAGCTCAGAAAAGAGAGAAGAGCTAGAATTAATGTGTGCCAGGCTAGGATGAGATCGCAAAGCCAAGAAGCAGAAAGAGCTGCAGGGGAGCAGAAGGGCCATCTGTCCTTAGAAAGCAACGCAAAGAACAGAGACGGATAATAATAATTTATTTTTGTAGCTTCTTTCTTGAACACAAGTCTGCTTTACAGAGCAGAACATTACTGAAATACATACAGTACATACATGTCTGACAGGTGGTTGCAATGAGCAACAGATACAGTGGTACCTCACTTTACGATAGTCCCAGCAAACAAAAAATCCAAGTTACAAAAAACATTTTCCAATTTTTTTTGTCTCTGTATATGAAGCAAGTCCTCCTTACGAAACGTGCCAAACACGCCATTCAAACATCAAAACGCGCAATTCAAACATTCAAACAATGCACGAGCTGCTCTCACATTGACTACCTTCCAACAACCCGTCCTGCTGGCCTCTCATTGGCTAGGAGGGATGACGCAGCTCCCTCCCATTGGCTATCACCCAACATCCCACCCCGCTGGCCTCCCATTGCCTAGGAGGGATGACGCAGCTGCCTCCCATTGGCTATTATGGAGCTGCATCTCCTATAATGCTTTTCATGTAAAGGACAGAGTTACTGTTGTTTCATGAGTTTTTGAGTGTGCTCATTGCTTTTAACCTTCCATAAACATTTGTAAGATTACAACTCTGCTAAGAAGACATGGTCAACACACGTGCACACAAACACACACACACACATACACACACACACACACACACACACACACACACACACACACACATAAGCGCGTGTGTGATTTCAGGTGCGAGTGAAAAGAAGCGGGCTCGTGGCATGCGGTTGAGTGATATCGCAAAAAGGAATATGGCCAAACCGATCTACCATTGGTATGATATTGAAGCAGAAGGAGGCATTAAAAGGTATACTTTTATCATTTTTAAAGTGTTTAGGGGTAGTATTGGGGGTCTTGGAACGAATCATATGTTTTACATGTAAAATGCAGTTCAATTTACAAAAAATCAAGCTTAAGAAAAAGGCTCTGGAACGGATTAATTTTGTAAGGTGAGGTACCAGTGTATTGGACTTTTTTAGAGGATTATTTTATATAGCTTCTCTGATTTGTTCAGTGACCCGAAAGTAATGTTTACCGTCAGGTTAATTATTTTTATTTTATAACTGATTATAATGTGGTTATTTTTTGCTGCATTTGATGCTTATTCAATATTATACTTATATCATCATCATCATCATCATCATCATCATCATCATTGTTGTTCCATCTGCTTGTTCCAGGGTCAGGTCGCTGTGGAAGCAGCCTAAGCAATGAGGTCCAAACATATCTCACAACAGCCAGTTCCTCAACTCTTCCAGCAGAACAGACAGCTGAAGTGTTCCCAGATCAACTGAGAGACATAGTCTCTCCTGGGTAGACCCTGGGTTCTCTTCCTGAAGCACCACATCAGGGAGACGTTCTGGAGAAATTCTAACCCATAGGTGTCAAACTCTTGCCACGGAGGGCCATGTGGCTGCAGGTTTTTGTTTCAACCAAGCAGCAGCACACCTGACTATGCTCATTTTAATAACTGATCTGAGTCTTCAGGCATTTGATGGGTCAGTATTTGTACAGAGCACACAGATTGACCAATCAGCTGCCTGAAGAAGCAGATTGTTTGTTTAAATGAGCAAGTCAGGTGTGCTGCTGCTTTGATGAAACAAAATCCTGCAGCCACATGGCCCTTTGTGGCATGACTTTGACACCCCTGATCTAACCAGATGCATGACCCACCTCAACTGGTTCCTCTCAACACGGAGAAGCAGCGATTCTACCCCAATCTCTTCCCTCATGGCTGAACCATTTAGTGCACAAATTGACTGAAATTTATTAACTGTTGTGGTGTTTATTTTATTTATAATAGTGTGCTCATTCTATTTCTTATTAATTACGATATTTAGCAACAACTTAAACAGTGACGAAGGTGGACGCAGGACTCAAAGGAAAAAATTAAGCACTCAATGTCAGTATTTTATAAAAGTCTATAATTTTTCAGCTTTGAAAAGTCTTCAGGTCAAAAGGTTTTCAATTTCATAACATGACAACCTGCATTTTATTAATAAGAGATGGTGGAACTGGAATGACCACTTCCTTCGATCACTTACTCTGTTCAATAACTGTGTAATAACTGCGTAACACATCAGGGTGAGCTGATAACAGAAACAAAAACAACTTTGGGGTGGTACCAGTATATATAATAAACGCTTAAAGGGCATAATTAGTGGGGCCGGTGGTATAATGGTTAGGGTGCTGCGCTCATGATCGAGAGGTTCTGTGTTCAAATCCCAGTTAGACCCCCACTGTGCTAAGACCCCTGGGCAAGGTCTTAACCACAAGTGTGCCTCTGTTCACCCAGCAGTATAAATGGGTACCAGTACAAATATACTGGGAAGGTAGCCTGTGATGGACTAGCATCCCATCCAGGAGAAGTTGAACTACTGGTCGCTTCACGCTACGTAAATGGGAAATAAGCACCAGCCTGATGACCCACTAGACTCAGGTGTAAAAAGCTCAAAGAACTTTACCTTACAGTATATAAATACATACAAATTTACATATACATACAAGTGAAAATATTTCTTTGAGGCTGTTATTTGTAGACCAAAGTGTGCATATGTGGGTACACAGACCGGGGGCTGTTATAGATTAATGAGGTTCTCCTGCAGACAAATCACAGTCAACATAGTGTGAAGCTGAAATAAAGGCCACCTACACCATAAAGAACACCATCAGTCATTAAGCCATAAACAGCTCCTACTGGAATAGTGGCTTCCAAACCAGCAGGCACATCAAATTGTAGGTTTCGACAGCCACGCTTTTAGTCCAGACTTAGCACTGCTTACATGCCGTGTTTTTTTTTTGTTTTTTTTTTACTTTCACAAGAGGTCAAAAGAGTTATTAGTATTTGCTGAAAGCACTAATATAAATAGACATAAAACACTACGAATTAAATAATATGCAGATGAGCTTAAAGCTGAAAAGTTATTATTTTTTTAAAGAATTGAAAAATAAATCTAAATCCATCCATGTGTTATGGATTTATGATTGTTACAAATGTGTGTATAATATGTTTAAGAAGAATTATCTTTTCCAGCCTCGCTTTTCTGATGGAGAGAGAAATTTGACCATCCAACAGTTTCGACTGGAAACACAATGAAACATAAATATATACACAGTGGTACCTCACTTTACGAAAGTCTCACCAAACAAAAATGCAGGTAACGAAAAACATTTTCCTAAAATTTTTGTCTCTGGATACGAAACAAGTTCACGTTACAAAAGCGCCATTTAAAAAAAAAAATCACACTGCCATTCAAACATTCAAACAATGTGCGAGTTGCTTTCCCATTGGTTCTCTCTCAACACCCCGTCCCGCTGGGTCTACCATTGGCAAGGAGGAAGCTGAATCTCCAGAATATAGTACTGTACCCATAATGCTTTTCATGTGCCTTCGACCCATTGTTCGACACACACGAAGGAGAGTTGTACTGTTGGTTCCTGAGTTTTGTGAGTGTTTTTGAGTGTTTTCTTTGCAGCGTTATTTTTCGTTATTAATCATGAGCCCCAAGAAAGTGATTCCCGGTGAAACTGAAAAGAAGAAGCGGGCTCCGTTATCAATAAAAGTAAAACAGTAGATGATACTGGGGGCAGTGGTGGTCTAGTGGTATAAGGTGCTGGATCACTGATCAAAAGGTTGGGGATTCGAGTCCCACTCTGCACAAGGTTGTCACTGTCCCCCCCAGTGGAGCTAACTGGGTTATCAAAGGCCGGCCATGTCTCTCACTGTCTATGGTGAGAGGCATGTAAAAGAACCATTGCTGACTTTCGACAAGAGTAGCCTGCAAAGCCATCAGCGTGTTTCCGCCCTGCGATGGCCTGGCGAGCTGTCCAGGGTGTACTCTGTCCTCGCCCGAAGTTGGCTGGGATGGGCGCCAGCCTCTCCGTGACCAAAGTTAGGATTAAGCGGGTACAGAAAATGAACTGAATGAACTGAACTGAACAGTAGATGATAAAAAATGTGAAACTGGGATTCGGTTGAATGAAATCGCAAAGGAGTATGGCCGAAACCCCTCTACAATCGGGACGATATTGAAGCAGAAGGAGGCTTTAAAATCGGAGATACAGTGACTGAGGCGATTATTTCGGAAAAAGCAACCGCCATATTTCAGGACCTCATGAAGGAGGGTGGGGGTCGGGGTCCTTTGGACCAGCAACCCCCGGATTTTAAAGCATCGCATGGGTGGTTCGAGAGATTTAAAAAAGGTAAACAATTTTCTTTTACTTTTAACACATATTTCATACAAAATTGGTGTACTTTTATAATTTTTAAAGGGTTTATGGGGTAGTATTGGGAGCCTTTACATGTAAAATGCGGTTCAACTTACGTAAAATGCAGGTTACGAAAAAGGCGCTGGAACAGATTAATTTTGTAAGGTGAGGTACCACTGTATTAATATAAATATAAATATAAATAATTTAAAAAGTAATAAAGATTTAGGCACTGCCTTAAAGTGGATGCCACCTTTAAAAAGTGGCCAAGTCTGTTTGCTTTTCACTGTCTTTCCTTTAACAACCCGATTTTGGATTTCATTTCTAGCACCTGTCTTTTTAGTGAAAACATCCATTTAACGAGTTTATGTTCTGTCTTTCCTGACTGCCTGATTTGTGTTTTTTGGTAATGACTTATGCGGTATGTTTTTATTCTGTGGAAGTCTGAGCAGTGATTCATGAGCTACTATTTTCTTTAGCTTTTGTTATAATCAAGGATTATCAAGATTTTTTTTTCATTTCTGTCTGTGCTTCTCCTGCTAATCAAACTCAACATGATAATAGGACCCAATTTATATGAATTTATCAAGTATATAATTTAAAATAACTAAATATCTTAAACTAATATATATCCTTAACCATGACAGATGTATCAGGTGAGCTTTTTGTAGGCCCTAAGCCAATGGCATTGTGTAGGAAGGAAGTAATTTGAGGATTTAGGGTTCATTACATACCATAAAGAAAAGTAATGCATGCTGCGTAGATTTGGGGTTTTACACTCAAACAAAACAAGATGCAGGAAAAAACCCAAAGAACAGTTTATGTACCGAACCATTAGCAGGGAAGTTCTTGAAGGTTGGGTACACTCTGAACAGCTCACCAGACCATCACAGGGCAACACCCACACAACCATTCCACACTCACACCTGGAGTGAACTTGGAACATCCAGTCAGCCTACTGTGCATGACTTTAGACTGTGGGAGGAAACCAGATTATCCAGAGGAAGCCCACACAAACATGAAGAGAATATAAAAACTCCACACTGAAACACCCAAACCTGTGAATTAAGCCCAGGACCTTCTTGCTGTGAGGCAGATGTGCTCTCGATCACGCAACCATGCCACCTTTTCAAAAACAATAACTAATTTATTATGTTATTAATAGACATATTTTAGGATACATGACAACCATCATCATGCAACTCAGCAAAGAATAACAGCCAATTGGTATCAAGTTAGTGACCCGCAAACACAGGACTACCTTCAAAATGAAGCAAAAAGCTTACAGCGAGCCGTATTCCATGATTATGGAGCTCCATTCATGCGCCCTTTGGCCCCGTGGAGCTCTGCTATAAAGGAAATTAGGTGCTGATGAACACCATAAGCATCAATTACTACATCCCCAAATTTATATCCCTTTTTACGGCCAGTTGCAGCTGTACAGGAACTTGTTCTTTCCCACACACAGACAAATGCACTGATCAGCTATTAAATCTGACACTTATAAATGAAAGGATCTGGCTTACTGCCTGTTTACACTGATCATTACGTTTGAGTAGCAGCACTGGATGACTTGCAGATGTCTTGCTTCCATCAACAGACAGAATCATCAAGGCAGAAGTTTTAGAACAGTTAGTAGAACAATCATACACACATACACACACACACAAAAAAAAATATATATATATATATATTGTCCTCCTTTCGGCTTTTTCCCTTTTACTCGGGAGTCGCCACAGCGAATCATCTGATTCGCACGTTTGATTTGGCAGAGGTTTTTACGTCGGATGCCCTTCCTGTCACAACCCTTTTTAGCAAGGGACAGAAACACGCTGACGACTTTGCAGCCTACTCTTTACAAAAGTCAGCAATGGTTCTTTTACATGCCTCGCACCATAGACAGTGAGAGACATGGCCCGCCTTTGATAACCCAGTTAGCTGCACTGAGGGGGACAGTTACAACCTTGTGGAGAGTGGGACTCGAACCCCCAACCTTTGGATCAGCGATCCTGCGCCCTATACCACTAGACCACCACTGCCCCCTATATATATATATATAGACTCTGAGAACTACGCCTGGGCTTATTGTTAGCCGGGGTGAGGCTAGCATTGAGCTACCATAGCATAATAGCGCAGGATAGGAAGGTGCTAAACTTCAGAAGACGCCAATTTTGATAGCTGTAGTAGGGTTTACCAGTCATAGACGAGCATAGTGCAAAACATGAACAAACAAAACAACAAGTAAAACAAATCAAAACGAACAAAGAAACAATTTGACTCTGAGAACTCCGAGACGTCATCCCCTTTAGGCAGTGCCATCTTGGAGACGTCACTCCAAGTTCAATGTAAAATGACATGAAGCGTAATAAAGTTTATCCTTTTGGTATCGTTTCTTAAACATGCTACAGAACATAAAATCTTACACACAAACATTCTAAACATTAACTTAGATACTGTACTGGAATAATAATTGAAAAAGATTTTAATACAACAGTTCAGAGGAAACTGTCATTTCTTTAGAAGAAAGTCTTTTTTTCTTCAGATGAGACATCCAGTGTTTTCTATCGCTTAGCCAGAGAAGATGCACAGTATTTGAGTGGCATCATAGAGCTTAACTGGTACTTAAAACACACTAAAAAAGACTCTCATTAACAACTTATGCCCGAGTGAAGAAAAAGGGGCGTTACATCATCTCAACCAATCAGCAGGAAGGAGGACAGACATTGGCTGAATTTGAGTGAAGTGTCAGTTGCTTGGCAGTCCACGAATACTCAAACAATGAGTGCAAAATCGCGAATAGTCAAGGGCCTACTGTATACTTATTTTGATCTGTTTTCGATGCTAGGTTTACTAAGTTGATCTTTGATGAGTTTCTATTGTATAAGAGACGCACTGGGCTTGCAAGAAATCATGTTATATTCATGCTTTAAAAGAAAACAATATTTCGTTGTCACTTTAATTTCTTGTGTCGGACATTTTTGGGAGAGAGAATGATGATAGTGGTAAGAGGATGATAGTGTGGCTATAGTAAAGTTTTTCATTGCATAACAATATCTTGTTATGGAGTTTTTCATGTACTCAGTATTATGTTAGACAAGTTGGCACTTTGGGCAGGATGCAATTTCACAGAAGACTGGACCCGAAAGTTCAAGCTGCCGAAAGCAATAGAACTGTAATTATTACTGAATACTGTTTTCATGATTCATATGGTGAAGCTCAGTCTGCGAAATGTCTGATGTGGACAGTATGATGGCAGCACCACTGCTGAAATTCTCGTGTTGAACACCCATAACTACAAATAATATTTTGTGAGAAAACTTTATTTGAAACTCCTTTCAAGTCTCCATTATTTGATCCTCCCTTAGTACAGCTAATTGGGTTATCAGAGGTCAGCCGTGTCTCTCACTGCCTATGGTGAGAGGTTCATGTAAAAGAACCATTGCTGACTCTCGACAAGAGGAGCAGCAAAGCCATCAGCGTGTTTTCGCCCTGTGATGGCGTGGCGAGCTGAATGAATGAATGAATGATTTTAATGATATTAAATGGCAATAAAGAACTTTGCCAAGTCTGCTGGTGGTCAAGTCTAATTCCAAAATGAGCAATAAAGACCAAAATCATAACACGGTTATATATATTGCAATACCTTAAAGGACATAAAAGCATTTCATGATCAGTATTAAAAATAGGGAGGGCAGTGGTGGCCTGGTGGTAAAGGCACTGGATCACTTATCCGAAGGTTTGGGGTTCAAGTCCCACTCTCAACGGGTTGTCACTGTCCCCTCAGTGCAGCTAACTGGGTTATCAAAGGCCGGCCATGTCTCTCACTGTCTATGGTGTGAGGTTCATGTAAAAGAACCATTGCTGACTTTCGACAAGAGGAGCTGCAAAGCCATCAGCGTGTTTCCGCCCTGTGATGGCGTGGCGAGCTGTCCAGGGTGTACTCTGTCCTCGTACGGAGTCGCCTGGGATGGGTGCCAGGCTCCCCATGACCATAATTAGGATTAAGCGGTTCAGAAAATGAATGAATTAATTAAAATTATGCATTTTTATGAGTTGTGTGTGTGTGTGTGTGTATATATACAAGAACAGACCACTTGTTTAGTTCATACAACACGTTCCACACAAATAGAGGCAGTACTGTATCTCAACAGCGGGGGGCGTTCACTCTGATCGTAACATACAGTATCATACCGCAGAGCTCCTCTTACGCTTTACTCCAAAGCACCACCACTCTCAATGAATTAAAGGCATAAAGGTGAGCCATCAATGAATCATAAAATCAAATTTTACAGATATCAAATATTATTTAAAAAAATTTAAAAAGCATAAAGTACTAATTAAGTACTAATTAAAACTTAGTACTAAAGTACTAAACTACAAATTGAAAACAGTGCAAGAGATTGGACCAAATTGATGAGGCTCCAAGATAATATTTATTATTTTTACTGACAGTGTATAGCTGCTCTGAATGGGGTAGCAGTGACAGCCTGTTGATAATGGGGCTTGAACCTCAACCTGGGGATTAGGAATTCCGAACCTACCACTGGGACCACTCTACCTCACTGAGCAAAGTGTTTCATTTACATTTTCTTTCAGTTTCAACATACAGTCTGTTCATTCATGAATCATGCAGGGTCACATTTTGATGAGTCTGATTTCACCCCATGGGGGTCAATGTAATTAGTCCTGTATGGCTTATTCTTGCTTGGCTACATTTCATTATGAAACTGGGTGATTCTCTTGAGAGTGTGTATGTACAACCCTGGACTAGTGCTGTACCTGCTGTGTGCATCACCATAGACCGTGTGGAAGCAGATTTAAAGGAAGGGTTGCTAGATCACTATTTATAGCAACTGTCTTTCTCACAATGCCTTGTTAGCTTCTGACAATCACGCAGTCTCGTCACAGTTAACGCTTCAGTGGTTGGCCACGTGTACACAAATAGCTCTTGCAGACATAAAGACACGTGCAGCCATATCTCCAGTGGCAAGTACTGAACGTGATGGATTTAATGTTGCTGTTAAGGCATTTAGCAGCAATGGAAAAATCAACCCGCTGATATCAACTTTATGAGCTGTTTGTTTATTAACACCAGCCAGACCTTATCTTCTGACTTTCTTAATTTCATTCATTCTGTCCATTCAGCCAATCCCTCCCTTGTTGTCATAGTGACACTGTCATTTTTTTTTTTTTCTCTGCCAGATTTTTTTTTTTTTTTTTTTTTTTTTACAGAGTATGTTGCCAGATCTCTCCCTGATTCTCCCAATTTAAACAGGCTTGCAACTGGCTTGCATGTCTCACAGTTTCAAGGTGAGTCAGAACCATTCAGAGACACACTTAGACTTTGAGGGGAAACTTAGGCTGTGATAGGACTAGACAGTAGGCCTAATGTGCATGTCTATGAGCTGTTGGAGAAAACCAGTGAGAACACCAGGAGGAAACTCGTATGAGCATGAGGAAGACCTGTACCAACCACTCAAATTCTGAGCTCAAACTGAGGACCTTCTTGTTGTGAGGCAAGAGTGTTAACTACGTCCTACCAGCGCATCTGAGTTATGTCTTTTCTCATCAGTGTTTTCATAGTTTATTAAACCTAAATTGTATTATTTTCAGACCAGGCATTCATTTTCAATCCCTGTATAACAAAACAGTATTCATAGTGTCTTGTGGAGCCAAGTGCGCGCACGCACACACACACACACACACACACACACACACACACACACACACACACACACACACACACACACACACACACAGACAGACAGACAGGGGCAGACAGGCAGGCAGACAGACAGAGAGAGATAGAGAGACAGAGAGAGGGAGAGAGAGAGAGGGAGCGAGAAAGAGAGAGAGAGAGAGAGACAGACAGACAGACAGACAGACAGAGACAAGGAGAGGCAGACAGACAGAGAGAGAGAGAGACAGAGAGAGGGAGAGAGAGAGAGGGAGCGAGAAAGAGAGAGAGAGAGAGAGAGAGACAGACAGACAGACAGACAGACAGAGACAAGGAGAGGCAGACAGACAGAGAGAGAGAGAGAGAGAGAGAGAGAGAGACAGAGACAGAGACAGAGAGAGAGCAAGACAGACAGAGACAGAGAGAGAGAGACAGAAAGAGACAGAGAGAGAGAGAGACAGAGAGAGAGAGAGAGAGAGAGAGAGAGAGAGAGAGAGAGAGAGAGAGAGAGAGAGAGTGAGATTTGTGTTCAGATCAGCTGTCTACTACCACCTGTTTGTCATTATAATTTTCTCTCATAACAGTATCACAGTGACTTTGTCTCCATCCTGCATGCAGTTTGCATCATAAATATGCTGCTGCAAAACATTGGGTAAGGGGTGAGAATACACCGTATACCCTGGATAAGACACAAGTGTATCTTACAACATGTCCAGGTTACCTCACCAGGATTTGAAACCATCAGTGTTGCTATTTATGTCTTTTGGAAACTAAAGGGAGTCTGGATAACCTGAAGAAACAACACTAGAACACAAGAAGATTACATGAAACTCCATGTAGATTAAAACCAGGCCGAGATCGAACCATGTGCCCTGAAGCTGTGAGGCAGCACTTCTACTCACACTGCCATTCATTCAATTAATTTTTTCATTGCCACTTACCATATCCGACATGATAAGCGCCCAGGGCATTCTAAAAATTGGAGTGGGTGGGCGCTTATTAAAATATTACCAGCGGAGTGGAACGGTAAGTGCTTATTACCATCAAGGTGGAAAAGATGAATAATAACAGAACACTAAAAGAGTTTTACTGGTATCTGTGTTATTCATTATGTGGTATCAAGAAAGCGGCTTACGTGAAAGCTGAAAATAAACAGAAAACAGCATAAATTAAAAAAAAGACTTTTTATTCCCTTACTTTTCCCTCCGAGTGCAGTTCCTTTCAACATTTTCTTTAAACATTTTCCCGATAGTAAAATGAGCCAATCAAGAATGTCAACTTTAGCACATGGCACGTTGAACCAATCAACACAAACATAAACAAAAGCACATGGCCAGGAACGTCTTTAAATTTATGAAGATAGTGAGCAGGAGAACCCGGTGAATTCCTTCAGGGGTTGCCACAGCAAATGATCTGCCTCCATCTCTCCCTATCCTCTGCATCTTCTACTCTTACTCCAACTACCTTCATGTCCGCCTTCACCACATCCATAAATCATCTCTTTGGTCTTCCTCTGGGCCTTCTGCCTGGTAGTTCCAACCTCAGCATCCTACTACCAATATACTCACTATCCCTCCTCTGTACATGTCCAAACCATCTCAATCTAGCCTCTCTGACTTTGTCTCCAAAACATCTTACATGTGCTGTCCCTCTGATGGACTCATTCCTGATCCTATCCATCCTCGTTACTCCCAAAGAGAACCTCAACATTTTCATCTCTGCTACCTCCAGCTCTGCCTCCTGTCTTTTCCCCAGGGCCGCTGTTTCTAAACTATACAACATCGCTGGCCTCATCACCGTCTTGTACACTTTTCCTTTCATTCTTGCCGATACCCTCCTATCACACATCACACCGGACACTTTTCTCCATCCATTCCAACCTGCCTGCACGCGCTTCTTCACCTCTTTTCCACACTCTCCATTGCTCTGGATTGTTGAGCCTAAGTACTTAAAGTCCTCCACCATCTTTATCTCTGCCCCCTGTAACCTCACCGTTCCTGTTGGGTCCTTGTCGTTCACACACATGTATTCCGTCTTACTGAGGCTAACCTTCATTCCACTCCTTTCCAGGGCATACCTCCACCTCTCTAGATTTTCTTCCACTTGTTCTCTGCTCTCGCTACAGATCACGATGTCATCTGCAAACATCATAGTTATTGGCGCAGGTTGCTTATTACGTCAAATATGGTAGCTGGGATGACAGTCTATTGTGGGATTACCACAGTAAGAGATGTTTATTACTATATTTATTCATTCAGTCATTCGCCAAATTGTTTAATCCTACTAGGGCAGGGGTGTCAAACTCGTGCCAGAAAGGGCCATGTGGCTGCAGGTTTTTGTTTCAACCAAGCAGCAGCACACCTGACTTTGCTCATTTAATCAACTGAGATTGAAACAGATTGACCAATCAGCTGCCTGAACACTCAGATGAGTTGATTAAATGAGCAAAGTCAGGTGTGCTGCTGCTTGTTTGAAACAAAAACCTGCAGCCACATGGCCCTTTCTGGCACGAGTTTGACACCCCTGTACTAGGGTCAAAAAGGATGCTGCAGACTTATCTCAGCTAATTCTGGGTGAACTGAACAGCTCATCAGACCATTGCAGGGCCAACACAAACACACACACACACACACACCACTCACTCTCACATTCTTACCATGGGGTAATTTTATACAGCCAATTAGCCTAATGTGCATGTTTTGGACAGTAGGAGGAAACCAGTCTACCCAGAGCAAAGCCACACAAGCACACAGAAAATTTGCAAACCCCACACAGAAACGGTGAGGCATACGTGCGACATTACCATGCTGCCCCTTTCTTTGCAAATAAAAGTACGTTTGTTGGACAGAGTCGAAACTATCCAATGCCTTTAATCATGCTACAATACACCACAAGCAGTAGTACATATATTCCAGACAATCGAGTCCACATATTCCCCTAGTGGACGGCAGCATCTGGTTTTATTTATGTACACCTTCACTGAGAATGACTTTTAGATCATCCTTTGACTTTTTACCATTTTTTTTTTTTAGACAAAGGCTCACATGTAATACTCAGAACAACTCTGCTCCTGCCCAGATGAAAACATTCGAACTAGACACGCTTAGCAGGTGATCTGTAAATGACATGTACTGTGAACTGCAGTCACAGTTTCTACGAACCAATAAATTGTGTTGCCTTACCACAGCAACTACGTTTCAAATCCTATCCTATGTTTAAAGTTTGTAAAATAAATGAAAGACTTGCTAAACAATGCATTCATTTGTTGGACAGTGATTCTCCACCCAGGTCATGAAGGTAGTCTCAGAGTGGGGGAGGAGGGTCCAAAATTGAGTATGGTGGATATTTTTTGTCCCAACATTCAGTATACATGCCTCCCAAGTGGTACATCGACAAGGTACGTGACTATTAAACCAGAGATCACAAGATCGAATAAGGTTAATGATACAGTCTCTGTGATCAAGCGTCACTGGGAGCTAATTGGTCGCCCTCTCATGGGAGGGAGGGATGGTATGCACTCACTTGCCTGTCACTCACAGCGATCACTGGCCAATCATGGGCATCTGTGAGCTCATTTGTGCAAGGAATGCGCATAGTGCTTTCCATTCGAATGTGTTAGACCGAAACCAAATACACATGTGCAACAGTTTGGAAAAGAGCACTGCATGCCACGGAAGAGGGCGTGTGCATGCTTTCACTCCTCCCTGAGTGGTGGTGGTCATGTCATAGGGAAGATGATACCAGATGGGTGGGAATTTGATAGAACTAAATTAAGGAGACAAATGGGGGAAATAAAAAACATTCAGTGTACACAAAATGAAATGAACATCAGGTTGCCCTACTGATTTATTTGGAATTTATTAATAAAGTAATTTCAACAATCGGACAGCAGGGTGGCGCAGTGGATCGTGCGTTCGCCTCACAGAGAGAGGGTCGCAGATTGGATTCTTGGGCTCGGGGGTTTCTCTGTGGAGTTTGTACATTCTCCTCATGATTGTGTGGGTTTCCCCCGGGGATTCCAGTTTCCTCCCACAGTCCAAAAATATGTCCAGTAGGCTAACTGGTTGTTCCAAATCACCCCGAGGCGTGAGAGTGGCTATGAATTGTTGCATGTGGAATGGCAAGCCATTCATGGTGAACCTTCAGCTGAAATGGCTGAATGAATGAATGAATGAATGAATGAATATCAACAGTCACCCACCCAACGAAAAACGTAAAAAAAAAAATTTAAAATAAAAGTTGTGATAAGTCAACCTCCAAAACGTTGTTAAAATGTTGCAGGTAACGTTTGCAATAAATGTTTCAAAAAAGTGGTTAGACGATGTCAGTGTGTATCTGTGCTGTAGTTTCCTTTTCAGTACTTTTGTAATTTACTGAAAAGGTGTGGTGCGGATATGAGTTTGAGTGGCTGGCTGTGTGTTGGTCTGGTGATGGTCTGGCAGGCTGTTCAGGGAGTACTACTTTCGCCTGGTGTCGGGTTAGACGGCCTCCCTGTGATTCAAATAGGACAAAAATAGGTTTGGCAAATGATTGAAAGAGTGAAAAAATTAATTTTCTACACTATACCTGTGTGGTTCCCCTGATGTTCAGATCAGTGCTACCAGCTGTCAGATGTACAAACAGTAAGAAGACATTCAAGCTTTGTCAAAGTAAAAATATACAACAGCTGGAAAAAGGGGCAATTAGCCAATTTTTGAGTAAAAAGCCTCTGACTTATTGGGCACCAAATGATCATCTTGACCAGATTTTCATAAACAGTTTACATCATCATATTCTAGCTTTGCTGTACAGACTGTAATCCAGTTACTCCGTGTAATACTAATCCCTATGGGCTCTGTAATTATATAAATACAATCTTGGCATCATCCTCCAGGGGTGAACAATGAGCACAGCATCGTCACGGCTACAGGGATGACAATTAACAAGCCTGCTATGTCATAACTGATGTAAATTTCATGTTTTATAAAGAAGAAAAAAAATAATAATTATGAGTAACAAGACTTTGAACTATGAACTGTCAAACTGACAAAATTGAAGTAGAATTCAAACTTTATAGCACGCTAGTAATCTTGAAAGATAAAATAGTAAAGCATCCCAATATCAGTGAAACCAGCAAGAAGTAAAGCTGCGTCATTATGAAGTCTGAAGTCCATTCTCTGATATATATATAGAAAGAGGGTGTGAGGCCGGTGGTGTGGTGTAGTGGTTAGGGTGCTGTGCTCATGATCAGGAGGTTGTGTGTTCAAATCCCAGTGAGACCCCCACTGTGCTAAGACCCCTGGGCAAAGTCTCAACCACAAGTGTGCCTCCGTTCAGCCAGCAGTATAAATGGGTAGCAGTAAAAATATACTGGGAAGGTAACCTGCGTTGGACTAACATCCCATCCAGGAGGAGTTGAACTCCTGGTCGCTTCACGCCACAGAAACCAGGAATAAGCACCTCCCTGTTGAGCCACTAGGCTCGGGTGTAAAAAGCCCAACAGACTAAAATATATATATATATATATATATATACAGTATATATATATATATCAGTATATATATATATATATACAGTATATATATATATATATATTGGGCAGTGGTGGGCCAGTGGTAAAGTGCTGGATTGCTGGATTACTGATCTGAGCATCGAAGGTCAAGCCCCACTATCACCGGCTGTCACTATTGTCCCCCAAGTGCTAACTGGGTTATCAAAGGCCGACCATGTCTCTCACTGTCTATGGTGTGTCTTTCAACAAGAGGAGCTACAAAGCCATCAGCGTGTTTCTGCCCCGCGATGGCCTCACAAGCTGTCCAGGGTGTACTCTGCCCTCACCCGGATGGGCACCAGTCTCCCCGTGACCCTAATTAGGATTAAGCGGTTCAGAAAATGAATGAATGAATGAAAAATATAATATTGGAATTTGTATTTGATACGGTTGTGGGAAAATGGCTTCATATATTTTATTAAAATATGTTAGTGTTTTACTTTTTGCGATATTTAAAAAAAATGTACAAGACTTTCTGTTGAATGTGCTGACATCATCACATCTTGTCTCATGTAATTTTCTGACTAGCTTTCTCCTTTACTAGGGGCAGGGAGAGCCTGGAGCCCATCCCAGTAAAATAAAATAAATTTAAAAACAAGGTGTTTCAGGGCTATTGTACGTTACTTTCTAACGCTATACATTAACGTTAAGTCATTAAACACACCTATGTTTTGTGCTTTATTGTCTTTGGCAGTGTTGTACTGAACAGGCTTTTAGTTTAATAGCAAAGCGTATGAATCCTTTAATTGTGGACTAAATATGAAAATGTTTTTCATCAAGTGCCTTAGTGTTTCACCAAATAGCAAATTAGGACTGCAGACTGACTGAAGAAGCATTTTAATAGAATCGAGTTTTTCAGTATAACTGCATGAACTGCCTCTGATCTGATTAGCAATCAAATAAACTAATTGCTGTGAATAAAATTAGAAACCGGCTGCCATGAATAAAGTCAGTGCTGGTGTTATAATGTGGGCCTCTATTACAAACACCACAAAACTAAATGAGCACACAATTCGAAAACATCTCCGGGATCTGTGGGTACCTGGGATGGAGCAGGCAGTTCAGATTATTTGATCGGTTATCTGGTTGCTTTATGGGGTGTCTCATTAGTCTGAGAAAATCTTTGGCTGTCCAGCATCATCCACGTGATCAACTGAGTCAGCGCACGGCTGAAAAGAACGTTCAAATAGTCCTATGGATAAAAGGTGTGGAAAGTGCTCGGCTGGAAAAGTCTGTATAGTATTTTTAAATAATGAAACACATCATTGTTCTTTTTGAATCATAGTGTGGCTGCTAACAGCATTAATTAATTATATGTGCTTAAAATTATGGTGTTTGACATACATTCTGATGAAACGTTGTATATCCCTAATTTCTAAATGCTACAGTATACTACATTTCAGTATTCATTCATGTTCTATAACCGCTTAATCCTAATTAGGGTCGTAGGGAGGCTGGTGCCCATCTCAGCCAACTCGGAGCAAAGACAGAGTCCAACCTGAACAGCTCCCCAGGCCATCACTGGGCGGAACCGTGCTGACGGCTGTGCAGCTAGTCTTGTTGAAAGTCAGCAATGGTTCTTTTACATGAACCTTTCACCATAGACAGTGAGAGACATGGCCGGCCTTTGATAACTTAATTAGTGCAGTGGGGGAACAGTGACAACCTGTGGAGAGTGGGACTCGAACCCCCAACCTTAGGATCAGTGATCCAGCACTTTTTACCACCAGGCCACCACTGCCCATTCTGTATATACAGTGTTTAGCAAATGTAATGCCCACCTATCACAGCTGAGAAATGCAAATTAGCTATTGCTTCAAGTGTCATCAATACGACAATTCCAAGCATTGTTCTAAATTGCAAGGAGGTTATTCGAACAACAAACAGCACTGTGTTACACTTTAAATGATGAACTGCGTACAAGTCAAAATGTCAGTGTACTTTACCAAATATGGGCTTTCAACTTATTCATGAAAATTTTCCTCCGTAGACATGGTGTTTGAGAAGTGTTACAAATATTTCCAACAAAGTCTCCACTGAAATGTTTGAAAAAATCAAAAGAGAGAGAGAGAGAGAGAGAGAGAGAGAGAGAGAGAGAGAGAGAGAGAGAGAGAGAGAAGGGAAGGGTTAGAGAGAGGAGTTAATAAAAAGAAGGCACGAGAAGGAAAGAGGGAGGAGAGGAGAGTGATGGAAAGATGGAGGGGGTGAGAGAGGTGGAGAGGGGGAGAGGGAGAAAGAGAAGGAGAGAGGGGGGATGGGGAAAGTGGAAGAGAGAGAGAGAAATTAGGGAGAGAGAAAATGAGCAAAAGAAAGAGAGCAAGAATACCACCTATAAGGTATTGACTTCCCAATCACATGACCACCACCGACCTGTGAGGAACAAAATTTTGCACCAGCCCCCTCCATGACATGCAATGCAAGCCACCCACCTCTTTTCAAACTAGTGCACAAGTGTGTTTTGGGGGTGGTCTAACACACTTGGAGGGAAAGTGCTACTCACCCCTTCGTACCAATGAGCTCACAGATGCACATGACTGGCTAGCGACTGAAGTGAGTGACAGGGAAGTGAGTCCATGCCGTCCCTCCCTTTCATGAGAGCTCAGCTAATTAGCTCCCATGTACTCCCAGTCATGGATGTCTGTGGCATTAAACCAGATTCGAACTTGCAATCTCCAGGTTAATAGTTACCCACCTTATTGATGCATCACTTGGGAGCTCGAATTCGTTCATTTTTTTTGAAGCCACCTGACCCTAATTAGGGTTGTGGGATGGTTGACCCACCATTCACACTCACTACTAGAGGTGATTTGAAAGAGCTAAATAGATTCATAACTGTAGAAAGAAACCAGAGTACCCAGATGAAACCCATGCAAGCACAGGGAGAACATGCAAACTCCACCCAGAAACGCCTGAAACAAGGTCCTCTTACTTGGAAGTGTATGTTCTAACCACTGCACCACCAGTGCACCAGTACGAATAATTCAGATTTTATCATAATGCATTCATTCATTCATTTTCCAAATCAATTAATCTTAATTGGGGTTGTGGGGAGGCTGGTGCCCATCTCAGCTGACTTAGGGTAAAAGCTGGGTATACCCTGGACAGCTCGCCAGGCTGTCTCAGGGCCAACACTCACACAACCATTCATACTCACACCAACGGGCAATTTATAACAGCCAATTAACCTACTGGTGGGGCCGGTGGTGTAGTGGTTAAGGTGATGGGCTCATGATCAGGAGGTTGTGTGTTCATATCCCAGTTAGACACCCACTGTGCTAAGACCCCTGGGCAAGGTCTCAACCACAAGTGTGCCTCTGTTCGCCCAGCAGTATAAAGGGGAACCAGTAAAATATACTGGGAAGGTAACCTGCGATGGACCAGCGTCCCATCCAGGAGGAGTTGAACTCCTGCTTGCTTCACGCTACGGAAACCAGGGATAAGCACCGGTCCAATGAGCCACTAGGCTCGGGTGTAAAAAGCCCAACAGATTTTACTCTTTACCTAATTAACCTACTGTGCATGTTTTTGGACTGTGGGAAGAAACCGGAGAGCCCAGAGGAAACCGATACAAACACAGGAAGAACATGTGAGCTTCACACAGAAACACCCGAGCTGGGTATCGAACCCAGGAACTTCTTGCTATGAGATGTATGTGCTAACCACTACACCACCACTGTGCCACTATGAATAATTCATATTTTCTCATAATACGTACATATTTATATTTAATCTGATAAATAAATAATTTAACAAGGAATTAATAAAATTTTTCTAAATCATAATTATCATTCAGAAAATAAGAGTGGGCCGATACCAGAACCTGATTTTGTTATGGGTTGGAGGCTACTGAACCAATTTAAGAGCCACCATATGCATTGTGACTTGAAATTGCATTGTGTGGAAGTTATTTTTGTTGTCTATGGTTCGGCCATGACACGATTCCTAGTAAGTGCCTAAGACATGTTTAGTAAGCCAAAGTTTTTTTTAGATATTATTGAAAGCAGCACTATGCGATTTAAATTTAAAAGCATATTGATGTACAAGTTTATAAAAATGCTTAGTTAATATAGCTCGTATAATGTTGAGGTGAAATGTAAGCTATGAAACGTCTAAGTTAGCAGCACTATGCATGACTGCTCTGATCACATCTGACAGCAGATATTACACATCTCATTACCTGGGTCCATGCTCGCTGAAATTCATTCTGGTAATAGAATTTCCACTGGAAAATATAAACAGTTCCCTACAAATCATATGAACTGTCATGGCTGATCACTGTGTGAACAAACGACAGGGTATATTTTAAATAGTCAGTTAATTTGTTTAACGTTTCCTAAAAAATTGTGACATATTCACTATTACTAATTGATTGGCATTGAAATGTACCGAGATGTAATTTGTGTAAAACGCATTATTGTGATTACTCGAATATCCCATAATCCTCTCAGACTAAAGGTTTATACACAGACCTGTACTGTACTGCGGTGAAATCGTTAGGCAGATGTAAAAATCCTTAAAATGAAAAATCGTAAAAGTTTCAAAATATTATTTATAAAAGAAAGATGAAAGATGAAAATACTAAATAAATGTAATAAGCACCAGCAATAATGTTTATTTATGTTTTAAATAAATAAATAAGTAAATAAAACTAGCACCTTTTATTTGATGCACTAATGCACAGGGCATGCGTACATCCACATCGTAACTTGTAATTTCAAGTTGTTTGTATAATCTAGGTTACTAACCTAAAGCTCGATGCAGTTCTATATTTTCATTCAAAAAAGTTGAACTGGTCAGATGCAATTGGATAAGAGAATGTTTCTGCAGTTAGAAAATTTCAGACGTGAGTTTATACGCAGACTGCGTTGTTTAAGTATATTCAGTACTTAATGGGTATGAAGCCTGCAGGGAAACAACAAGATGAGAGGAACAGAAGGAGATATTAGGTAGTGATCCTTTAAGAGACGGGATATGGACCAGTAAATTGTGCTGGGCCACCATCAAGCTGCTCTGAAACTGAGAGCAGGGACCGAATCCAGGGCTCCTTACACCGCCGTTCCCAACTGATGACAGAGAGAGCTGTTGAGATTACATCACCATGTGGGTATTTGCAGAGTTTATGAACAAGCCAACAGGGAGAGTGGCAGAGGGGTTCGTGCGTCCGCCTCTCAGCATGAAGGTGCTGATTTCGAGTCCTGCTCTCAGTGAGGGCATTGTGTGTGTGTGTGTGAAGGTTGCATGTTCTCCTCATGCTTGTGTGGATTTCTCTGGTTTCTGTCCCCAGTCCAAACACATGCATATTTAGGACAATTCACTGTTCCCAATCACCACTGTGTGTATGTTTGCTGTTTTGTTTGTAACCTCCTTCACATAGTTTCGGCTGAGATAGGCTGAGACAATCTCATGATATAATAAAGTACACACACTGAATTTGAGCAGTCTTCCGTTAACGGTACTGAAAGTACCAAATAGGAACATATGGGCGCTGGAGGATAAACTCAATCTTTCTTCATCTTATTTTACAAAATAGTTCACTAGGACCTGCTCAGTGTGGACCCCACCTTTGCCAAAAGTCAGCTGTGATAGACATTGGCCCCCTTGAGAACATAGTATTCTTTTCCTTTCGGCTGTTCCCTTTTTTATCAAGGGGTCGGCACAGCGACTCATCTGCCTCCATCTTCATGGAAATCATATTAATGATTCGCACGTTTGATTCGGCATAGGTTTTTACGTCGGATGCCCTTCCTGACACAACCCTTTAGCAAGGGACAGAAACACGCTGACGGCTATGCAGCTCTACTTCGAAATTCCATACGTAACAAAATTGGGGGCTCGTCCGATAGAATCCATTTGGCATACGTAACAAGTGAGAAACATGGCTGACCTTTGATAACCCAGTTAGCTGCACTGGGGAGACAATGACAACCTTGTGGAGAGTGGGACTCAAACCCCCAACCTTAGGATCACCGATCCAGCCCCTTTTACCACCAGACCACCACTGCCCTTCCTTGAGAGCATGGTGGGATTAAGGTAATGAAAGAAATGAATAAGCCGCTGGCTTTCCTGATGACAAAAGCAGTTAAAATTTCTTACAGAACAGCTCGCAGTGAACTGAAACAGGATTTAAAGTAAGAACCTCATATTATTTAAGCAATTTCATGAAAGCAAGAGCATGGTCACACTCAATACCAGCACAGCTATGATTTGGCTGGAGGCATGAGGTCACAGGTTATCATACCCACACCGATATTGATTACGACGGCATGATTCAAGATAGATGGCACTTTTATACAGCGGGGAGAAATAAATATTAACTGACTACTGTAAATGGCAGAGAAAGGACATGAAAATAAATTGTTTCCGTTTTCACTGCAAACATATACACACCCCAAAGAATTTACCCTCACTGATCGCTGGTGTGATTAAAGAGCCCTTCACTAACAATATCAGACTTTATTGACATGAATTTGTGTAATGTCAAAAGGAAATGACGTGCATTTGGGTCGGGCGGATTCGGAAACGGCATAGTTCTGTTCAAATACAGCATATGTGTTCAGAGCACGTCTGTCGAGAGGAAAATAGGTCAGGTCTATAAGATGAATCAGAAAACATTCATATGAATGTGATATGATTGGTGCAAGGGGGGAAAAAATCCTCATATCATATCGCTGTGATATGTATATACTAGTATACATATGTCTGTGTATATGTTATACGATGTTCATACACCCTATTGTAAATATGTTGTACAATACACATGGCTCTGTGACTAGGTCCGTGAGTTTGAGGTTGAGAAATGACTTATAATAAAAATTTACAATTCTGATCACATCAGATGGCAAAAAAAAAAAAGACTATGAGATTTTTCAGTCATAACACAGCCATGAGAGCGATTGTATACCTGTCGTGTGACCTATGTGACAGGTGCTTAACCTTACGATGTTTAGTACATTCCTGAAAGGTGCAGATGACGCTGGAGCCGATCCCAGCTAACTTTGTGACAGAACGTTTCACTCTGAATGGGTTGCCAAATCGACTTCAGGGCCAGTACTGAGTCCAACCACCATTCAGTCTCACATTTACACCCAAGGGCAATTATGACTAGCTAGTTCACCTAATCTGGATGCCTTTGGACTGTGGGAGGAAAAAGGGATTGAAAGAGAACCCTAGCAAGCAGACGCAGAATACGCAAACTCCACGAAGAACACCTACAAATAACTGCGTGGTTCAAACGCAAAGATTTCAAACTTTGAGGTGACAGTGCAAACCACTATACTGCCGTAACATAGGAAAGTAAGACTGAAATCGAACAAAACATTGTAGACTGGGTGGCATGGTGCGATAGCAATGAGGTCCTGGGTTCAAGTCCCGGGCTCGACAAGAATGTTTCCATGTGGGGTTTGAATGTTTTCCCCGTGTGTGTGTGTGTGTGTGTGTGTGTGTGTGTGTGTGTGTGTGTGTGTGTGTGTGTGTGTGTGTTCTCTCCAGGTGCTCTGGTTTCCTCCACTCCAAGGATATGCACATTAGAATAATTAGCTGTTTTTAATTGCCCCCAGGTGGGAGTGTAAATAGTGGGTGTGGGTGCGTGTATTGGTCCTACAATGATTTGGGGAGCTGCTCGGGATGAACCCCGGCTTCTCCCATAGTTGGCTGAGACAGGCTACAGCCTCCCCGTGACCCTAGTAGGAGTAAGCATTTTGGAAAATGTATGGATTAATGGATACTGTAAGATGACTTCAAAACCTTGAGCAGCACTATAGTGGGTGGTTTATTTAATTTTTCTGAAAGACACAGTGGAAGTATTAACTTGGTTATTTTGTACTGATCCCTCCAAAGCCCCCTGACAGTCATGGTGGTGATTTTTTTTTAAGTCTATCTTTCTGTTCTCTTGATAAATTCTTTAATTTCTTTTAATAACCCTTACCTAACAGTTATATTCAGGGAATGAAAATAATAATCTCCACCATGAACTTTAGGGAACTCCATGTATCCCCTAGCACTCCAGTTTCATCTGTTTCAGTTTACTAAAACCCTATTGGCTGACACACAGACTAGATTGTATTAATTGCATGTACAATATTAAAGTATCTTAGGTGACATTTAACAATTTGCTCACTTGTGTAGCAAATAAGTTGATGTTAAAGTGTCATATTGCAGATATTTTTTTATGTAACTTACAATGGCATGCACGAATTCAAAAGTAATAAGATGTTAAATAATCATAGTACGTTCACATTCAACAATTTGCTTTTTAACCAGCACATTCAACAACAAGCCTTCTTAAAGACTGCTGGAATAATAGGCTATTCAGCAAAACATGAATAGCAGACACAGCAGTATCATTTAATTCGGAGGAAAGAATTTGCTCTGTTTAAAAAATGTAAAAAAAGAATGCCTGCCATTTCCTACCGTGTATTCAGGCTTGAGAAAAGGCGTGTTAGGACACAGGCTAGTGACAGAAGTGACCCCCACTGACAGAGCCTAGTGATGTGCAAAAGTGACAGGCCCAGAAGATTTCCCAAACATTTCACTAAGCAGGGTGGTAATGCAAAATGGCAGTCCTGTGAGGCAGATGACGTCGTACTGAAGGGTACACAATTTTATTTTTATACACAGGCATTATTTCTTTAGAGTTTATTATAGTGAAATATTGACTGAATACTTGCAGTCATTTATAAAAGGTTAGATTTTTTATGCATGTTAATTAAATTATTGTTATTATTCATTCATTTTCTGTAACCACTTAGTCCTTATTAGGGTCGTGAGGAGGCTGGCATCCATCCCAGCCGACTCCGGGCGAGGGCAGAGTACAGCCTGGACGGCTCGCCAGGCCAACGCAGGGCAGAAACATGCTGACGGCTATGCGGCTCCTCTTGTCAAAGGTCAGCAGTGGTTCTTTTACATGAACCTCACAACACAGATAGTGAGAGACCTGGCTGGCCTTTGATAACCCAGTTAGCTGCACTGGGAGACAGTGACAACCCGTTGAGAGTGGGACTTGAACTCCCAACCTTGGGATAAGTGATCCAGCACCTTTTACCACCAGCCCACCACCGCCTGCATGTTAATTAAATTATTATTATTATTATTATTTTTATTATTATTATTATTATTATTATTATTATTATTATTATTCATTCATTCATTCATTTTCAAAGCTACTTAATACTAAATAGGGTATTCAGGGAGGATGGAGTTTATCTCAGTCAACTCTGAGTGAGAGCGGGCTACACCCTAAACATCTCAACAGGCCTTCACAGGGTCACACTTACACAACCATTCACCCTCACACTTACACCCAGGGACAATTTGGAATGAGTTTAGCCAATTAGCCTAACATGCATGTTTTTGGACTGTGAGAGGAAAACAGAAATCCGCACAACACCAGGGAGTATCCCCGAGCTGCAAATCGAACCAAGGCCTTATAATAATAATAATAATAATAATAATAATAATAATAATAATAATAATAATAATAATAATAATAAAGGATATATTATAAATAGGAAAATATAATAAAGGATCAGTCACAAATTAGCTCACTTTACTATTTTTCTGTAGCAATACCAAATTGCAGATCAGAATTTTGTCTCAGGTATTTCTTACATACACACAGAATTGGAATTAAAGTCCCTGTAGCAGCAGCCAACAACTCAGCATGGTAGATTAAAGCAGGTGTCAGAGCAGAACATAAACCATCTCTGCTGCTTTAAGATTAACAAAGATTCTCTAAAGTGCACTATCAGCTTTGGCTCTGGATCAATTCATCAACCAGAAAATGTGTGACACTAAAGTGTCCCCTGTTTTTATTGCTGTCAGTCAATAATCATATATCCATGGCCTGATTCCTGAGTTTTACCCTCACTTTACGAAATTCTCACCAAATGAAAAATTCAGGTTATGAAACGCATCTTCCTAAAATTTGCGTCTTAAAAATTCAAAAGCGCCATTCAAACATTCAAACAATGCGTGACTTGCTTTCCCATTGGTTCTCACCCAACACCCCGCCCCTCTGGCCTCCCATTGGCTAGGAGGGAGCTGAATCTCCACAATACAGTACTGTATCCATAATGCTTTTTGTGTGCCCTCGACCCATTGTTCGAAACACGCGTGAAGGAGAGTTGTACTGTTGGTTCATGAGTTCCATGAGATTTTTTGAGTTTGCTTATTGTAGCATTATTTTTCGTTATTAATCATGAGCCCCAAGAAAGTGATTCCCAGTGAGACTGAAAAGACGAAGCGGGCTCCGTTATTAATAAAAGTAAAACTGGAGATGATAAAAAAATATGAAAGTGGGATGCGGTTGAGTGAAATCGCAAAGAAGTATGGCCGAAACCCCGCTACAATCGGAATGATATTGAAGCAGAAGGAGGCATTAAAAGCGGAGATACAGTGACAGAGGCGATTATTTCGGAAAAAGAAACCGCCATATTTAAGGATCTCGTGAAGAATGGTGGGGTGAGGGTTCTTTGGACCAGCAACCCCCAGACTTCAAAGCGTCGCATGGGTGGTTCAAGAGATTAAAAAAAAGGTAAATAATTTTCTTTTACTTTTAACACATGCGGTTCAACTTACGTAAAATGCAGGTTACGAAAAAGGCACTGGAACGGATTAATTTCGTAAAGTGAGGTACCACTGTAGTTGTCATATTTGTCAAAGCAGGTAGTCCTGAGTATTTTAGAGTACTGCTGGAAAATTTAATTTAATTTAGTAATTTAGTAAAACATGCACATAGTGTGGATGAAAGAACACCCCGCATTCTAGGCCTCTGTTATAAGACATATGTAATAAACGCTTAAAGGGCATAACTGGTGGGGCTGGTGGGGTAGTGGTTAGGCTGCTATGCTTGTGATCAGGTGGTTGTGTGTTCAAATCCCAGTTAGATCCCACTTTGCTAAAACAAGGTCAAGGTCAAGGTCTAGGCAAGATCTCAACCACAAGTGTGCCTCTGTTCACCCAGCAGTATAAATGGATATCAATAAAAATATACTGGGAAGGTAACCTGTGATGGACTAGCGTCCCATACAGGAAGAGTTGAACTCCTAGGTGCTTTACGCTACAGAAACCAGGGATAAGCACCAGCCTGATGAGCCACTAGGACTTTAGCTTTTAAAGGGCATAATTGCTATTTTGGGGAGAATTAAACACATCAGCTATTTCAGCAGTTCCTAGTAAACAGTGTTTCCTCTGGATATACATCTCTATGTGCCAAGAACCCAATTGATAAAAAAGCCACAGTGCTGTAAGAGGGTACACTGGTTTTGTGGGTGGCACAGTGGTTAAGACTCTGTGTTTAATCCAATGATTGGTGGTTCAAGCCCCCAGTGTCATCAAACTGCACCTGTTGACTCTTAACTCTTAATTGCTCAGCTGCAAAACAAATAATAAATATAACTCACACTGGATACGACTGTCTGCCAAATGCTGTCAATGTGTTCACCATACTGTACATCCCAGTGCAATTTAATCAGTCCTTATTGTGACTGTCTGTCATGTGACTTCATGTGAACGATTTTAACCCAAGTGTTGGGTCAGTATTATTTGTATCGAGCGAAAAAGACGCGTTAGAAGATAGAGAGAGGGTGAAAAGATCCGCGGTTTCTCTGGCAACCCTGCAGCCTCTCCGTCACCATGGCAATGGTGGGCCAGTTTACGGTCGGCTCGCGCAGCTTGGTTTTACGGAATGGTTCGTTGCGCAGTAAACACACCATGCCATCGCACTTCAGTGTGATCTGAATTTTGGATATTGATCAGTCTGGTTGCCAAAACCTGCGACTTTCAGTGCGTAAAGACAATCGTGTGGTAAAGCGTGCGCGCTTTGGAGGGGTGTGTGTGTGGGTGAGGAGGATGGGGGGGGCAGACACAGGGTCGTCTACCGGTGACATTATAGCCGTACGATTAAAGCCACATCACAGTAACGCTGTGTGT
>CM045733.1:58012500-58042500 GCA_024760905.1 Plotosus lineatus | reverse complement strand
GCTGCAGGAGAGAAACTATGGTCAATTTACAGTGCACGTCTTTGGATTGCGGGGAAACCGGAGCACCCGGAGGAAACCCGCACAAGCACGGGGAGAACATGCAAACTCCACACAGAAACGCCCAGGCTGGGAATCGAACCCGGGCCTTCTTGCTGTGAGGCGGACGTGCTAACCACTACGCCACCGTGCCGCCTATATCTATATATATAAGTGCTTCTCAATTATTTTCTGTGTGACACCCCCTCTAAGAAGAAAAAACATTTCACACCGCCCACCGTTCGAACAACTATAAATAGTATAATTCACATTATTTGTCTATTAAATTGTTATTAGTACACCTCTGCATACATTATAGCTTTATTAACATAAAAAATAAAAAAGAAAGAAATATAGTTCAACTTACAATAAAGAAAAAAATCATTAACATTGTTTTTTAATTTGTAACAGAAAAAGATTTAATGTGCCTGATATAATAATAAAAAAAAAACATTCTTATTTAATTTATTTAAACTGATCCAACTTATTTGTGTGTGTGTGTGTGTGTGTGTGTGTGTGTGTGTGTGTGTGTGTGTGTGTGTAAAGAAACCAGGAGATATATAAAAAAAAAATTTGAAATAAATGTTTTGTTATTGTCTGTGCTGGCTGGCGGAATTAATTCTCTTCTTTAGTCATTGCAGACGCTGGCGAGGGGCGTGGCGGTTGCTGGCAGGCGAGTTCCAGCAAGCTCATTTGGTCCCAATCTGCAATCAGCAAGCAACCAGCAATGAATGGGAGCTGCGCGCTTCCCTCCGCTGTCAGAAGATTGTTTCCTCGTGATTCCGCTCCTCGGCTTTCTCTTTGACCCCTGGTTCTTGCTTCGTGCTCGACCAGTTCCATTGACTAAGTATTCCCGTGACTTACTGTTCCTAGTGTTTAATAAATCGTTTGAACCTTCTTCTGGTCTCCTGCATCTCTGGATCCAACACATACACTCCAGCTTTAACAGAATCGTTTGACTTAAAACATGGACCCAACGGAGACCGCGCAGCTTTGGCAGACACTATCCGACCAGGGTGCCCTGCTGGGGCGGCATGACTCCATCTTGCGTCAGATGATGGACAATCTCCAGCACATAACCACCAGCTTGGCACAGCTCGGCGGAAGGATGGACGCCGTCACCACTCACCTCGCTGCCACAACCCCGCCCCCTCAGCCTTCACTTTCCGCTGTGGCAGCCACGCTAGCACCAGCTATACTCCATGCGCACTGAGAACCACTCATCCCCACGCCAGCCAGGTATTTGGGCGCGATCGGCTCCTGCGTACAATTTCTTCACCAGTGTTCGCTCGTCTTCAGCCAGCAGCCGCTCACATACTCCACTGATCAAGCAAAAACCGCCTTCATCATGAGCCTACTCACGGAGCAAGCCTCATCCTGGGCGATAGTGGTCGCCACACTTACCCCGGAATTATGCTCCCAGTTAGACCAGTTATGTGAGAAATGAAGAAGGTTTTCAATCATCCAGCGAAAGGGGAGGAGGCTCACAGCTCCTACGAATTCGACAAGGCTCACAGTCAGTGGCGAAGTACGCCATCCGATTCCGGATTCTCGCCATCGAAAGCGGCTAGAACAACCCCGTGCTTTGGGGGGGCTTTCCTGCAGGGGCTTAATGAACGGCTGAAAGACGAGCTCTCCGCCAGAGACGAGACGACTATTCTTTAGGAGTTAATCGCCTGGACTGAGAGAGGGATAGATCCCGGAAGGGGGCCCCACCTCGAACTCGCCATTTCCCCCTCTGAGGGAGGATGACGGTCAAGAACCCATGCAGGTGAACCGCACCAGACTGACAGCTGAAGAGGGGCACCGGCGGCTGGCCAACGGTCGCTGCATCTACTGCGCGGAGAAGGGCCATTATCTCGCCCAGTGCCCCACGCGGCAGGGGCCGACAGCTACAAGAGGATCCTCCACGACACCCGGAAAGCGCCTGCAAGTTCAAGGTACGCTACACTCCGCGCAACACTCTCATCCTGTAGATTTATTGACAGGGATGGTTGAGTTCCATGACCTGCCCGTGTATGAACTTGAAACCCCCAAGGAGGTAGTGGCCATAGATGGCCAACTCATAGCTCGTTTCATGCACAAGACCAAGCGAGTGAAGCTCACTTTGTCCGGTAACCACCAGGAATATTTTGAACTGTTTGTTCTCCCTGCCTCTCTCTCTTTCCCCTAGTGTTGGGGTGGCCATGGTTTCAGACCCACAATCCCCACATTGACTGGCACACCCTCACCATACGCAGCTAGAGTGACTACTGTCTGCAACACTGCCTAATGGTGGCCTTACCCTCCCAAGCTTCACGAACCCCTGGAGGATCTGGACTTAGCCGGCGTGCCCAAAGAATATCAAGACCTGCAAGAGGTTTTCAGCAAGGACCGGGCTCGCTCCTTACCTCCTCATCGTGCGCCATTGACCTACTCCCAGGTTCCATGCTCCCGTCCCAGCGACTATACAATCTCTCTAAGCCGGAGAAAGATGCCATGGAGGCATACATTAATGAGTCGCTGGCTGCAGGTCTCATTCAGCCCTCATCTTCCCCAGTAGGTGCGGGATTCTTCTTGGTCGAAAAGAAAGACAAGACCCTGAGACCTTGCATCGATTACACGGGCCTGAACCTGATCACCATAAAAAAACAAGTACCCTCCCCCCCCTAATCGATTCAGCTTTCACCCCTCTCCACGATGCTACCGTTTTTTCCAAGCTGGACCTGAGAAATGCCTATCACTGAGTCCGAATTCGGGAGGGGGACGAGTGGAAGACAGCTTTCAACACGCCCCTGGGGAACTTCGAATACCTGGTCATGCCATTCGGACTAACCAATGCCCCGGCGGTTTTCCAAGCTCTGGTCAACGATGTGATTAGGTACATGCTGAACCGCTTTGTATTTATATATCTGGACGACATTCTGATCGTCTCTAGAAACCAAGACGAACATCTCCGCCATGTGAGAATGGCACTGAAGAGGCTCCTGGAGAACAGATTGTTCGCTCTTTACTTGGGTTCATCGTGGAGAAGGGGCAGATAGTACCCCCGGCGAAGGTGAAGGCAGTGGCATAGTGGCTGACTGCAGGGATTCCTGGGGTTTGCAAACTTCTATCACCAGTTTGTGTGGGACTACAGCCACCTAGCAGCCCCCTCACACAGTTAACATAACCCAAGACCCCGTTCCAGTGGTCCCCAAGTGCCTAGGCGGCGTTTGACAGCCTGAAGGCTAAATTCATCCACGCGCAAGTACTGAGCCACCCAGACTCCTTGCTGCAGTTTGTAGTGCCTCAGACTCAGGGGTAGGGGCGGTCCTCTCCCAACGGTCTCCCACAGACCAGAAGCTACACTCATGCGCCTTCTTCTTCTGTCACTTTTCCCCGGCGGAAGAGATTTATGATGTTAGGAATTGCAAGCTCTTGGCAGTGGTCTTGGCACTCCAGGAGTGGAGGCACTGGCTGGAAGGGGCAGCCCACCCCTTTGTGGTCTGGACTGACCATAAAAACCTATCCTACCTCCGTACAGCCAAGAGGTTGAACTCCTGTCAGGGACTATGGTCACTCTACTTGGGGAGGTTCAACTTCACACTGACATACCGACCCAGCTCTCAGAATACAAAGCCAGAGGCTCTCTTCAGGCAATTCTCCTTGGGTGAAGACACTACCATGGAGACCATCCTGCCCTCCTCCTGTATACTTGGAGCAGCCCAATGGGAGGTAGAACGGCTAGTAATGAATGCCCATCAGGGGGAACCAGAGCCCATTGGGTGCCCCCAAGGATGACTATATGTTCCCCGCCAGCCAGAACCCCAGCACTCCAGTGGGCTCCCTCCTCAAAACTAGCCTGCCACCCCGGAGCCCACCGAACTCTCTTCCTGCTCCGACAACACTTCTGGGGCCAACGATGGCAGTTGACACCGGGGAGTTTATGGGAGCTTGTGCCACCTGTGCCCGGAGCAAATCCTCCCATCGTGCACCCACGGGTCACCTCCAGCCCTTACCCATTTCCCATCGCCCCTGGTCGCACATTGCGGTGGATTTTGTCACAGGTTTACCCCCGTCTGAGGGCAACACTGTTATCCTGACAGTAGTGGACTGGTTCTCCAAGGCGGTTCACTTCGTTGCCCTACCCAAACTCCCCTCGGCAATGGAAACAGCTGGTCTCCTAGTCCAACACGTCTTTTGCCTCCATGGCATCCCCCAGGACATTGTTTCGGACCGGGGCCCCAGTTTGCATCCAGAGTTTGGAAGGCGTTCTGCGACACCTTGGGAGTCTCCTGCAGCTTGACCTCTGGCTACCATCCTCAGTCGAACGGGCAGGCGGAACATGTGAATCAAAGCCTCGGTTCCTTCCTGCGCTGCGTCGCCTCCCGCCTCCCAGCCTTCTGGGCCACACACCTCCCATGGGTCAAATATGCACACAATTCTCTGATCTGCACCGCCACCGGGATGTCCCCGTTCATGGTGATTAATGGGTTCCATCCCCCGCGTTTCCCAGCCAGGAGGTCGAAGTGGCCGTCCCATTGGTCCAGGCACAGTTTCACAGAGCACGCCGGGTCTGGAAAGAAGCACGGGCTGCCCTGGAACGAACAGTGGCCTGAAACCGGAGGATTGCTGATCGTCACCGAACCCCGGCACCTCCCTACACGGTCGGGCAACAAGTGTGGCTCTCCTCCCGGGACCTGCGCCTGCAAGTGGACTCCAAAAAACTGTCTCCCAGATACATTGGGCCCTATGTAATAGAGAAAATTATAAGCCCCAGCACCGTCCGACTGAGACTCCCACCCTCACTCAAGGTACACCCAGTATTTCATGTTTCCCTAATTAAGCCCATTGTAGAAAGTCCCGTCCACCCCCTTCTCCCTGACTGATTGATGGACATCCCGCATACACAGTCAACCTTATCCTTGATGTATGCAGGCGGGATTGAGGGTTTCAGTACTTAGTGGACTTGGAGGGATATGGTCCCGAAGAGCGTTCTGGAGCGTTAGGGAGTGTTCGGGAGCGTTAGGGAGCGTCCCTGCTCCCTAATCCTGGACCCGGACTTAATAGACGAATTCTATCGTTCCTGGACAATCCTGGTCGGGCGCCAGGTGTGTGGGGGGTACTGTTATGGTCTGTGCTGGCTGGCGGAATTAATTTTCTTCTTTAGTCATTGCAGGCGCTGGCGAGGGGTGTGGCGGTTGCCGGCAGGCAAGTTCCAGCAGAGTGACTGGTCCCAATCTGCATTCAGCAAGCATCCAGCTATAAATGGGAGTGGCGCGCTTGTTCTTGCTTCGTGCTGAACAGTTCCATTGACTTAGTATTCCCGTGATTTACCATTCCTAGTGCTTACTGTATATAATATATATCAAGATGGCGCTGGGTGACCTGCAACCAGTTACAGGAGCTCTTCAGCTTATTTCCCTTTTTCCCCTCTTTTCTATTGTATATAGGGAGCGTTTCTTTATCTTTTTTCAAAGTTTATTTTTCTTTCTTCAGTCCTGCATTTGGGAAACCCACTTTTATGATGCTTTTTTTTGTTTTGCTGTGCACGTTCACTTTCACTTTTTGGAGAAACTCATTCACCGACGGCTCTGAGCAACGCAGGTCTAACACACGTGAGACCCTCCTCGGCCTGCGCGCCCCCCGCCCTCCTTCATGCGGAAAAGCCCGTTGTTCCTGTGGAAATACGGAGGAAAAGGAGAGGCTGCAGAGGGGGACGAAAGACGCGGAGGACATGTGTTTCCTCTTTCATCGCGCGATCGCCAACAAGACCGAGGAGCTGGCGGCACTGAGCCGGCAGCAGAGGCAGTACCGGGACTGCAGCCTCATGTGTTTTTCGGAGACGTAGCTGAATGAACTCACACCGGACTCTGTGGTTTCTCTGAACGGATTTACACTCACACGTGCAGATCGGAGTTCGGCGGCGAGTGGAAAAAAGAAAGGAGGGGGTGTGGCGGTCTATGTGAATGAACGATGGTGCCACCCGGCCAACGTGCACGTGAAGGAGCAGCTATGCACGCGGGACCTGGAGCTGCTCGCGGTGTTATTATCTTGGCATATTATCTACCGATGGAGTTTTCACACGTGATTGTGTTTTGCGTGTACATTCCGTCCTCGGCTGATGTGGCAGCCGCGTGTGAGCGTCTCCACAGCGCTGTCAGTCAGACACAGACTCGTCACCCCCGCGCCATGATTCTGATCAGCGGGGACGTTAACCACGCCCCTCTCTCCGCCTCTCTCCCGACGTTCACGCAATATGTGAAGTGCACCATAAGAGACAATAAAACGCTGGATTTGCTGTATGCTAATGTGAAGGACGCTTACAGCTCCACCCCCTTTCCCCCACTGGGACGCTCAGACCACAACCTTGTCTACCTGCTCCCCCAATACACACCCAGGGTGCGAAAGGAACCTGCACAGAAGAGGTCTGTGAAAATGTGGACCGAGGAGACCAATGAGAGGCTTAGGGACTGTTTCCAGACCACAGACTGGAGCATGCTCTGTGACTCCTTTGGTGATGACATCGACGGCCTCACACACTGTATCACCGACTACATGAACTTCTGCCTGGACAGCACTGTGCCAACACGGGGGTACGGTGCTTCTCCAACAACCACCCGTGGGTCACCCCTGAGCTTAAAGTTCTCCTGAACCAGAAAAAGAGGGCTTTCATCTCGGGGGATAGAGAGGAGCAGAAGAAGGTCCAGCATGAGCTCCAGTGGAGGATCAGGAGGGCCAAGAAGGACTATGGGAAGAAGATGGAGGAGAAGCTGGCTCAGAACAACTTGCGGGACGTCTGGAGAGGACTAAAGACCATGTCTGGATTTGGGCAGAGTGTCAGAGGGACAGCTGATGGTGACCAGCGCTGGGCGGATGAATTAAACTGTTACTTCAACAGGTTTGATTCACCCAGTGCTGCTAACTGGGTTATCAAGGGCCGGCCATGTCTCTCACTGTCTATGGTGAGAGGCATGTAAAAGAACCATTGCTGACTTTCGTAAAGAGTAGCTGCAAAGCCATCAGCGTGTTTCTGTCCCTTGCTAAATGGGTTGTGACAGGAAGGGCATCCGACGTAAAAACCTCTGCCAAATCAAACGTGGGAATCAGATGATTCGCTGTGGCGACTCCCGAGTAAAAGGGAAAAAGCCGATAGGAAGACAGACAGGTTTGACCTTCAACAGGTTTGACTCTCCCCCCTCCCCCTCTGCCCCCCTCCCCGTCCCTCCCTCTTCCAGCAGACACCTCCCCCCTTCCCAGGCCAACTTCACTTGACTGCTACAGCCTGACAGACACATTCCCCTCCCTCTGCAGCCCACCCCAGCCCCCCTCTCCCTCATGTCAGACCAGGTGAGGAGACTGCTGAGGCGACTAAATTAGAGGAAATCTGAAGGACCAGATGGCATCTGTCCCAGGCTGCTGAGGACCTGTGCAAACCTGCTCTGTGAGGTCCTATGCCACCTGTATAACCTGAGCCTCAGCCTGGACAAGGTTCCCGTCCCGTGGAAGACCTCCTGTGTGGTTCCGGTTCCCAAAACAGCTCAATGAAGGAACCGGCCAACTACAGACCTGTCGCCCTGACCTCCCACCTCATGAAGACCATGGAAAGGCTCCTCTTTGAACACCTCCGCTCTATGGTGAGCCCCACCCTAGACCTGCTGCAGTTTGCCTACAGGCCCAACATCGAGGTAGAAGATGCCGTCATCTACCTTCTGCAGCGGGCGCTCACCCACCTGGAGATCGCCAGCAGTGTTGTGAGGGTCATGTTCTTTGACTTCTCCAGTGCCTTCAACACCATCTGGCCAGCGCTTCTGTGGGGGAAGCTGGAAGACGTGGGAGTGGACGGACATCTTGCTGCCTGGATTATCAACTACCTCACTGACCGTCCACAGTATGTGCGGCTACGCGGCTGTAAGTCAAAGGTGGCAGTCTGCAGCACGGGGGCACCACAGGACACAGTCCTCTCACCCTTTTCACTATTTACACCTCGGACTTCACCTATAGCACAGACAGCTGCCACCTCCAGAAGTTCTCAGACGACTCCACCATCGTGGGCCGTGTGTCAGAGGGGAACGAGCTGGAGTACCGGTCGGTCATCATTGACTTCGTGGACTAGTGTGAGCGCAACCACCTGTGCTTGAACACTAGGAAGACGAAGGAGATGGTGGTCGACTTCAGGAGAAGCGCTCTAACACACACACCCACACACACACACACACACACACACACACACACACACACACACACACACATACACACACTAACTGGTGAACATCCAGGGACAGGACATTGAGACAGTGGACAGTTTCAAGTACCTGGGCATTCACCTTAACAATAAACTGGACTGGTCCTACAACACCAACGCCCTGTACAAAAAGGGCCAGAGTCGCTTCCACCTTCTGAGGAGACTTAGGTCCTTCGGAGTATGCAGACCTCTGCTCAGGACATTTTATGACTCTGTGGTCATACCTTTGTGGTCATAGCTTCTGCATACCTGTGGTCATAGCCTCTGCAATCCTCTACGCTGCCATCTGCTGGGCCCCGGGCAGCACAGAGCGGGACAGAAAGAGACTGAACAAGCTGGTCAGGAGGGCCAGCGCTGTCCTTGGCTGCACACTGGATTCTGTGGAGGAGTTGGGCGAGAGGAGGATGGTAGCAAAGCTCACATCCATCATGGTCAACAGCTCTCACCCACTGCAACAGACTGTAGAGGAGCTGAGCAGCTCCTTCAGTGGACGACTGAGACAGCCTCAGTGCAGGAAGGAGCGCTACCGCAGGTCTTTCATTCCCACCGCTGTCAGACTGTACAACCCCACTTTGTAACTGTCTGTGAAAAAAAAACGGTTATGTGCAATAAAAACCCCGTGCACTTTAATCAACCACATCTACCCCACTGACTGTGACCCATATCAACCCATCTACTCTGCCCTCAGATACATGTACACTTGAATATAGGCCAGTCTACAAAGTTGTTCTTTTCTTTTTTTTTAATTGTATATTACTTTATACTATTTATGTATCTATTTATTTACTTACTTATATAATATATATGTATGTGTGTATGTATGTATGTATGTATATGTATTATTGTATATGTATCTATTTTGCACCCCCTACTGATGGTACCTCAAGAGCCTGTAGCAGTGAATTTCTCCATTGTGAGATTAATAAAGCTGTATCTATCTGCATTTATCTATCTAATAAATCGTTTGAACCTTCTTCTGGTCTCCTGCATCTCTGAGTCCAACGCATACACTCCAGGTTTAACATGTTTAATATTTCATTATGGAAATGTAAGCTTTGCTAACCAATAGAGCAAACCCTAGGCATACATTGTTTACAGTGCAATCCCAGCAGCTGCATGTACAGTATAGGACCAGAAGGATTTCTCAGTTCTCTTTAGTGGACAGCAGCATCCATACTGTTACGTCTGTTTACTGCACTGACACACTGTAGTGAATTTGTAAACAGATTGTGGCAGATTAACTGTACATGAATAATTAAAGTACTGATTTTGACGTTCATTTTAGATGGGATAATATTTAAAGTGAGTGGCATATCCGTGCACCACTTGTCCATCAGAGTCATGGGGTCCACTGGATTTACATTGGATTTGGTGAACAAAGGGATAAGTATCTAGTCACACTTACATCTGTGGACAATTAAGTGGAGCTAGTGTACCTAATGCCCTGAAATGGCCTGGTGAGCTGTCTAGAGTGTATCCCACACTCGCCCACAGTTGGCTGAGATGGGCGCCAGCTTCCCTGCGAGCCTAATTAGGATTAAGCGGCTTAGAAAATGAATGAATAAATAGTGTAGATAATTGTAGAAAGAAACCAGAGTACCTGAGAAAACAGCAAAGGCAGAACATGGGAAGTTCAGACAGAAGGCCCAGACAAATGCTGTATAGTTTATATAAAGCATCAGGCTAGTTACCAGCTGACGACTCCTTAACCTATCTTGAGGTTAATAATTTACACTTATTTCTTAAAGTTATTACAGTTAAGTTTATTGTTTGGTTGTTTTTAATGAAAATTATCTTAATTTCTATACTGTTGATTATATGTGCAGCAGGTTCTAAAATCTGAAAATCAGAGATTGTTTAAAATTAAACTAATAAGCAGTGAAGTTTTTTTTAATGAAAAAAATAATAAAATGTGTATAATTTTGGCTAAATACAATGCACAACTTCTGGGTAACACTTTAAATTTGCACATCAAATTAAATTTAATTTTCAAATTTTAATTTAATTAAATTTGCACATCAATGTATTCTACTGTGGAAAAACAGGTTTATTACAGGTATATTATCTATTTTCCACAAACTTTTTTATTAAAAATCTGTAAACTTTTTAGATGAAGATAAAATGAAAGAAACAAAAACAATTTCAGATAATGAACCTTTAATAGAAAGCAGAATGTGCTCAACACTCAAATGACTTGACTTGAACAAATTCATTTAATCCTACTCAGGTTGTGGGGAGGCTGGAGTCAATCTCAGTCAACTCTGTGCAAGGGCAAGGTACACTGTGTACAGATGGCCACTCCATCACAGGGCTACGCGCACACACACACACACACACACACACACACACACACACACACACACACACACACCGAAAAGCCTAGGAGCAATTTACAACAGACAATTTTCCTAACATGCATGTCCTTCAAGAATGGGAGAGAACCAGTTCACCCAGAGCGAATCCACACAAGCACAGGGATAAAATGCAAATCCCATGAATAAAAATGCCGATATAATTTTGCTGTGAGAACTTGCTAACCACTACCGCACTATCTCCATTAACTAAGCTCATTATGCATTCAGCTATGCTGATATTTTGTATAACTACATGCTTGCTTGTGAGATATTGCTGAATTATAATATTAAACTGGTTTGAAAACAGTATTCTATGCTCAGTAGTGTGGTGTTATGCAATGACATCATGATTATACAACGCTTCTCATCATGAGGTAGAGCAGATTATTTGCACTTTGCTGAAAAGTAAACTGACATTTTGAGGTCACATATTCAAGTCACCTTGGCCAATGGGGGGGGAATAGGAGATGAAAAGGAGGTCGTAGAAGACAAGGTACAATATAGCAGTGTGGTGATTAAAAGTGTGGCTTCTCTTTCAAGGAAACCAGAAATCAGATACCGGTGTCCTTGAGCATAAGGTTGTTCCTGTTCATCACTGCCCTTTCCCACCTGTATTCAAGTTCTTCTTGGAGGTGACATGTTTGTCATTCATGTCCTGGTTGTAATGGCTAGTTTTTATTTTTATTGCGTTTTCAATTTCATTATCTTTTTTGTACGAATGTCTTTCTCAAAATACTGACGCAAAAAAGCAAAGTTTTATAAATGTTAATTCTTTTAAATGTAAATGCTGGAGCACAACTAGGAAAAACACATCTTATTTTAGCATGACGTGCGAATTAAAACATGTGCAGTGAAATCATAGTTAAGTAGCTGAGTGTTTCATTAAACATCTCTTTTAATATAAGAGGAATAAAAGACGTACAGAACAGTTTTCCCTTTTTTTAATGTACAACCCCTGGCAAAAATTCTGGAATCACCAGTCTCGGAGGATGTTCATTCAGTTTTTTAATTTTTTAGAAAAAAGCAGATCACAGACATGATACAAAACTAAAATCATTTCAAATGGCAACTTTGTGGTTTTAAGAAATACAAAAAGAAATCAAGAAAAAAAAATGTGGTAGGTAGTAACAGTTACTTTTTAGACCAAGCTGGGGAATAAATTATGGAATCATTCAATTCTGAGGAAAAAATATGAAATCAATCTGTAAATTTTAATTCCCAAAACTAACACCTGCATCTGCTCATTAGTCTGCAGCTAAACAGGAGTGATCACATTGTTGATCTCCCGCTCTATCCTTACCTCATTCGTGAACAAGACCTCGAGACAAATAAACTCCTCTACTTGGGACAAGACCTTATTCTCAACATGGAGAGCACAGTCCACCCTTTTCCAGCTGAAAACCATGGCATTGGACTGATTCTCATCCCGGCTGCTCAGTTACGAATTGCTTCAATCAGAGCGGGAGTTCCCGGATTGATAAAGCCAAAAGAACAATGCCATCCACAAGAAGCAGCGACTCAGAGACAAAGAATCAGTGACAAAGGACAACCTTGGTGGATTCCAACCCTCACCAGAAATGAATTCAATGTGTTGTTGCTAATTCAGACTAAACTCCAGCTCTGGTGATACAGAGACCGAAAGGCCAATAGCAACAGGTCTGGTACGCCGTATTCTCAGAGCATGCTTCACAAGATATCCCGAGGGACACGGTTGAAAGCCTTCTCCAAATCCAAAAAACACATATGGACATATTGGGTAAACTCCCATTGCCCCCTCCAGAATCCAGGATCCTGTAGGGTGTAGAGAGCTGGTCGAGAATGTCACGGCCAGGATGAAAACCACATTGTTCCTCCTGAAACCAATGTTCTACTATTGGTCGGATCCGCCTCTCCAATAACCCCGCATAGACTTTCCTGGGTAGGCTGAGGAGTGTGATTCCATTGATAATTGGAGCACATTTTTTTAAAGGGGGAGTGATAGTCTCTGGTACTACCACTCTGGTTTGCCAATCCAGAGGTATGGCCTCCGATGACCATGCCATGTTGCAGAGACGTGTCAACCAGAGCAGTCCTACAACATCCAGAGCCCTGAGATATTCAGGGTGGATCTCATCCATCACCAGAGCCTGACCACCAAGGAGCGGTTTGACTACCTCAACTTCAGCGATGGGTGTACACCTACCCAAACACCCAGGGCCTTCCTCCTTGGCATGTTGGTGGGATTGAGGAGGTCCTTAAAGTATTCCTTCCACCTCCCAACAACATCCCCAGTTGAGGTGAGCAGCTCCCCATTTCCACTGTAAACAGTATTTGTGGAGAACTGCTTTCCCATCCTGAAGCATCGGATGGTCCATAACCTTTTTGAGGCCAACCAATAATCGTTTTCCAGGCTCTGACCAAACTCCTCCCATACCAAGATTCTGCATCAGCAACAGCTCAGGCTGCAGCATGTTTGGCCTGCTGGTTCCTTTCTGCTGCCTCAGGAGTCCTACCGGCCAATAAGACCCGATAGGCTTTCTTTTTTCAGCTAAATGAGCTCCTTTTCAGCTGAATGAGCGCCACAACAGGCACTGATGATCTTCCGGCCACAGCTAGGGGCTGCCTCCTCAATGGAGGCAGGAAGCATGGCCCATTCGGATTCCATGTCACCTGCCTCCTTCGGGACAAGGTAGTAGCTCTGCTGGAGGTGGGAGTTAAAGGCTCCTCTGACAGGAGACTCTGCCAAACGTTCCCAGGACACTCTAACTACATGCTTGGTTCTGCCGGGTCTGGAGGGCAGTCTCCCCAGCCATCGGAGCCACCACCAGGTGGTAATTGGTTGACAGATCAGCTCCTCTCTTCGCCTGAGTGTATAGAACATGTGGCCTCAAATCTGGTGACACAACTACAGAGTCGATCAGTGAACTGCAGCCTAGGGTGTCCTGGTACCAAGTGTGCTTATGGACACTTTTATGTTCAAACATGGTGTTCGTGATGGACAAATCATGACTAGCACAGAAGTCCAACAACGAAACACCTTTCGGGTTCAGACTTCAAAGGATGTACCTAACAATCACACCCTTCAAGGTCACACTATCATTGCCCACATGGGTGTTGAAGTCTTCCAGGACAATGAGTAAGTCCCCCAGAGGAGTGTTCTAAAACACCCCATAAAGACTCCAAGAGAGGTGGGTACTCTGAAATGTCATTTGGTGCATAAGCACAAACAACAGTTAGGACTAATCTCCCCATCTGAAGGTGGAGGGAAACTACCCTTTTGGCAACCAGAGAGAACCCCAACGTGTGGGCACCAAGACGGGGGCTTGCTGCCTCTCCCCATGAGCAACTCCAGAATGGAATAAGCTCCAACCCCTCTCGAGATGGGTGGTTCCAGAGCCCAAGGTATGTATTGAGGTGAATCTAACTATATCTAGTTGGTATCTCTCCACCACACACACCACTTCAGGCTCCTCCTCCGCCAGAGAGGTGACAAACCATGTCCCAAGAGTCAGTAGTTGAGGATCGGGCCAACAGAAAACGGGCCATGCCTTCAGCTGCCACCAAACTCATAATGCACCTGACCCCTATAGCCCCTCCCACAGGTGGTGGGTCCATGGGAGGGTAGACCCATGTCTCCTTTTCAGATTGGCATTGTGCCTCTGGTAGGGTCACCCAAGGCAAACAGGTCCTAGGTGAAGATCCAGACAAAGTGCAGTCCAAAGACCCTATGAACAAACTTAAAAGGATACAGTTTCTCTTGCTTGGATGTAGGTCACCGGGGTCCCCCTGTAGTCAGGCTTGGGGAGGGGCTTGAAGGCGATTGCCTGTTGGTCGGGTTTCTGCCCATGGACACCGGAATAGACATCATTTTTATTTTTAAAACTGTATTTATCATATATACATATTTAGATATGATATTATCTCACACGCGTGCACTAGAGCTTTTAATTCATTGATTTAAAATAAACATGGAAATATTTATTCAAGTTTGAAGCTGGGTAGTTGGAAAATGTACCAGTCCAGTCAAGTGCAATATTTTCTTCACCCACAAAATAAGTAAATAAATAAATAATTACACATCAACACAAGGGTGGCACTGTGGTGTAGTGTTTAGCTATACTCCACATTGAGGGTATCTCTGCATGTATGTTCTCCTCATGCTTGTGTAGGTGTCTTCTGGGTGCACCGGTTTCCTCCCACGATCCAAATATATGTACATTAGGCTAGTTGAATGTCCCGGAGTGAGCTTGAATGGGCTTTCGCCTCCCTCTGACTCTAAAAAAGGATAAACAGGTCAAAAAAAACCCCAAAACACAATTATCTTCAATGCTTACGTATGATGTATACATGTGTCCTAAAATACACAAACTGTACACTCAGAGTGATCATTTGCATCAAGTTCACTTCGTCTGTACTGTTCCCAAATATACTGTCCAGCCAAAAAAAAAAAAAAAAACCCGGCAAGCACTATAATATTTTGCTAGACTGCCTCAAGCCTTGAATATAGCATATAATCTCCTTGGCATTGTTTCTCCAGTGTTTCCGGTCGAGGCTCAGCAACATTAATGTGTCAATAAAATGAAGCAGCTGATGATCTGAATGTACTGAATGAGCAGGTTATCACATCAATGCACTTTTTCTTCCCTGATGGCTTGGATATAAAATGGGGACTGAAATAGTGAGTGTGCAGTTCACGGAGCATAAGAAATCATTTTCACATATGTTTTGGCACCCCAGAGTCCTGAAAAGTGGGAATATAATTGGACGTGCTGGAGAAGACTACGGAGTTGTTTGATTTTCTGTCATCAATTCCCGATGTCATTGGAACCCAACACTGGATGTAAATGAAAGTTGTTTTGTTGTTTAAGTTTATTTCTTTTCTCTTCTTTTTTTTTTTTTTTTTTTTGAAACAATACCACGGCAGTTACATGCTGCAACCAAGGCTAAATGTGAGGAAAACAATATTGTGTGGAAATTTGTTTATTTATATTTATGCTTTATTTTCTGCAGGGCAGTGAATGTATAGATTGTTTTTACCATCCAGTTTTGTCTTATACATCCACATACAATATATTGATATTAATAAACTGCGTATTCAGATCCAAAGTTTAATCCTGAGCATGGGTTACAATCTTTCCAGAATTTTTCATGTTTCTACTGAGGTTTGCATTTATGTTCCCTTTGAGTCCGATTGATTTAAAAAAAAAAAGGTTAATTAGCCATGGGTGCAACTTGTCAACTTGTGATGGATCAGGTTTCCATTCTTGGTGTATTCCTGCTACACATCCAGCATTCCAAGGATAGAATATGAAGCAACTGTAACGCTCGCCCAGAAAAGGACGTTTTTCTTTATTTCTATGAAGAATGCCAATAATTCTGTAATCAGTTGACATTGCAACTACATCTATAAGGACACAAGTGCTTGTGTTATTAATCCTCAGCAATGGTTTTCATGACCTTATGCGTTGCATATTTGACTGATGCCGAGGAGGTGAATCACTACAGGTTAAGTGGGTTAGTAGCTTGAGGTCACGCAGGTCATTGTTTTCTTAATAAATGGACCATATTGTCAGCAGGAGGGCAATGTGACAAATAAGATTTCCAGGCACAAAATGTCAGTTTTCAAGCTGGCATAGCATAGACTGAGTTACAGTCTATAGCAACACACAGACACAAAAAACAAAGCTTTATTCAAATAAATAAAGACAGGCTGTAGACATGAATTTTTATGATGGAAAATTAGTGTGTAGTTTCCACATAACCAACCAATCTGTCTTCATTTTTGTGACAGCAATCCTTTAAAATTTTGTCAGAAGTATTAAATAATAAATATCTGTATATAACGTCATCTTGTCTTCATCTGCTTTGTGTGTGTGTGTGTGTGTGTGTGTGTGTGTGTGTGTGTGTGTGTGTGTGTGTAGAGGGCTATTTGTGTGTGTGTGTGTGTGTGTGTGTGTGTGTGTGTGTGTGTGTGTGTGTGTGTGCTGCTAATGAACATGTCAGAAATGACACAGCTCAGTGATTAACAGGAGTAAACAACAGAAAGACAAATTTCCTCCAACTACCCAATCAGCATATAGTATATCACTCAATCTTTTAATCTACTACAATACATAACGGTACGACTGAAATGATCAGATCTGAGCATGCATTTCACCTCTACACAAGGTGGCAGTGGTGCTGTCAGTGTTTTCTTTGGTGTAGGGAAAAAGCATCGAGCAAACGATATGAAGTGCAGTAAACACAAGTTATAATCGCGTGCAGGGTGCTTGGGGGGGTGTGTGTTAAAATGTTTTTTTTTCCTATAGGAAGCATAACAGAAAATAATTGAAAACGTGCTCGGAGCGCGGTGGAATACATGCAGAAGTAATACAATGTTAATCAACCCGGAAAAGCCATTTTCCCAACAGAGCTTGTACGTTGAAAATTTACTCATTGGATGGGGCAGATTTTTGGTGGGATCAAAGCTCATATCATGGACATTTGCATATAATATCAATAAATACTTATTCAACATTTTAATGGTTATAATAACAATTAAACATTCAAAAAATAACATTAGATGTAAATAAAACATAAATATACACACACATACAAATGGAACTGCATGAAAAGAAGAGGACATGCATACATACATGCCCACACATGCACGCAGGTGCGCGTGCACACACAGATGCAACAATGTAAGTATAGATGTCCCCATCTTAAGCCAGCCTGACACCAGTACACATATTAAATCCTCAATGGTACGCATTCATGCGTACCATGGCGGAAGGATTTTGTGTTTATTTTACCTGTCAGTCAAACAGTTCATGCCAGAGAGGAATAAGCTTTGCTCATAGTTTGCTCATTCGTACCATTGAGGATGTTCCGCAACGTTCCACTCGATTGCTCACCATTGCGGTATTTTTGCGAATTGTTTGTGCTGAGGTGCTCCAAGTTCCTCAACGTCACTCAATGGACAGACAAGTTTGCTTCACATCACGCTAAAAAGGTGACCGTGCTTCCGTTTATGACAAGCCTTGTCACGCCTCACAAGTGTATATATATATATATATATATATTGGGTAGCTGGATTCATCCACCATTCATTCTTGTAGTCGTCAAGATGATGAACTCTAGAGATGCCAAGAAAATGGCATTAAATCAACAAAGTGTCTTTCTTGCAGGTGCTGCTGCATTACTAATAATTGAAGACTATGACATTGACATATGTAAGCAGCTAGAATCCACACCTGATACTTTCTTCCTCTACCTGGTATTCAGAATGTGTTAATATCATGCAACTGAACACCCTTCCCTTTAAGATTCAGGGCAAGTCAATGTGGACATTGCTGATTGGTTAACCGTTTGTGCATGGTGTTGCGGAATACAGTGGTTTGAGTGCTCACCCAAACTTAAAGGTGAGTAGACTATGATTACCTTTGAGGAAACAGTGAGAAACACAGTTCTTTCCATAACTCACTCCCTGGTCCACCAACAGTTGGACAATGCATAGCAGTCAACGAACACCATGGAGGACACAAGAGCACCATTGAGGATACAGGTGTAACGTTGCGCAGCATTGATTATCATATAACGTGCGTGATGTGGTGAGCATTTACATGTGCCCTCACTGTTTCCTCACAGGTTCCTTATAGTTTGCGGAAAGGTACACAAAAGAGTGCGTGACAAAATTAATGAACATGTTTCATTTTTTGGGTCGGCAATGCCCCTCAATGGCACTCATCTCGCTCATAGTTTCTGCATTGTTCCCGTGATGGCGCTCACAATTCCTGCGAAGGTACTAACTTTGGCATACCATGAATGTGTACTAGTGTCAGGCTGGCTTTACAAACGAGTTAGGTTCCCAATGTTAGATGAATTTGTTTGTAAGTTGTTACAGGGCATTCTTTAGAGGGGAACGTATGTTTAACCCTTGTATAAGTAACCTATACGAGTTTGTACTGTATACAATCTCTCTCTCTCGCTCTCTCTCTCTCTCTCTCTGTCTTTCCATAACCATCACATTATCAATATAATTTATGTTCCACATTTAAACTCCTTGTTTCTCTCAAGCACAGCACAGCGGATCTGATCAGATTTACAGAGAGTTTCACTCTTATCCAGTTCATTATAATACTGGAGTCAATTTGTTTCTTCTTTGAAAGTTTTGGCACAAGTTCAAAAATGTATCCTTCTGCTTCTCTTTCCAGACGTGTCAGCCATGCTCCCCCTCTGCTGGAACCTGGTATTAAGTGTACCTCAGGATAATGTTTAATCATATTTCATACTTATATTTATGATATATCTTTCTAGAGATTTTACTCCATTTTTATTTCTATTTGTTCTCCAATTTCATTTCACTTTCACTTTCGACCACGCCCTTTATCTCCAGATGGTTTGGGAGATTTGGGGTTGGGGGTTTTTGGGTGCGTGTGTTTGTTTAGGTTTTTTTTTTTTTGTATAATTGGCCTTGTTTTTGTGGTATTTTCCTTAACTTTTTCCCCTATTCTTCCTTAATTTCCTTATTTTTTTAATTCAATGAATATTTATTTATTTATTCATTTTTTTAAAAAACGTGATGCACTGAAGCCACATTAATTGAAGCGTGAAGTAGCGAGGGATCCCTGCATATATATATATATATATATATATATATATATATATATATATATATATACAGTAGGCCCTCGTTATTCGCGGGGATTTGGTCCCGGCCCCTCCCGCGAATGAAGATAATCCATGAGTTCTGTACCCGGAAGTAAACCCCATGTATCATATTGCATGTGCATGTGATCAACCTGAAGTAAAATACTATGTATCTATTACATGTGCTAAAATATGCTTCTTAAACATATTGTATAGACAGTCTTACTCATTAATAGAGTATTAATGTAGTAAAATGTAGTAATGATTCAGAAAAACTTATTTTTTACTGCGATATTTATTGATAATAAAATATAAGCATTATACAGCATATTATATATAAATATATATATATATATATATATATATATATATATATATATATATATATACACATACACATACACACACACACACAGTTGGCCCCCTTTTTACGAAACCCTCTGGGTACGAAAACTCCAGGTTATGAAAAATATTTTCCTCAATTTTTGTCCTCTTTTTATGAAAACACCCTTTTTTTCCGAAAAGCACCAAACGAGTCATTCAAAAATTCAAATGCGCTATTCTAAATTCAAACCATGCGTGAGTTGCTCTCTCATTGGCTGTTTCCCAAAATCCCGCCCCACTGGCCTCCCATTGGCCAGGAGGCGGCTGAACTGTACCCATACTTCCTGTACCCATACTTCCTGTTTGTCACATGTGTGAGAGAGGAGAGTTGAACAGGAATGTTGGCTCGTGAGTTCTTTTTTAGAGATCATTGCAGTGTTATATTTCATTATCAATCATGGACCCGGAAAATACTGAAAAGCGTAAATACAGGGACGGAGGCAATTATTTTGGCACGATATTAAAGCAGAAGAAGTATGGAAACAGAGTGCTCCGTTGGACAAGACCTCCGATCTCGCAAGGAAGCAAGTTAATATTGAATCAAGACATCTGATCTTTCAAACAGGTACTGTAATTCTGCTTTAAATACAACATCCAGTCCATTTAAACATTTAAATACAATTTTTCCTCAGCTCCAGGCCACGTGTGGGCAGAGCCCACATTCAGCAAAACACGACAGAGAGCGTTTTGTGCGTGTGTGTGTGTGTGTGTGTGTGTGTTTGTGTGTGTGTGTGAGAGAGAGAAAGAGGTGTAGAGAGAGAGACTGCATACAGAGTCAGTCAGAGATGAAAGGAGGCATTCTCTACTCTCTTTTGAGAGAATACATTGCAGCTTATTTATTTTTCATTTTTTAAGTTGCTTAATTCAGTAAATGTTTAATAAATGTGGCGTGCTCTGCCGAATGTGAGCAAAACGCAGCTCATCCGAACCTCCGATCTCTCAAGGATACAAGTTAAAGTTGAGTTTGAACCTCTGATCTGTCAAGCAGGGAATGTGCTTTGAGTTCCCCGTCTTAAAATGCTCCGGCCTCCTGCGTGTGGGCAGAGCTCCCATTCAGCGGAGAGCATGTGTATTGTATGATTGTGTGTGTGTGTGTGTGTGTGTGAGAGAGAGAGAGACAGAGAGAGAGAGAGAGCGAGAGAGAGAGAGTGTTTTGTGTGTGTGTGTGTGTGTGAGTTAATAAAAATGTTTAATCATGGTTTAATTAATAAATATGTTAATAAAATGGTAGAATATGTTAATAAAATGTTTAAATGGTTTAATAAATAATTTTCTTTTACTTATAACACATATTTCATGAATATTTCATACAAAATGTGTGTACTTGTATCAATTTTAAAGGGTTTATGGGGTAGTCTTAGGAGACTTGGAACGAATCAGGCGTTTTACATACGCTTCTATTTATGAAACTGCCGCGTTACGAAAAAGGCGCTGGAACGGATTAATTTCGTAAGTAGGGGGCCGATATACTAGTATATATAAACATACAGCACTGTAATTTTCAAAAATGCCCACTAGGGGGAGGTACTGCATTATTAAAAAAAAAAGATAATACCGCTTCTTTACTCACAGTGGAAGTGCTTCCAGGGGTTAGAGGGTTCAACCTGCTTTCACCTGAATGATGGGAGAATCTGCCTAAGGCAGAGTCCTTCAACGGCCGGGTACCCTTCCAAAAATGCTCTTTTAGGGTTGAATTCAGTTCAGTTCATTTTCTGTAACCGCTTCATCCTAATTAGGGTCGCGGGGAGGCTGGTGCCCATCGCAGCCAACTCAGGGCGAGGGCAGAGTACACCCTGGACAGCTCGCCAGGCCATCGCAGGGCGGAAACACGCTGACGGATTTACAGCCTACTCTTGTCGAAAGTCAGCAATGGTTCTTTTACATGCCTCACACCATAGACAGTGAGAGACATGGCCGGCCTTTGATAACCCAGTTAGCTGCACTGGGGGGAACAGTGACAACCTTGTGGAGAGTGGGACTCGAACCTCCAACCTTTGGATCAGCGATCCAGCGCCCTATACCACTAGACCACCACTGCCCCGTTAGGGTTGAATTGTATAGATGAAAATTAATGGTGTGGGCAGACATTTATTTGGTGTGGGCCAGGTGATTTTGTGCGTGTGTTCTCGACATGCCTATCGTTATATTAATCATCTACATTTAGAGTCTCAGTGTTTTTTATCTGCTGTGTTGGTGGATTTCCAAATTCTTGTGCTCATGGCAAGGAGTGCTCTCTTCATCCCAGCAGCGAGCCAGAGAGATTTTTCTGCCGGTGGGGTTTGTAATCCAGGAACAGAAATCACAGCTGAATTAAGAAACACATCTGTTCCTTTTCGTTAACACATCTGGCTGCACTCCATCCTTCGTGGGACAGATATTCGTTTTTATTATAAAAATACAAGAAAGACTCGAACACATTTGTAACACCAGCTTGATATAGCTGTGCTAGATTTTATACTAGGTTCTGGAGGAGTAAAATGAATTGTGGAGATTTGAATTTGAACAGCCGGCAGATTTATTACAATTAACAATACTACAAGAAACAGTGCAAACAATATTGTAGAACTTTCTTTACAAATTAAAAATAAAATAAAATAAGCTTAAATCTCTAAGGTTTGATTCGTGTGAACCCGGGAGTCTTTTCCAGGATTGTGATCCGTTTGGGATAAAGGTGTTTTTATCTGTTCTTATCTGGGATCCTGTGATTTGAAGTGGTTGGGTCTGTAGATCTACTCTCGCATCCAGAGAACAGTTGGCCACACTGCTTCTGGATCCACCAAGAGTTCTCACTGGATTTGGCTCGCCATCCGTGTCGAAACCAGCTTCAAGATCAAATCCAGATCCACTAAAAACCAGTCTGCACATGCAGTACAGACACAATGAATAAAATATTTAACAACAACAATTCCTAAATAAAATGACAAAAGTGCATGAAAGGCACTGAATGGAATGTAATACAAAACAAAACAGCTTATCTGCACTACTTTAGTGCATTAGCAAAAGTACTTTCAACAAAACATTTAGAAAAATAAAATGTAAGGTTCATTTTGTGCACAGTACAATCTTTGTTATGTACTCCGACTGGTCTTAGCCTTTTAAAGACAAAAATAGTGCACACAGCTTTAAAAGTCACCACGTGTAAAGTTAGCATAGGTTCACCACGTGTAAAGTTAGCATAGGTTCTTAAACTAGCTTCATATTGCAATGACTCACCGGAGTTTCCAAGAAAACAAACTCTCTCCACCCGGTTCGATTGAGAGAGAACAAAACACATACAAGGCTCTGAAAAGCACACAAACTTAGTTAAACTTGTTAAAAGTTCACTTAATCACATTTTTGATCGTTGACTCACTCGTGTAAGCACCGAGGGCTCTGTATGCGTCCTGCTCTTTACGCTCTCCTACACGCCTGCTGGTCGCATGCAGCACGTGCCTATGACGCGCTCAAGGGGACTAGGAAACTAGTGCTTTCAGGAGTGTTGGAAACTAGGGTTTTTTCCAATAAAATTAGTAACCATGAGTTTACCTGTGTTACACCCTCCCCTTGAATAAGCATGAGTCCCGTCATGTACTTAAATGTTTGTTTAAACATCATAGATCTGATGGTTTTCATAGCTACTAATTGACTCTAGGGCTTGGTTAAAGTTATCCAAGAACCGTTGTGCAAAAGATATCAGCGGTTGACCCAATTGAGGGTAATGAAACCGTCCTGGGGCTCGCTTTAATCTTTCAGATTTTCTCACATTGGGAGTTTCATTTGTTGTTTCAATTGTCTGTTCTGTTTGTTGGTCAATCACATCACCATTTTGCTCAGTGTCTACAATATTAACGTCTGGTCCTCCTTGTATTTGGTTTTCATCATCTCCTCCTTCCATGACATCTGAATGTGATTCCTCTTTGAGTAGTTCGGCCTCATTCTGATTTTCCTGTTCATTGTCCATCTCGTCGGTGTCTGTCTCAACTGAAACTGTTGGGTGCAAGGAGGTATCCTTATTGAGTGAGAGTGGTTCATTTGAAATATCCGAGTTTGTTGTCTGGTTTCGTACATTTGATTGGTCTTGATTATTGTCATAAATCTTAATGAATGTCTCTGTTTCGATTGAAGGTTGTCCTGGCATGGGTTCATACTCCTCCTCTGATTCTGACAGATCTGTGTCCTGTGGTTCGGAAGGACTTTGTCGAGTTTTATGCCTACGTGGAGGTTTTGGTCTTGTCTCAACTTCATCCTCAATGTCTGAGAGGTCACCACACGCAAGTAAAAGGTCTCGGTGAAGAGTTCTACTTGGACCATCACCTCTCTCTGGTCGAACCACATACACAGGAACATTTTCCATTTTCTTGACAACACGGTACACCATGCGTTCCCATTTGTCGGCAAGTTTATGTTTATTGCGCAAACGGACATTTTTGACTAAAACTCTATCTCCTGCTTCAAGAGTGGATTCTCTGACTTTCTTATCAAATCTGCTCTTATTGCGCTCTGCAACTTTTTGGAGTTTTCAAGGGCAATTTGGTAACTTTCTTCGAGTTTAGCCTTTAGACTGCGCACATACTGAGAATGGGATGCAGGTGAGTCCCCTGTAACGGGCAACCCAAAGGCAAGGTCAACTGGTAGCTTAGGCTTACGGCCAAACATCAACTCATAAGGACTAAACCCAGTAACCTCACTCTTTGAACAGTTGTAGGCGTGTGTGAGAGGCTTGACAAAATCACGCCAATGAACTTTTTGGTCATCCTTCAGAGTACCTAACATACTAAGGAGGGTGCGATTGAATCGCTTCACGGGGTTACCCCTCGGGTGATAAGGACTGGTTCTCACTTTTTGATGCCTGTAATAGCACACAGTTCCTTAATCACATGTGACTCAAAATCCCTCCCTGGTCACTATGGAGGCGTTCGGCGAACCCATAGTGTACCAAAAAGTTTTCCCAGAGATTTTTAGCCACAGTGGTTGCCTTTTGATCACGAGTGGGCAAGGCCACCGCATATTTCGTAAAATGATCTGTGATGACTAAAACGTCCTTGGTACTCTTACTATCGGGCTCAATCGAAAGAAAGTCCATGCAGACCAATTCCATTGGTCGCGTGGTTTTAATATTAACTAAAGGCGCGGCCTTTTCAGGCAAGGACTTTCTTGAACACAACGACCACAGTTCTTTATTTTGGTCTCAATGTCATGACCCATCTTAGGCCAATAAAATCTTGCTCTCACTAGTTCATGAGTCCTCTCCCACCCCATATGACCCATGTCATCGTGGAGTAACTTTAGAACAGTGGGTCTAAGTGAGACAGGAGTACAAGCTGGTAAGTTGTATCTGGATCACATTGTCGTCTCCTGAACAAAAGGTCATCCCTCATTTCAAGACGTTTCCATTCTCGGAGCATCAGTTTTATTTCAAATGTTTCTCTGTTGTTATGTGGAACATCTGCTCCAGCTTCAAGTAACTGAATGACACGATTGATGCTTGGGTCAGATCTTTGTTGTTCTTTAAGCTCATGAGCAGAAAACAAGGGAACAGTTACTTGACCAGATGTTTCAGCATCACTGTATACATCAGGAATTGCGTCAGCATTCATAGCCAAGGACTCAACAAGAATGACATGAGGTGAATCTTTGGTTTTCTCATTGAGAAAATGCTTGTGACATACTGCTGCAATAGTATCAGGACATAAATCACTACATCGAGGAGGGGATCCGAGAAGACGTGAGGTGAGTTGTTGTATTCGGTTCTCCTCTTCTAATGTCACATAATCCGCAGCTAGTGTTTGGTGGGGCCTTCGTGATAGGCCATCTGCGTCCTGGTTAGCCTTTCCAGCTCTGTATTTGATTTGGAAATTGAAGGTGGATAGCGCTGCTAACCAGCGATAGCTAGCTGCATCAAGCTTTGCAGTGGTCAGAATGTATGTAAGCGGATTATTATCCGTTACAACTGTGAATTCATTACCATAAAGGTAATCATGAAACTTTTCTACAATGGACCATTTCAGAGCTAGAAATTCTAGCTTATGAGCTGGATATCTGGTTTCGCTTGGTGTCAGCCCCTACTGGCATAGGCTATGACGCGCATTTTACCACCTTGCTCTTGATAAAGAGCGGCACCTAGGCCTGTAGAGCTGGCGTCGGTATGCAGAACATATTGGAGCTTTGGATCTGCAAAGCCCAATACAGGAGAGGATGTTAATTTCTCCTTAATGCATTCAAAGGCTGACTGACAGACAGATGTCCACCTCTCGGCAAAAGGTTTTCGAGGGTTGAAATACTTAGAAGTGTCGGTTCGTTTCTGGACTTTTCTATAAGGTGGGTAGCCACATGTAAGGTCGTTTAAGGGCCGAACTATCTTTGAATAATCTTTAACAAATCGGCGATAGTAGCCGGTGAACCCTAAACACGACTTGAGTTGCTTCAAGTTTTGTGGCACTGGCCAGGTCTTAATGGCTGCTACTTTTTCAGGATCTGTTTCTACGCCATTTCTTGAAACAATATGGCCTAAATATTTAACCGATGTCTGAAAAAAGCGACATTTCTGGGGGGACAACTTTAAGCCATATTCACGAAGACGGTCCAAAACATGCTTTAGCCTCTGTTCGTGTTGCTCTAGGAGTCTGAGAAAACAATCAAATCGTCTAGGAAGACGAGCACCTCCTTAAGATTAATGTCTCCCATGCACCTCTCCATTAACCTCTGAAAGGTGCTGGGAGCATTTGTGATTCCCTGAGGCATTCGATTGAACTCATAAAACCCTAGGGGGCATACAAACGCTGTTTTGGCCTTATCTTCCTCATCCATCTCTATCTGGTAGTAGCCCGACTTTAAGTCCATGACAGAGAACCAGTTTGACCCAGATAGAGCGGAGAAGGTCTCTTCAAGATTTGGTAACGCGTGAAGCGTCTTTAACCGCTTGTACGTTAACCTTACGGTAGTCCACACAGAGACGCACCTCACCCGTCTTTTTCTTAACTACAACGATGGGGGACGAGAAGGGATTCTGATGGTCTTATTACCCCGGCATCGAGAAGCATTTTGAGGTGTTTCCTAACAGCTTCGTAGTCCTTTGGGTGAATAGGCCTCGATCTCTGTTTTATGGGTGTTTCTGTCTTTAAGCTTGATTTTATGCTTAACTCTAGTGGCATGGCCAAAGTCAAGATCGTGGCATGCGAAGACATCACTGTAAGCACTCAGACTCTGTGTGATGCGACTTTTCCACTCCTCAGGCAGAGGTGAATTTTCAAAATCAAAAGTCAACTGGTCCTTCGGTGATGAGGAGTCTGCAGACAAGCGACAACAACCTGCTGAATTGGTATTGGACAGGTTTTGAGTTTCCAAAACTTGGTCTGCAACATGCAGTTCAGCAAGGACACAGTTGCCAGGAAGCATAATGTCATGATCGGTTTCATTTCTTATCCAAACAGGGTGCTTGTAAGGACTTTGACTTGGCACTGTGATAAGACAGCAGTCAACAAAGATTCCACCTGGAAGGGCTGAGGACATTGGCTGCTCTACTACTGCCCATTTGTCTGTGAGTGGCGAACTTAAGTGGGCACAGCTTTCAAGACAGACCTTCTCGTGAGCTGGAATAACATAAGGTGTGTTGCCACTCAGTGTCATTAGCCCAAGCTTCCCTGTGCTCTTTGTTTCGTATCTGTGCTCGAGGATTTTTAAAATCTGACTATAGCCATAGACAGCTGGTAGAATGGGAGTGTCTCGACAATGTTCCTCATATAAAACATCGAGGGCATTTGTACCAATTAACACTGGCAAGTCTGTGCTGGAGCGCAAATCAGGTACTATTAGAGCTAATGTAGAAATTTGAGGCTCAGACTCAACAAACTCTTTTGGAAAACCAACTGGAACTTCTACATAGCCTAGATAAGGTACCGCCTGACCGTTTGCACCCTCAACATCTAGGTCACTGATCGGCTGGATTGGAAAATCAACCAGGTGTCTCTGGTAAAAGGAGTGTGAAATAGTCGTAACTTGCGATCCTGAATCTAATAGAGAATTGCAGCTAACGCCAGCTATGTTTATATTAGCAGTGCACTTCTTACCTATTAAGCCCTTGGGAAAGCTAGAATGGTGTTTACTCGTTAGCGTACAACTCTGTTTTGGCTGGGGTTTCTGAGTGGGACTTGTGTCGCTACTAGTTCCAGTTTGTCCCTCAACTGAAACAGGAACTAGTTTAAATCAGTGTTACATTGGTTCTCCCAAGCCTTTTGTTTTGACCTAAGCTCTTTGCGCTTAGCTTCAACAGCTTTGGGGTTTGGGTCACTGTCACAAGAGGGGACTATATGGCCATCCTTGCCACAGTTAAAGCAGAACCATGGGCGAGGCTTTTTGTTACCTTTTCCAAAGCTTTCACTTTTCGGCGGTGAGTTCTGTGTTTGTGTCCCTTTCCTCTGTTGTTTCTTTTCAACTTTGGGGGACTTTGTCTGAGGTTTCTTTTCAACTGTCTTTTCCATGGACGCTTTTAAGGAAGTTAACTGTTCTTGCAGTTGAGCAATTTGTTTCTGCAGTTTCTTGGTAGACGTTTTACTAGAATTGTCTGCAGCAGCAGCTTGAAACTCAGTGTCTGCATAAACATTTAAAGGGTTGGACTGTACCTTTACTTTTGAAAGTCCTAAGTGCTGCTTCATGCGAGTGGACTTAGCTGCTTGTTTATCCTCCTCTATTCGCAGCAACAATAGAAGTTCAGAAAAGGTAGGTGGGCTGGATTTCTTTTGTTCTAGATGGAGGCTGGCAATTAGGTTATCATCCCAGCACCCCCTACAGAACTGTTTTAAAAGCTGTCGATCAAAATCACTGACTGTAACGCCTCCCCCTTCAGCAACTTTGCTTAATGTAGTCTGGAGCCGGTGCAAGTATGTTGAAGGTTTTTCTCCGGCATTTTGGTTTGTGCTCAAAAATTTCACAAACAGCTCATCAGTATCATCTACATCCCCGTATGCAGAATCGAGCAAGCTCAAAAAGTCTTTTGGGCTGGACAAGGGGCCCAAATGTTTGACAGTATTGGCGGCTGGTGGTAAGAGACTTTCAATAATTTTTCTTACTACCTGTCTTTCAGAAACAGAAGAGTCGGCAAGATAAAACTCAACATGACTGCGCCAAGTGTCATAATCTACTTCCGTATTAGGGCACGGAAATTTTCCAGAGAACGACCTGAACTTGGAAGAGTTCAGATAAGTTTGGGACGTGTCAGCACTTCTGACAATGTGCTCGATAATCACCCTCTGGACTTCAGAGGTGCTCAAGTGTTCGGGATTTAAAATAGGAGTTGGTCTGCTGTTGATTGGAGAACTGGGAATATCAGAGTTTGAGGTAGTTGTGAGAGTTTCCCTATTTGTTTGTGTCACAACAGAATCACCTGTTAAACTTTCAGTTACTGGAGTAGCGTCAGTGGAAGCTATACCTTCACTTTCAGCAGCAGATGCCTGAAGTTTGTTAAGTTCACCAAGCAACAATTTCTCATAATCTATTCCGCTTGCTTTGGCAATTCCCTTTAAATCAAAGAGAAAAGACTTGGTCAGATCAGCTGTTAACTTATCACTATAAAGTGGGGATAAGAGCTGAATTTTGTGAACAACCTTTGGGTCAGATGTTGCTCTTTGACATGGTAGTTCAGCCTGAATTGACTCAATAGCAGTGCCATACTCAAACTCAACTACGGCTGTATTTTCAAAGTCAGGGTCAGAAGTAGTAAGTTTCACTTTTCGTGTAATAGAACCATACTTTTCTAAAAACTTAATAACTTCTTCATCAGTCTCAGTACCAGAAAAACCACTAATTAATACAGCATTTGGTACTTTGATACCTTCACGTTCAATGATATCCATATTTCTTTTGTGGGAAAAGTTGTACAAAAACTGTCATAAAACTGCCAAACTGTATGCCAAATTATTAATTTAGAGGCAAAATGTAGCCAAAACTCCTCCTGGCTGGCTCGCCACTTTGATGTAACACCAGCTTGATATAGCTGTGCTAGATTTTATACTAGGTTCTGGAGGAGTAAAATGAATTGTGGAGATTTGAATTTGAACAGCCGGCAGATTTATTACAATTAACAATACTACAAGAAACAGTGCAAACAATATTGTAGAACTTTCTTTACAAATTAAAAATAAAATAAAATAAGCTTAAATCTCTAAGGTTTGATTCGTGTGAACCCGGGAGTTTTTTCCAGGATTGTGATCCGTTTGGGATAAAGGTGTTTTTATCTGTTCTTATCTGGGATCCTGTGATTTGAAGTGGTTGGGTCTGTAGATCTACTCTCGCATCCAGAGAACAGTTGGCCACACTGCTTCTGGATCCACCAAGAGTTCTCACTGGATTTGGCTCGCCATCCGTGTCCGAAACCAGCTTCAAGATCAAATCCAGATCCACTAAAAAACCAGTCTGCACATGCAGTACAGACACAAT
>CM045733.1:58002500-58007500 GCA_024760905.1 Plotosus lineatus | reverse complement strand
TGCTATTACTGACCAGATAATCTTGCCCTCCACATCGAGAAGTGAAATATCCTTGAACCAGTCCAGACCTTTCAAGTTTAATTCCTTCAGTATAAAGCAGCCCTCTGTGGATGTCCACACTGATGTTAGCTGCTTCTTCTTCGATACTAATCTGAATAGTTTGCATAGGTGGGGGGCGTAGTGGTCTAGTGGTATAAGATGCTGGATCGCTGATCCAAAGGTTGGGGGTTCGAGTCCCACTCTCCACAAGGTTGTCACTGTCCCCCCCAGTGCAGCCAACTGGGTTATCAAAGGCTGGCCATGTCTCTCACTGTCTATGGTGTGAGGCATGTAAAAGAACCATTGCTGACTTTCGACAAGAGTAGGCTGCAAAGCCTTCAACGTGTTTCCCTCCCTGCGATGACCTGGCGAGCTGTCCAGGGTGTACTCTGCCCTTGCCCTGAGTTGGCTGGGATGGGCACCAGCCTCTCCGTGACCCTAATTAGGATGAAGCGGTTACAGAAAATGAACTGATCCCATGTGCCCCTCCCTGAATCGTGGTGGAGGGGTTTGCGTGACCTAATGATCCTCGGAGCTATGTTGTCAGGGGCAAATGCCCCTGGTCGGGTCACCCAAGGAAAACAGGTCCGGGTTGAAGGTCCAGAACAGTGCGATTCAAAAAACCCCTATGACACATGAGAGAGCATAGGAAGCAGTCTCCCTTGCCCGGATGAGGGTCACCGGGGATCCCTCCTGGAGCCAGGCCCAGGGGAGGGGCTCAAGGGCGAGCGCCTGCTGGTCGGGCTTATGCCCATGTAGCCTGGCCGGGCCTAGCCCGAAAAGGAGACATGGGTCCGCCCACCCATGGACCCACCACCCGTGGGAGGAGTTTTAGTGCAGTGTGAGTTGGGTGGCAGCCAAAGGCATGGGTTCTGTCGGACCGATCCTCGGCTACTTACTCTGACCCTCGGGACATGGAATGTCACCTCTCTGGCAGGAAAGAAGCCTGATTTGGTGCGTGAGGTGGAGAGATACCGACTAGATATAGTCGGGTTCACCTCAATGCATAGCTTGGGCTCTGGAACCATCCATCTCAACAGAGGCTGGACCTTCTTCTATTCTGGAGTTGCTCATGGTGAGAGGCAGCGAGCCGGTGTGGGTATTCTTGTTGCCCCCCGTCTCGGTGCCCAAATGTTGGGGTTCTCCCCGGTTGACGAAAGGGTAGCTTCCCTCCGTCTTCGGCTGGGGGGACGGTTCCTGACTGTTATTTGTGCTTCTGCACCAAATGACAGTTCAGAGTACCCACCCTTTTTGGAGTCTTTGGGGGGGTGTTGGAGAACGCTCCCTCGGGAGACTCGCTCGTTGTCTTGGGAGACTTCAACGCCCATGTGGGCAACGATAGTGTGACCTGGAAGGGTGTGATCGGTAGGTACGGCCTCTCCAGTCTGAATCCGAATGGTGTTTCATTGTTGGACTTCTGTGCTCGTCATAGTTTGTCTATCACGAACACCATGTTCGAACATAAGGATGTCCATAAGTGCACTTGTCACCAGGACACCCTAGGTCGCAGTTCGATGATTGACTTTGTAGTCGTGTCATTGGACTTGCGACCATATGTTCTGGACACTCGGGTGAAGAGAGGAGCTGAGCTGTCTACCGATCACTACCTGGTGGTGAGTTGGCTTCGGTGTTGTGGGAGGTTGCCTTCCAGACCTGGCAGGCCCAAGCGTGTAATCAGGGTCTGCTGGGAACGTTTGGCGGAGTCCCCTGTCCGAGAGGCCTTTAACTCCCACCTCCGGCAGAGCTACAACCACATTCCGGAGGAGGCGGGGGACATGGAATCCGAATGGGCCATGTTTCATGCCTCCATTGCTGAGGCGGCAGCCCATAGCTGTGGCCGTAAGGTCGTCGGTGCGTGTCGTGGCGGTAATCCCCGAACCCGGTGGTGGACACCTGCGGTGAAGGGGGCTGTCCAACTGAAGAAGGAGGCCTATCAGGTTTTGTTAGCCTGTGGGACTCCTGAGGAAGCAAACGGGTACCGGCAGGCCAAACGTGCTGCAGCTGAGGCTGTCGCAGATGCAAAATCTCGGGCGTGGGAGGAGTTCGGTGAGGGCCTGGAGATTGATTATCGGTTGGCCTCAAAAAGGTTCTGGGCCACCATCCGACTCCTCAGGAGGGGGAAGCAGTTCTTCACAAACACTGTTTACAGTGGAGGTGGGGAGCTGCTTACCTTGACTGGGGATGTTATCGAGAGCTGGAGGGAATACTTTGAGGACCTCCTCAATCCCACCAACACGCCCTCCGTGGAGGAGGAAGACCCTGGGGGTTCGGGTGAGGGTCCACCCATCACTGGAGTGGAGGTCACTGAGGTTGTCAAAAAGCTCCTCGGTGGTCGAGCTCCAGGGTTGGATGAGATCCGCCCCGAATATCTCAGGGCTCTGGATGTTGTAGCACTGTCTTGGTTGACACATCTCTGCAACATCGCATGGTCATCAAGGGATGTACCTCTGAATTGGCAAACTGGGGTGATGGTCCCAATTTTTAAGAAGGGGGACCAGAGGGTGTGTTCCAATTATCGGGGAATTACACTCCTCAGCCTACCTGGGAAAGTCTATGCAGGGGTACTAGAGAGGAGGATCCGACCAATAGTCGAACCTCGGATTCAGGAGGAACAATGTGGTTTTCGTCCTGGCCGCAGCACTCTTGACCAACTCTATATGCTCCACAGGATTCTGGAGGGGGCATGGGAGTTTGCCCAATCTGTCCACATGTGCTTTATGGATTTGGAGAAGGCTTTCGTCCGTGTCCCTCGAACGATCTTGTGGGGCGTGCTCCGAGAGTACGGCATTCCGGATCCGTTGCTACGAGCTATTCGGTCGCTGTATCACCGGAGCCAGAGTTTGGTCCATATTGGTAACAGCAGGCCGGATTCATTTCCAGTGTGAGTTGGAGTCCTCCAAGGCTGTCCTTTGTCACCGATTCTGTTCATAATTTTTATGGACAGAATTTCTAGGCGCAGTTGAGGCGATGAGGGGTTCTGGTTTGGTGGCCATCGGATATCGTCTCTGCTTTTTGCGGATGATGTTGTCCTTTTGGCTTCATCAAGTTGGGCCCTCCCACTCTCATTGGAGCGATTTGCAGCTGAGTGCGAAGCAGCCGGGATGAAGATTAGTACCTCCAAGTCCGAGGCCATGATTCTCAGTCGGACAATGGTGGAATGCACTCTCCGGGTCGGGAATCAGGTCCTGCCCCAAGTGGAGGAGTTTAAGTATCTTGGGGTCTTGTTTAAGAGTGAGGGAAGGATGGAGTGAGAGATCGACAGACGGATCGCTGCAGCCTCTGCTGTTAAGCGGTGCCTGTACCGGTCCGTCGTGGTGAAGAAGGAGCTGAGCCGCAAGGCAAAGCTCTCAATTTACCAGTCGATCTACGTTCCAACCCTCACCTATGGTCACAAGCTTTGGGTAATGACCGAAAGAACAAGATCACGGATACAAACGGCTGAAATGAGCTTCCTTCGCTGTGTGGCGGTGTTCTCCCTTAGAGATAAGGTGAGAAGCTCTGCCATCCGGGGAGAGCTCGGAGTAGATCCGCTGCTCCTCTGCATTGAGAGAGGCCAGTTGAGGTGAATCGGGCATCTGGTCAGAATGCCCCACGGACACCTCCCTGGTATGGTGTTTCGGGCATGTCCAACCGGGAAGAGACCCCGGGGTCGACCTAGAACATGCTGGAGGGACTATGTCCCTCGGCTTGTCCAGGACCGCCTCGGTGTCCCCCCAGGAGAGTTGGAGGAAGTGGCTCGGGAGAGGGACGTCTGGACCTCTTTGCTTAGGTTGCTGCCCCCGCGACCCGACCCTGGACTAAGCGGAAGATGATGATGCTGATGCTGATGCTGATGATGATGATGATGATTTAGAAGCTTTGTGTGACGTCAGGAACATTCAGCTGGACCCAAACATGCAGGGGACAGAGTATGATGAAAACGGATGAGCTTTATTGTTCACAGGGAAGGCACGAGAGCATGGGGAAAACATAGCCACTGTTAGAGATGCAAAGAAACACAAAAACTAAGGGAACTTCCAATCGGGAACTGGTTGAGCACAGAGCTGAGAACCAGGAGCCAGAGAGATCACGGGGAAACGAGGTCGAGAAGAGGGACAATCTTCTAGCACCAGGAGGAGTACACTGCTTGTCTTTATAACCCTGTCATTGCTAAGTGGAATCGGGGGTGTGCTTCGGCACTCCACCCGCATGTGACAGCCACGCCCCTCACCAGCACCTGCAGTGCATAAAGATAGAGAGATAAAGCCACCAAAATCGGAGTCTCTCACAATACAGACCATAACACTTTGGGCAGTTCTTATAGATCTTATACCACAAGAAATAAAAGCAACAATCTAAAATGAGATTTTTATGGTTTATTTTTCTCGAAGTGACAGTAAAAAGCTGTGAGTGGCTGCTATTTTTATTGAAGCACTATCTACTCAGAATAACAGATTTTTTTTTAATTCGTTAACCAATTAGACTGTGCAGTCCCTATATAGGATGTACGTGTTATGATAAAATGATTTAGCTAAAACCTGGGTGGCGGCATTATGGCTTTGTATTCCATGGCTGGCTGGCCATGTCTCTCAGTGTCAATAGTGAGAAGTTCATGTAAAATAACAAATAACCATTGCTGATCTTCATCAAGAGTAACTGCATAGCCGTCAGCGCATTTCTACTGTGCAATTGCCTGGCAAGCTGTTCAGGGTGCACTTTGCCCTTGCCCAGAGTCGGTTCTGAAAATGAATGAATGTTATATTATTATAAAGGGTTGTAGTGTATTATAATATATATATATATATATATATATACACATATATATATATATATATATATATATATATATATATATATATACAGTGATACCTCTGCTCACAAACATAATTGGTTCCCAGAAAGTGTGTGTGAGGCGAAAAGTTCGTCTTCCGAACATTTATTTCCCATAAGAAACCATTAAAATGAGAATAATCCATTCCCAG
>CM045733.1:57967500-57997500 GCA_024760905.1 Plotosus lineatus | reverse complement strand
GCCGGAGCGGGAAGAAAGCAGAAACACACATATTCTAAACATTAACTTAGGCACTGTACTGGAATAATAATTGAAAAAGACTTTAATACAGTCATTCCATGCCACTTCGTGATTTGAGCATTGTGGTCTTGGTACATCGTGGTATTTTAATAAAAAATAAAATAAAATATTCATAAAAAATTCAAAATTCGTGCTGAAACTCACATGTAAGCAAGCGGAAGGCAGGAACCCAAGGCAGGCTGCATCCATTGCTTACAAACGACAGACTGAAGTGCCCCTCCTCCCCAGTTCAGGCAGCGACCGCCTACTCAATTCAATCTCGCAAGCTGATTGGCTTAGAAGCATGACGCTGTTGTCTCCCACCCACTCAACTCATTCTCGCAAGCTGATTGGCTTAGACACGTGATGCGTTGCCTCCTGCCCACTCAACTCAATCTCGCAAGCTGATTTTCTTAGACGCGTGACGCTGTTGCCTCGCACATTCCAGCGGGATTTTTTGTGATTTTGTGATCTTACTGTATCGTATTTGTGAACGTTCAGCAGTGTGGAGAAGAACTATTCTCAGAGATGAGTACAGTACTTAAAGTATTTATATATATATTCTATTTAAATATTAATAAATTACAGAATTTACATATGCATATAACTGTGTAACGTTTAATATACACTTCTTGATATTGTATAGACGCGAAAACATATAGAAATGTGACAACATGGTAGAAATCGGGGCAGGGGGTGGGGCATTCCTACTTCACGGTTTTTTGAATATCGCGGCCAGGTCTGGTCTACATTATCCGCGATATTCAAGGGATGACTGTACTACAGTTTTACAACAGTTCAGATGATTATTCCTCTTCAGGCACTACTGTGGAAACTGCCGTTTCTTCAGGAGAAAGTCTTATTTCTTCAAAGGAGACATCCAACGTCATTACCTTTTTCTGGTGCTTAGTTAGCATTTGAGTGGCATCATAGAGCTTAACTGATAATTAAAACATACTAAAAATAGGCTCATTGAGAACTTGTGCGCGAATGAGTAAAAAGGGGCGTATACATCATATCAACCAATCAGCAGGAAAGAGGACAGCCAATGGTCTCCCTCCTGCTGATTGGTTGCAGATGATGTGTGCACCTCTTTTTTTTCCTCCTTCGCGCACATGTCATAAACGTGATTGCTTGAATTGGGAACTCACGTTTCTTTGTGTGTTTTTAATGATTATTTAAGCCCTAGATTGTCAATCAAATGCCCTACATCTTGCTGTGCAAAAGTTTTTGCCCCTGACCAATTTCTGACATTTTTTTGCGACAAGATGGGCATCCGAGGAGGAAGCTGGACATACTGTGTTCAGGAGACCAGGTGGAAAGGTAGCAAGGCTAAAAGCTTAGGAGCAGGGTTTAAGCTGTTTTTTCATGGTGTGGATGAGAAGAGAAATGGAGTAGGAGTCATCTTGAAGGAGGGGTTTGTCAGGAATGTTCCAGAAGTGACAAGAGTGTCAGACAGAATGATGAGTCTCAAGTTAGAAATTGACAGTGTGATGTTCAAGGTTGTTAGTGCTTATGTAACCCCAGTGGTGACCCCAGAGTAACCCCAGTGGTGAAAGAGTGGTCATTGGTGCAGACTTCAATGGACATGTTGGTGCAGGCAACAGAGGGGATGAGGAAATGATGGGCAGGTTTGGTATCCAGGACAGGAACATAGAAGGACAGATGTTGAAAGATTTTGCAAAAAGGATGGAAATGGCTGTGGTGAATACTTTCTTCCAGAAGAGACAGGAGCATAGGGTGACTTATAAAAGCAGAGGTAGGAGCACACAGGTAAACTGCATCTTGTGTAGGCGATGTAATTTGAAGGAAGTCAGTGACTGCAAAGTAGTAGTGGGTGATAGTGTTGCCAAACAGCATAAGATGGTGGTGTGCAGTATGATGCTGATTGTAAGAAAGGTGAATAATGCAAAGGCAGAGCAGAAGACAAAGTGGTGGAAGCTGAAAAAGGAAGAGTGTGTTGTCCTCAAGGAGGAGTTGAAACAGGTTTTGGATGGTCAGGAAGTGCTTCCAGATGACTGAACAACTACAGGTAATGTGATCAGAGAGAAAAGTAGGAGAGTACTTGATGTGTCCTCTGGAAGGAAAGTAGATAAGGAGACTTGGAGGTGGAATGAGGAAGTGCAGGAGTGCGTACAAAAGAAGAGGTTAGCTAAGAAGAAATGGGACATAGAGAGGACCGAAGAGAGTAAACAGGAGTACAGGGAGACACAGAGAAAGGCAAACATAGCTGTGTCAAAGGCCAAACAGAAGATGTATGATGACTTGTATGCTAGGTTGGACAGTAAGCAGGGAGAAAATGATTTATACAGGTTGGCCCAGCAGAGAAATAGAGATGGGAAGGACATGCAGCAAGTTAGAGTGATTAAGGACAGGGTGGGAAATGCATTGACTGATGACAGAAGTGTGCTGGGAAGATGGAAAGAGTACTTTGAAGAGCTGATGAATAAGGAAAATGAGAGAGAAAAAAGAGGAGAAAAGGTGACTGTTGAGGACCAGGAAGTAGCAAGGATTAGTAAGGGAGATGTGAAGAGGATTGAAGAGCATTGAAGAGGATGCAGAGTGGAAACGCAGTTGGTCCTGATGACATACCGGTGGAGGTATGGAAGTGTTTAGGGTAGGCAGCAGTAGATTTTCTGACAAGAACATTCAACAAGGTCTTAGAGAGTCAGCAGATGCCAGAGGAATGCAGAAAAAGTGTGCTTGTGCCCATTTTTAAGAACAAGGGAGACATGCAGAGTTGTGGGAACTACAGAGGGATAAAGTTGATGAGCCATACGATGAAGTTATGGGAAAGAATAGTGGAAGCCAGACTAAGGGCAGAGGTCAGCATTTGTGAACAACAGTTTGGTTTCATGCCAAGAAAGAGCACCACAGATGCAGTGTTTGCTTTGAGGATGTTAATAGAGAAGTACAGAGAAGGTCAGAAGAAGCTGCATTGCGCCTTTGTGGATCTGGAGAAAGCATATGACAGAGTGCTGAGAGAGGAACTGTGGTATTGCATGAGGAAGTCTGGAGTGGCAGAGAAGTATGTTAGAGTGGTGCAGGACATGTGTAAGAGATGTAAGACAGTGGTGAGGTGTGCTGTCGGTGTGACAGAAGAGTTCAAGGTGGAGGTGGGACTGCATCAAGGGTCAGCTCTGAGCCCCTTCTTGTTTGCTATGGTGATGGACAGGCTGACAGACAAGGTTAGACAAGAATCTCCATGGACTATAATGTTTGCAGATGGCATTGTGATCTGTAATGAGAGCAGAGAACAAGTGTAGGAAAATCTAGAGAGGTGGAGGTATGCCCTGGAAAGGAGAGGAATGAAGGTTAGCCTCAGTAAAACAGAATACATGTGTGGGAATGACAAGGACCCAGGAGGAACGGTGAGGTTACAGGGAGCAGAGAGCAAGAAGGTGGAGGATTTTAAGTACTTAGGCTCAACAATCCAGAGCAATGGAGACTGTGGAAAAGAGATGAAGAGGCATGTACAGGCAGGTGGGAATGATTGGAGAAAAGTGTCCGGTGTGATGTGTGTGAAACGTGTACAAGACAGTGATGAGGCCAGCGATGTATGTTTTAGAAACAGGGGAACTGGGGAATATATATATATATATATGTGTGTGTTTGTGTGTGTGTGTGTGTGTGTGTGTGTGTGTGTGTGTGTGTGTGTGTGTGTGTGTGTGTGTGTGTGTGTGTGTGTGTGGCAATGGTGGTATGGGGTGCTGGATCGCTGATCCTAGGACTGGGGGTTCGAGTCCCTTCTCCACAAGGCTGTCACTGCCACCCCCCGTGCAGCTAATTGGGTTATCAAAGGCCGGCCATGTCTCTTCCTGTGTATGGTGAAAGGCTCATCTAAAAGAACCATTGCTGACTTCCGTAAAAGAGTAGGTGCAAAGCCGTCAGTGTGTTTCTGTGCCTTGCTAAAGGGTTGTGTCAGGAAGGTTATCCGACGTAAAAGCCTATGCCAAACCAAGCATGCAAATCAGATGATTTTGCGGTGGCGACCCCTGATAAAGGGAAAAGCAGAAAGGAAAATAAAAGATATATATATATATATATATATATATATATATATATATATATATGAAATAGAGGTCCACCATCTCTGATTTGCTCAATCATTATGCATTTTCTTTCTCACTCTCAATATGTTCATGTGAAACTAGGCTTAATCAGCTTGTTCTGTCTCAAAATCCTGTCAGATAACTTGGAGGCGTGTGGGATTGTTCTTAAAATACTTTTTCTGGGACGGAAGAGCTTTTTAAAGGAATAAAAAAACGGGATTTTATGGTCAGTGTTGTGCCTGGGTTCGGGTCAGATTGATTTGTTTTTAAAAAGCTCTGTGTTCTGGGAGATGTTGATAAAAATAGCAGCAATATATGTCATATGAAAAAATAAGCACATCCAGAGACATAAATTATTATTTTTTTTTTTTTTTTTTTTTTGGGGGGGGGGGTGTTCAGCACATTTGAACACTGTGCCTGCAAATAAAACTTTTTCAAAACAAAATAAAATTAGATTTCCATTAATTTATCCTACCAACGTATCACTACAATTAATATTCTTCTGTGGAAAACTTGAGAAGACCTTTCCTTTCAGAAGCAATTGATGAGACTATATAAGGCGATATTGCCTCATTAGAAGATTGAACTTCCTGTAAGGCATTTTTCATTAATTGTCCACCAGGCCATTTCCAAAACAATTAATCCTTCTAGGGTGGAGGGAAGGCCAGTACTTCAGTCTAAATAGTAGGTTACACCCTAATCAGCTCACTGGACCAACAGTGGACCACTGTAAACACAATCACTCACACTCACACCTTGGAACATTATCAAACAGACAATTAGCACAATGTGCATGTCTTAGGACTGTGTGAGGAAACTTAAATACCTGGATTAAACCCATGCAAACATGGGAGACCATGCAAATCCACACAGAAACATCCCCGTCCAGACCAGAACTCAAACCCAGTACCTTCTTGCTGTGAAGAGGACAAGCTAAGCACGACACCACCCACCAGTGCATTCATTCATTCATTCATTCATTTATTTTCTGAACTTCTTTATCCTAATTAAGGTCACGGAGAGGCTGGCGCCAATCTCAGCTGACTCTGGACAAGGGCAGAGTACACCCTGGACAGCTTGCCAGGCCATTACAGATTAAAAACATGCCGACAGCTATGCAGCTACTCTTGATGAAAGTCAGTAATGGTCCTGTTACTGCCTCTCATCACAAACATTGAGAGACATGGCCGACCTGTGATAACACAGTCAGCTGCACTGGGGGGAAAGCATTGACAACCAACTGATACTGGGACTTGAACCCCCAACTTTGGGATCAGTAATTCAGCGCCCTATCACTGGGCCACCACTGCCTCTCATCTGTTGGTTAGATAAAATTTTTGTCCACGCTTCCTTTAGCTCAGATCTTTTTACTGGGCCATTACAAATCTGCGGGGGTTTGTGGTATCCACGTGGAAATGCTTAAGGCGGGAGGTGAGGCCGTCCTCAAGTGTCTGTTTGTTCTCGTGTGCTAAGTGTGGAGCACTGGTGTCATCTCAACTGACCGGAAACGGGGCATCATTGTCCCGATCTGGAAGGGGAAGGGTGATACCCAAGAATGCAACAGTTACCTGGGGTTTACTCTTCTCTCAGTTCCGGGCAAGGTCTTCGCACGGATTCTACTGGACAGGATCCGACAGCAGCTTCTAGCGCACCAGCGCCCTGAACAGTCTGGGTTTACACCGAAGAGGTCTACCGTTGACCGCATCCTGGCGCTCCGCGTCCTATCTGAGCGCTTGCAGGAGTTTGATAGGGGGTTCTTTGCCGCCTATATAGACTTTCTCAACGCGTTCGACTCGGTAGATAGGGAGGCCCTCTGGGGCATGCTTCGTCTAAGTGGGATCCCGTCGGCTCTGGTCCGGCTTATATCGTCGCTGTATTATGGGACAGAGAGTGCTGTGAGGTGTGGGGGCTCTGCCTCTGACTTCTTTTTGGTCAATACCGGAGTGAGGCAGGGGTGTGTTCTGGCCCCCACTCTCTTCAGTACTGCAATGGACTGGATCATGGCGGCAGTATCGGGTGGATCGGCCTGCGGTGTGTCGTTCGGTGAGGTTTGATTACTAATCTGGACTTTGTTGATGATGCAGTGATCTTCGAGGAGATGGTGGATGTCCTGGAGACTCTCTGTTCACTGGGTGAGGAGGCGGGACTGCTTGGTTTGCGAGTCTTCTGGATCAAAACCAAGATCCAGGCTTTCGGCGACCTCTTGGATGCTGCTGTTGACTCAATCGCTGTGGGTCGTGAAAGAGTAGAGATCGTGGAGTCTTTCACTTACCTTGGCAGCGTGGTCCATTGTTCCACTGATTGCAGGACTAAGATCAATCGTCGACTTGGCCTAGCCTACGGGGTGATGAACTCACTGAACGGGACTGTGTGGCGGTCGAGGTATCTGAGCAAGTGGACGAAAGCCCAAGTCTTTTGCTCCCTTGTGCTCCCTGTCTTGCTCTACTCGAGCGAGACATGGTCGCTCACGGTTGAGCTTGGACGTGTTTCATTTTTGGGCTTCTGTAATCATCAGGGTTTGTCCATCATGAACACCATGTGTCAAACACAAATGTGTCATCAAACCTGCGGCTGTATGTTCTGGCACAGACTCCTGTCAGAAGGGCATTCAGCTCTTTCCTTTGGCAGAGCTACAACCACATCCCCACGGAGGCCGGGGACAGCGTTTAAATGGGCCATGTTCTTTGTCTCTATTATTGAGGCAGCAGCCCAGAGCTGTTGCCAGAAGGTCATTGGTTCCTGTTGTAGGGGCATCCCCCTGCATCAGGTGGGGGACCAAAGCAGTGAGGGGGCATCCAGCTAAATAAGGAGACTTATCAGGTCCTTTTGGCCAACATGCCAAAGAGGAAGAGGAAGAGCCTGGGGGTTTGGAGGGGGGTCTGCCCATCACTGGGGCGAGGTCAATGAGGTAGTTAAAAAGCACCTTTGTGGCCAGGCTTTTAGGATGGATCAGATCCGCACTGAATACTTAAGGGCTCTGAAAGTTGCAGGAATGTCATGGTTGACATATCTCTGCAACATCACGTAGTCACTGGTAGCCGTACCTCTGGATTGGCAAACTGGAATGCTCATCTCACTTTTTAAAAAGGGGGACCGGAGGGTGTGTTCCTACCGTCATGGAATCACACTCCTCAGCCTACCTCAGAAAGTCTATGCACGTGTATTGGGAAGGAGGATCTCATCAATAGTTGAACCTCATATTCAGGAGGAACAATGTGGTTTTCGTCCAGGCCGCAGCACTCCTGAGTAGCTCTACACACTCTAGAGGAGCTTGGATTGGGCATGAAAGTTTGCCCAACTTGTCTACATGTGCTTTGTGGACTTGGAGAACTCCTTCAACTGTGTCCTTTGGGATGTGCTCCAGGAATATGATATAGTGGACCCGTTGCTGTGGGCTGTCTGGTCTGTGTATGGCCAGAGCCAGAGATTGGTTTGCATTGGTAACAATATGCCAAATTTGTTTCCAGTTGGGGCTGGAGTTAACCAAGGCAGCTTTGACTTTGGATCTCATCCTTGCTTTTTTCTGCTTTTGGATTCATCAAGCTGTGACCTGCATCATTATCACCATCATCATCGTCGTCATAATAATAATAATAATAATAATAATGATGTTTTGTTATTATTATTATTATTATTATTATTATTATTATTATATTTTAATTTAAATAGAAAATAAGTATTCATGTATACAGTTGCATGAAAGTCAGCAAATAACCTAACTGCAATTTTATCAGTCAGGATGTCAAGGCTCACTCTTCCCTCTTTGCTTTTATTTCAGGTCAGTGGCTTTAACTGAGCATTGCACTGTAAATGGGGGGAAAAAAGATCAGCCATAACTCCTGACTGCTCACTTTCTACCTCTCCACTGACATCCTTCTATTTTCTGCCCTTTCCCCTGTTCTCCTCCATTAGCTTTTATTACGCTATGGTTGACATTTAGTACTTAAAACCTGGGCTTTTGTGAGAAGTATCAGAGTTGCAGTTGGTAACAATGGCTGATCAGTTATACCCCATGCAGAGTGGGTGTCCCGAGATACAGAGGAATTCATTTATCCAAATTTTATTGTAAATTTTTGGTAACTGTTTGTTAAAAGAGGCACAAACATAATGTAAACCAGAGCATGTTTCTGTGATTACAGGATGCAGGAAAAAGAAAGCCAGATATTCAGATAGAACACGGTGTTACACATGTACCTCTCCATTAAATATGAAAAAAAAATCAATGTAAAAGCACTTTGACATTGTTCTTTATATGTTTCGTGTATTATAGGTCTTTACTAAATGTGAGGCGCTCCGTCGAATGTAGGAGCTTGTCGCAAGTGACATATGGTACTTGTGAAACAAAGCGAGGCTTATCCGGACTTCCGATCTTTTGAGTGAGCAAGTGAAGGTTGAGTACTAAACAAGTACTAATATTTTGTGCCCCCTCCCCGGCAGCAATAACTTCAACCAGACGCTTCCTGTACCTGCAGATTAGTCTGGCACATCGATCAGGACTAATCTTGGCCCATTGTTCTTTACAAAACTGCTGTAGTTCAGTCAGATTCCTGGGATGTCTGGCATGACTCGCTGTCTTGAGGTCATGCCACAGCATCTCAATGGGGTTCAAGTCTGGACTTTGACTTGGCCACTTCAGAATGTGTATTTTGTTCTTTTGAAACCATTCTGAAGTTGATTTACTTCTGTGTTTAGATCATTGTCTTATTGCAGCATCCATCCTCTTTTTAGCTTCAACTGTCTGACAGACGGCCTCAGGTTTTCCTGCAAAACATCCTGATAAACTTTTGAATTCATTTTTCCAGTAATGATTGTAAGTTGTCCAGGCCCCGAGGCAGCAAAACAGCCCCAAACCATGATACACCCTCCATCATGCTTCACGGTGGGGATAAGGTGTTGATGTTGGTGAGCAATTCCATTTTTTATGCACACATGACGTTGTGTGTTCCTCCCAAACAATTCAACTTTGGTTTCATCAGTCCACAAAATATTTTGCCAAAACTTCTGTGGAATGTCCAAGTGCCTTTTTGCGAACATTAAACGAGCAACAATGTTTTTTAGACAGCAGTGGCTTCCTCCTTGGAGTCCTCCCATGAACACCATTCTTGGCCATTGTTTTACATATAGTTGATGTGTGCACAGAGATATTGGACTGTGCCAGTGATTTCTGTAAGTCTTTAGCAGACACTCTAGGGTTTTTTTTTTACCTCTCTGAGTATTCTGCGCTGAACTCTTGGCATCATCTTTGGTGGACGGCCACTCCTTGGGAGAGAAGCAACAGTGCCAAACTCTCTCCATTTGTAGACAACTTATCTGACTGTCGATTGATGAACATCCAGACTTTTAGAGATGGTTTTGTATCCTTTCCCAGCTTTATACAAATCAACAATTCTTGATCGCAGGTCTTCAGACAGTTCTTTTGAGCAAGCCATGGTGCACATTAGACGATGCTTCTCATCAAGACAATTCTTACCAGGTGTGTGTTTTATAGTGAGCAGGGCAGCTTTAAGCCACTCATCAGTGATTGGGCACACACCTGACTTAAATTGTTTGGTAAAAATTGGTTTCAATTGCTCTTTAAGTCTCCTTCGGCAGAGGGTTCAGTTACTTATTCCGCCCCCTTCTGTCATTGTTTGCATGCTATGCTCATTAAAATATGAAAACCTATAAATGTTTGGGTGGTTTTAGTTAAAGCAGACACTGTTTTTTCATCTGTGTGATTTTGACAAAGATCAGATCACATTTAATGGTGATTTTATGCAGAAATGTGAGAAATTCCAAAAGATTCAGATACTTTTTCATACCACTGTATGATGATGATGTTCGTCGACTCGATATCGAGTATGACCATAGCAACACAAACAACACAGTGTCTAAGAGGCGGGGGGATGTGTCCGCAGGTGGCTTGTAAGGCCAATGCGGGCATGAAAACCCCGCCCACAAGTTGGACACCAGTGAGAGGGGGTCGTGTTGGTAGATTGGTCAGCTCGAACCTTGCGTGTTTGACGTTTATCTTTGGTTGCGTTCGAACGTGTATTCTCTGAGTGGATGGCACCTTTGTGAATCAGGTTGTGTCAAGCTGGTCTGTCAAATGCTGCGGTTTCCCACGTTGCAACATCGATGTTGAAGTCCTTCAGGTATGCTTTGATGGAGTCTTTATAGCGTTTGCGCTGGCCTCCTACTTTCCTGCTACCACGACTGAGTTCACCGTACAGTAACTGCTTGGGTATCCTTGAGTCTGACATACCGCAGACGTGTCCTGCCCATCGTGTCTGAGCTTTGCGCATGATGGTAATAATGCTGGGGAGGTCTGCTCTCTCCAGAACCTCGGTGTTTGTGATCCTATCTTGCCAGCGGATATTAAAGATGTTTGGAGACAACGGCGATGGAACTGCTGGAGAAGTTTCTTGTGTCTTCTGTAGATGGTCCAAGATTCACAGCCGTAAAGAAGTATAGTTAAGACGACTGCTTTGTACACTTTGATCTTGGTGTATTGTGAGATACCTCTTCGTTCCCAGACTAACGTCTTCAATCTCCCAAAAGCGCTGCTTGCCTTCGCAATGCGGTTGCTGACTTCAGCATCGATGTTGGCGTAGCGAGAGAGAGTGCTGCCGAGGTTGGTGAAGTTTTCCACATCTTGTCCCTTCACTGTGATGTTTGGTTCCTGATATGGTTTTCCTGGGCAGGCTGATACATCACTTCAGTCTTCTTGATGCTGTGAAATGTGAGAAATTCCAAAAGATTCAGATACTTTTTCATACCACTGTATATACGGGCAGTGGTGGTCTAGTGGTGAGGGCGCAGGATCGCTGATCCGAAGGTTGGGGGTTCGAGTCCCCACAAGGTTGTCACTGTCCCCCCAGTGCAGCTAACTGGGTTATCAAAGGCAGGCCATGTGTTTCACTGTCTATGGTGAGAGGCATGTAAAAGAACCATTGCTGACTTTCGTAAAGAGTAGGCTGCAAAGCCATGAGCATGTTTCTACAACCTGGAGAGGGATGGGCTCTGCCAGGTCAAATCAGCCCACGTCTCGCCATGAAGGTGCCCCAACATCCTCGGATGTTAAGGGATAAGTGAAGTGAGTGATATATATATATATATATATATATATATATATATATATATATATATATATATATACACACACACACAGATTGGTACCTTACAAAATTAATCCATTCCAGAAGTGGTTTCATAACCTGATTTTTTCATAAGTTGAGTAGCATTTTACATGTAAAAGGCCTGATTCATTCCAATACTACCCCCTAAACCCTTTAAAAATTATAAAAATATATATACCTTTTAAGGCCTCCTTCTGCTTCAATATCGTACCAATTTTAGACGGGTTTCAGACATATTCCTTTGTGATATCACTCAACCACATGCCACGAGCCCACTTCTTCTTTTCACTCGCACCAGGAATCACTTTCACCAAGAATTACACGTGTGTGTGTGTGTGTGTGTGTGTGTGTGTGTGTGTGTGTGTGTGTGTGTGTGTGTGTGCGCGCGCGCGCGCATGTGTTGACCATGTCTTCTTAGCAAATTTATAATCTTACAAATGTTTCTGCAAGGTTAAAAGCCTGATCCAAAAAATAAAGTTGCAATGGGCACACTCGAAAAACTCTGTCCCTCTGTATCTCTGTCCTTTACGAGTGTTAGAACTCTGTGATGAACAATGGGTCGAGAGCACACGAAAAGCATCATGGGTATTATGGAGATGCAGCTCCATAATAGCCAGTGGGAGGGAGCTATATCTCCGTGACGAACAATGGGTCGAAGGCACACGAAAAGCATCATGGGTATTATGGAGATACAGCTCTATAATAGCCAATGGGAGGCCAGCGGGGCGGGGTGTTGGGAGATAGCCAATGGGAGAGCAATTTGCGAATTGCTTGAATTTTTGACATGCCGCATATCGTAACGTGAATTTTTTTCCTATCCAGAGATGGAAATTTTAGGTAAATGCATTTTGTAACTTGGATTTTTCGTTGGGTCTTCCGTAAGGTGAGGTACCACTGTATATAAATATATACTTACATGTGGGTGTCGGTCATTTGCCATTCAGCTATTCTGATTACCAGAAATTGAAAAACCTCAAATGTACATCTTACCTATGAGTGCATAGATGTCTAGATGTGTAAAATAGTCGTGCGAGGAATTATCTTCCATTATCAGTGTCAATATTTCTAATTACGCTAACATCAAGTTCACTAAGTCTGAATCAATCCAGACAGTGTTCAACCATGTCAAAAGATTCAGAACAAATATCTCCAAACAAAATCATATTACTGGCTCAAATTCCATAAGCGTCTGGTTACTTGTGAATGTACATGTCACTCCAGGATCACAAAAATCACATTGTTATTAAATTAATGACCTGAGCTGATATCAGTGCAGTGGTGAAAAACACACCTGCAGATGCTTCCCTGTGGCCCCAGGACATGCATCACGTTTCATTCTTCACACTGAGAACAGCAAACAGATGTTTAATATTTTCGTAGGTTACATTTAATTTAATGAAACTTTTGTACAATTGTACATTCTTTTGGAAAGTTTTATTTTCCATCCAATTTTCAAGCTAATTAAATATTTCTGCTGCTTTTTTTTTTTTTTTTAGCTTGATTTTAAACTCTCTTGCTTTAGATCAATCACAATAGCCTAACATGGCCATGAAGTGGCCAGCCAGACAAATGCATCTTCATTTAGTCATTCGCCAAACAATTAGGGTAGCAGGAAGGCTGGCGCTTATCTCAGCTAACTCTGGGTAAAGAAGGAGTACACCCTGAATAGCTCACTAGTCCATTGCAGGGACAACACACACTACTATTCATACTCATCCAACTAGGAGTGAATTGGAAGAGCCAATTTGTCTAATGTCCATGTCTTTGGGCTGTTGGTGGAAACAAGAACACACAGAGGAAAACCCACAACAGCATTGGAAGAACAAGTAAACTCCACACAGAAACCTCACCAAGCCCGGTAGAATTCATCTAAAAAAAGTTAAAACCAAGAGTCCCTAAAGTGTGTCTGGTTGCTCTAGCTACAGACACAACCAGCCTGCATTTGTTAAACTATCCAACTATTCCTAATAAAAAGAATATGGTATTTAGATGAAATCACATGACATGACATCATGCAAATTAAAAGCTATAGCCTTAAAGCTGTAGATATAATCTCAAGTAAGCCTGTCATCATGAACATTCATTCATTCATTTTCTGAACCGCTTAATCCTAATTAGGGTCGTGGGGAGGCTGGATCCATTCCCAGCTGACTCTAGGTGAGGGCAGAGTACACCCTGAATCCAACTACGATTGTAGGGGCTCATGTTCCAGAACAGCTGAGTGGATTTGCATTACTTCAGCCAGCTTGACAGTGTATAACAAATGAGTTGAGTACAACTCACACTACAATGCTCAGTCTCTAAGCACGGTAGAAAAACTGCATGACAAATGAACTCGTTCATGTAGCTTGTAATGTTGGTGTCAAATCTAATGTTAAATGTAAATTATATCATCTCCATGAAAAAATTCAGCTCAGTCTGACCACCTCCCAGCTGCAAGAAACACAGCTGGAGCTGGTACACTATTCGTGTCATTTACTGTACAACATTCCAAATGGAAAGGATCGCTACTAATTCCACATCATTACAAAGTTATTTGCAAAAAAAATCATAACAGTTTAAGTGGGATCTTAACATTTAGGAATGCAGCTACGGATAAGGAAAGTTGTCTGGGTGGGTTGGGGGGGTCAAATGGATAGAGGAGCAAAATTGTCTGGACCAATTGACCACTTTTAGGAAAAGCTGGACAAGTTCCTTCAATAATAGCCCAGTTACTTAAGAGTCTACTCAGAATGCTGGGAGGCTTGTGTCTATCCTAGCTGACTCTGGGCAAAGGAAGGGTACACCCTGAACAGTTTGCCAATTCATCATAGGACAATGACCACACAACCATTTAGACCAACACTCATACCTAGAGGCAATTTGATACAGGGATTTGAACTCAGGACCTTCTTTCATTGAGGTGGACATGCTAACCACTGCACCACCCTGTCACCCCTGCATTAGCATGATTAAGTGACTGTGGTCTTTTGCATTGGGCTTACAGCATATTGATATGGCTACTTAATGATTTCCCAATTTGCTCAGGTGTCAGTATCCACCTACCAGATGACTGCATACAGATAACAACAGCAAAATGGGGAAGATGAAGGTAACACTCGAGTACCTATAATAAGCTAATATTACTATTATTATAGAAAGGTGACAAAAGGCATATGGCTGCACAGCGGCATAGTGGTTAGCATGTCCGCCTCACAGCAGGAAGGTGTTGAGTTTGAATCCAAGGCTCAGTGAGAGCATTTCTATATGGAGTTTACATGTTTTTTCCATGGTGCATGGGTTTCCTCTGAGTAATCTGGTTTCCTCCTGCAGTTCAAAGATATGCAGATATTGAATATAAATAAATAGCAACAGGTCCGGTACACCATACTCTCGGAACACACTCCACAAGATAACCTGAGGGACACGGTGGAAAGCGTTCTCTAAATCCACAAAACACATGTAGATAGAGTGGGGAAAAAACCCAGAATCCCGTAGAGTGTATAGAGTTGGTCGAGAGTCTCGTGGTCAGGACGAAAACCACATTGTTCCTCCTGAATCCGAGGTTCATCCATCGGTCAGATCCTCCTCTCTAGTTCCCCTACATAGACTTTCCAGGGTAGGCTGAGGAGTGTGATTCTATGATAAATGGAACACACCCTCTGGTCTGCCGTCTGCCTGTTTTAAAAAGGAAGACTAAACCCCCCCCCCGTTTGCCAATCCAGAAGTATGACCCCCTCCCCCCCATTGACAATGTGACGTTGCAGAGACTTGTCAACCAGGACAGTCTTACAATAACCAGATCCCTGCGATATTCAGAGCGGATCTCATTCACCCCTGGAGTGCAACCTCCAAGGAGCTTTTTGTCTATCTCGGTGACCTCAGCCCTAGTGATGAGTGGACCCCCACGGTCTTTATCCTCCACAAAGGGCATGTTGGTGGGATTAAGGATGTGGTTGAAGGATTCCTTCCGGGCGTGAAGGTGTGCAAATGTCCAACAAAATATTGTTTTAATTAAATACAATGAAAGCCACACAATATGTCCATTATGGCAATATCACAATTTTATTTTTTCCTTTTTTTTAATTTTATTTCATTCAAAGTATAAATACATTGCAACATGTCAGCATTAACAACTTACAACTTACAAGTTGTAAAGTTAGTCATTTTTTTTTTTAATTAAAATTGAAACGCCCCTCTCTCTCTCTCTCTCTCTCTCTCTCTCTCACACACACACACACACACACACACACACACACACATTAAGTCATTACTACATTTTACTGCATTACTGTATTAATGAGTATGACTGGCTATAGAATGGGTTTAACAAGCATATTTTAGTGCATGTAATATCATACATAGGGTTTTAAAACGGCATCAATAATATGGCTTTTCAGGATTCATGGGTGGGGGCGGAACACAACCCCCATAAATAACGGGGGCTTGCTGTACACACACACACACACACACACACACACACACACATATACATAATATATATATATTGGGTCCAAAATAAAAAAATGAGATTTTTTACACAGTCAGATAGAGGAGACCCAATGGATAGGATTAGGAATGAGCACGTCAGAGGGACAGCACATGTAAGACATTTTGGAGACAAAGTCAGAGAGGCTAGATTGAGATGGTTTGGACATGTACAGAGGAGGGATAGTGAGTATATTGGTAATAGGATGCTGAGGCTGGAACTACCAGGCAAAAGGCCTAGAGGAAGACCAAAGAGACGATTCATGGATGTGGTAAAGGAGGACATGAAGGTCGTTGGTGTAAGAGAAGAAGATGCAAAGGATAGGGTGAGATGGAGGCAGATGATTCGCTGTGGCGACCCCTGAAGGGAAAAGCCGAAAGGAAAAGAAGAAGATAGAGGAGACCCAAAGCTGCCAAATGCAGCAAAAAAGTTTATCGATACCTTGAAAACTGACTGAGTTATGCCATTTCTTGTGTCAGCATTCAACTAAAAATTTCAAAAGACGTTTTAAAGAAAAGTGAGCACAAAGATTTCCCCTCTTCCAAGATCAATAGTCCTAGCAACCAAACATTTTTATGCACTTCAGTCATATAAACTTTTAGAAAACATGTCTAGGAAGAATTTTAGGAATAGATGATAAAAAAAATCCTCATTTTAATCTGACACACCCTTTTTAAACCCATCAATCGTCGTGGTAAGCCCCAAAAATGAACAAAAAACGACTTTATTTCTCATTTCTGTTTATTCCAATAAGATCAGTATGTATATTTTTGACCATTATATAATATGGGCCTTATCCTCACCAGGTGCACGGATCTGAGCAGCATTCTCCACACTAGAAGTTTCCATAGCGCAGACTGCAACACAGACCACACCCTTGTTGGAAGCAGGATAAGGCTGACAACAAAGAGAATCCTTCACTCCAAAACTAAAGGCCTCCCACGCATCAACACCTGCTCCTCAAGGGATCCCCAGTGAATCCAACTGTTTCATGACACAGTCAAGGATAAGTTGGCTTCACAGACTCCTGGCAAAGACATCAACAGCAAGTGGAGCTTCCTGAGAGATACTATCTACATAACAACCCTCACCGCATTTGGGAAAAAGAAGCGTCGGAGTGTAGACTGGTACAAGGCTCACTGGGAGGAGATGCAGCCTGTGACAGAAGCCAAGAGGGAAGCCCTCCTAGCATACAAGCAAAACCCCAGCACCAGTACTCAAACAAGAAACAAGGTCCAGCAGACAGCCCACCGCTGTGCAAATGACTTCTGGCTGAACCTCTGCAGCAAGATCCAGATGGCAGCTGACACTGGCAATGCAATGGCATGTACAATGGCATCAAGACAGCTACTAGCCCAACCACAATTAAGACTGCACCCCTCAAGACCAAGACCGGGGAGGTGATCACGGACCAAGGCAAGCAGCTTGAACGCTGGGTGGAACCAAGAATGTGGTGACTGATGCAGCATTAAATGCCCTGCCAAACTTACCTGTCATGGAGGATCTGGCTTACCTGCCTTCAGTGGACGAACTGGGAAAAGCCATTGATTGTCTAGCCTGTGGAAAAGCTCCTGGAAAGGATGGCATTCCCCCTGAAGTCTTGAAGAGTGGCAAGCCAGCACTCCTGCAGCACCTCCATGAGCTGCTGTGCTTATGCTGGAAGGAAGGGTTCATCCCCCAGGACATGCGCGATGCAAACATTGTAACCCTCTACAAAAACAAATGTGACCGCAGTGACTGTAACAGCTACTGTGGCATCTCCCTCCTTAGCATCATAGGGAAAGGCTTTGCTCGTGTTGTCCTTACTCGCCTTCAGATTCTTGCTTCCTGGGTGTACCCAGAGTCGCAGTGTGGTTTCAGGGCAGGCCGAGCCACAGTTGGTATGACCTTCTCACTTTGTCAACTGCAAGAGAAGTGTCGGGAGCAGCAGAAGCCCCTGTACATTGCCTTCATAGACCTGACTAAAGCATTTGACCTGGTCAGCAGAAGCGGACTCTTCAGCCTCCTGCAGAAGATTGGATGTCCTCAAGGGTTACTCCAAATCGTGACCTTCTTTCTCGGGGACATGCACAGCACAGTCTGCTTCAATGGTGGGACTTCTGAAGCCTTCCCAGTAAGCAGTAGTGTGAAGCAAAGCTGCGTCCTAGCTCCGACACTCTTTGGGATATTCTTCTCGATGCTTCTTCAGTATGCCTTCTCTGACAGTGAGGAAGGGATCCATATCCACACCAGATCAGATAGAAAATTGTTTAACATAACTCGACTGCGCACTAAGACGAAGGTGAGGCAGGTCCTCATCCGCGAGATGCTGTTTGCGGATGACGCTGCACTGACATCCCACACTGAGGCTGGTCTTCAAGAGCTAGTCGATCGCCTGTCCCATGCCTGTAACGAATTCGGACTGACCATCAGCCTGAAGAAGACAAACATCCTGGCCCAGGGCACAAACACAGTCCCAAACATCAACATAAATAACACGCAGCTTGAGGTCGTGGACTCCTTCACCTACCTGGGATCCACTATCACCAAAACTCTCTCTCTTGACACAGAGATCTCATGCAGAATCGGGAAAGCTGCCACAGTGATGTCCAAACTGAACAAGAGTGTATGGAGTAACACCCAGCTAAGGGAGAACACCAAGCTATGTGTCTACCAGGCCTGTGTACTCAGCACACTCCTTTATGGCAGTGAGGCCTGGTCCACGTACGCTGGTCAGGAAAAGCGGCTCAACAGCTTCCACATCCGCTGTCTCAGGCGTCTGCTCCATATAAAATGGCAAGACAAAGTAACCAACACCGAGGTGCCACAGCGTGCTGGCATGCCAAGTCTGCTCACACTGCTTAGCCAGAGATGACTTAGGTGATTGGGTCACGTACGGCGAATGGATGAGGGAAGCATCCCTAAAGACATGTTGTATGGAGAGCTGAGTGAGGGCTCCTGCCGAACAGGAAGACCACAGCTTTGGTACAAGGACGTGTGCAAATGGGACATGAAATTATCTGGCATCGACATCAACACCTGGGAAGGCACTGCTGAAACACGCCAGCTCTGGAAGACCACTGTCAATGAGGGGGTCAACAAAGCTGAAAGCAACAGAATAAAAAAGCTAGCTGATAAAAGAGCAAAGAGGAAAGAAAAGGCAGCCCCCATGGCACCTCAAAGCCCTTTTGTATGCAGTAATTGTTGAAAAAACTGTCACTCTAGGGTGGGCCTTTATAGTCACTCCCACAAAAGCCTACCATAGCGCTACACCATCGTCTTTCGAGACGTACGGCTGCCGATGACGACGAAAAATAAACTTACTTACTGTTATTGAAGAGAAAGTCAGAGATAAGTTCCACATGCGGTATACTAGAGTCAGGAAGTAAACAGGAAGTTAACGTGTGACGGGCACTGAGCATGTGCAATGTGAGCATGTGACCGAGTTCACCAATCAGTGTGCTCATTTCAGACCTTCCTTAGTGATTAGCCTGCATTGTTTACCTGCATATCGTCTTTATAACCTTTATTTTATTCACTGAAACGGCATTTTAATATTAAAACAGTATCCAAAATGGAGAGACGACTTCACGACCGTTCTTCTACTCTATGGATTATAGTGTGTCTTGTACCGAAATCGGTGAATAATTGCAAAGAAAACCGGTAACTTTGCAACTGTTTTTATCTACATGAGGGTACTTGTCAGAAAATGGAAATAAAGGACATTTTTAGTGAGTTTTAGTCGATTTCACTTCAGCAAGTGATAGTTGAATACTTGTTTTAATGGTTTATGCAAAAATCCAAATTTCGATAAAAAAATGACCACTTTTAGTTTTTTGGCCATTTTCTCGAAAGTGGGACAAGCGCCTACATTCGGTGGAGCGCCTCACACACACACACACACACATACACACACACACACACACACACACACACACACACAAATATATACATTTGTTTACATGGACAAAGAAAGGTTAAAACACAAGTGTCTAAGAACATTGAACCTTAGTAAAGGCTTCTATCGCAAAGTGAGTGTCCTTCCATCACTGCTGCCACCGCCTCTTTCTCAAGAGATAAATAACAAGCTTTCTTTCGATCTTTGCACTCCTGAAGTAACTGAAGCTAATAATGCCCTAAACTAATGTTTTAAAGTGTTAAGCAACCCTGGAGAAATTAGGTCATGATTAAACGTATTAAAACCTTGTGATGGATGAAGAGTATTTTCAGCTTGAAAGAATGTAGCCCGGTGTGCTGAATGAGAGTTGGTCCCTCAGGCGTTATGTTCAGTTCATAAATTTGATGTAATGGAGCATACATAAGCATTTTTAATACTTTAAAATGAAAATGTACACTATGAAAATCTTGGGTTTTCTGTTTTTTCTTTATGTTCACATATAGTACATGATATAACAATTAGTGAAGGCAATATGTATATCACTGAATAATAATAATAATAATAATAATAATAATAATAATAATAATAATAATAATGCTATATTAATATAGAATAACATTTACCACTGCCCATATTATCTTCAATGAATAAATGTTGTGCATGCCTCAATTTATACCATTACTTTTTCAGAGTAACTATCGTAGTAGAATATTTTAAAAGTTCCATATTTAAAAAAAGAAGATCGGTTTAATGGGTTTTTGTTCATTTCTTCGACCAATAAAAGTTTTACACTGTTGAATATCATATTATGTGATGTCAGAGTGCCAAGTAACAAGATTAGCAGAAATTTAAGTTTTATGTCTGGTTTGTGTAAGCTGGCTGTAAACATAAGGGTGTTTTTTTTGGTTGTTGTTTTGGGTTGTTTTTTTTTTGAGGGGGGGGTCACAGTAGTGTGTCATTCAGGGCCTTCTAATTAGCTTGTCCTCCTTCACCACCCCACCATACACAGTAGTATCTCCACCCATCCTGGTCTGCCTTCCAGTACACTGAGCGTGAAACTTTCAGCTGACCAATCAGATGATAAATGGGAGGAGGAAGCCAAACAGGGCCTCAAGCATATGCATGTAAAACCATCATTTCAGGCGTAGGGAGGGATAGGATTTTAATGATCCACTGGTGAAGGAAATGAAAAATAAAGTTCTGAATATAGGGCTGCCATTTAAGCACTTGCCTTTTGACTTCCACTATTAAAAAAGAGCAAAAAAAAACTTTTTTTTTTTTTTTTTTTGTAGTTTATAACTTTAATTACAGACAAAATTTGTACAAATGTATCAGTGTTAATAGTATATGTATTACAAATGATGTAGTGGGGCAGTGGTGGCCCTGTGGTGGATTACTGATCCCAAGGTCAGGGGTTGAAGCCCCACTATCAATTGATTGTCACTGCTGTCTGTCCAGAGCCAGTAATTGGGTTATCAAAGGCTGTCCGTGTATCTCAGTGTCTGTGATGACAGGCACGAGAAAGAATGACTGCTGACTTTTGTCAAGAGTAGGTCGCATAGCGTCTGGCAAGTTGTCCAGTGTGTAGTCTGTCCTTACCCAGAGTCGACCGAAATGGGCGCCAGCCTTCCTATGCACTTTGGACAGCTAATGATGAATGAAATAAATACTGATACTAGAACTCAGTATTGCTCACCAGGTTCTACACAAGCCTGCAACAACAGCCACCGCTCCTTACTGAAATCCTCAATGAGAAGAGAACAAGAAAACATGCAAGGAACAGATAAGGCCAGTTGCTCTGCTCAGCACCTACTTGTCTCTAGGGTGAAGTGTTCCATCATCAATCTTGCTGGTGTTTATTATCTACAGGAGCAGGCTGCCACCCCTGGCCTGTCCACTTGTCTAATTAGAGATGGTGCCGAAAAGATGCTGCTTTATAAATTCACCCCTACATCGACATCCTGTCATTAGTCTTCTGAGGACATGTGCATCAGTACTGTATATCAGACTAGTGGTCTATTCTACCGATACGTGGCCTTCACCCCTAAGTCGAGGTGAGAATGGACATTCGGAAAATGATTTATAGTCCTGTATGTCAGTATTAATCTCACAAAAGAATGGGCATTGACTGGGTGGTTTAAGCTGTTCTTGGCTACATTAGCACTACTGTGACATTGCAAATTACAATCAATCCCTTTACCTATTTTATTAAAGAGAGAGAGCTGCCAGCTTTACTGGCATAACTGGTATTTTAATAGTAATATTTGTATGTGTGCATCTCACTGAAAAGCATATCAGTCAAACATTAGATTGAATAATGATTCGAAGGAAAGTACTTCAACAGCTTTTAAGTGATGCAATATAAAAAGTTTGCATGATGCAGTCCTAATTACTAACACCCTCTGAAATGGCCTAGGGCTACAATTACACTGTTTGTTAATTGCTGCATATGAGAGGCACTTATCAACACCCCCTTTCATGTGTAAAAAACTTTTTGCCACTGTTGCCTGTATAAATAGAGTGGCTCTCACTGTACACTTGATGGTTGGTGTTTATTGCAAGATTATGAATAATTTAACACAGTATTGGCTGGATGAGATGAAAAACCCCACAGTCACTATGACCGCTCCATCTGAGAAGCCAAGGGGCTCCCTAGGGCAAAGTCCTGAAAGGTCTGGGTTAGATACTAAGGGGTTTACAATTGCTGTTCGACAGTGGAATTGAGTTGTAGCCTCCAGGGTTGTCTTCCAGTGTGCTTGTTCAGATCCTTCTTTACTATTAATGACACTAATGGTATCTGTAGTTCGTTGCAGGCTCATTTAGTCCAATTTTAGGCCTTGTTTAATTTTATTGCACTTATGAAGCCCTAAGTATGCTATGTGAAGAATTCATCATTTGAAATGGAGGCAGAAGGCTGTGTAAAAAGAAAGAAAGAAAGAAAGAAAGAAAAACCCCAAATAATCATACAAAAAAAAATCCTCATATGATAATGACCACAAAAGGAGACTCCCAGAGGTGAAAGTAAGCCGGAACACACTGGAACTCCAGGCCAGTAAAACATATACAGGCCTCTTCTACCGGAATGCACCACAATACCTTGGAATAGTACTTTCACCCATGCATACCATGCGAGCCCTTTCTTTTTTCAAGTAATTTTACAGAAATAAATGTTAAATTGATGAAAACATAAAACTCATTTCCAGAATTTTCCTTTTGTAACTGCTTGATCTAGGTTTTAATGCGCTGGCTGAACACTATAATTTGCAGACTGCAGTACATGCTTACTGTAGGAGGTTGCAATTTGTAGTGGGCAGTCACTCAGTGTAGCGCAACGTTAATCCAGTGTCCAGTCATGCTGTGTTTTTTTTTGTTTTGTTTTGTTTTTTTTGTTTTTTCGCAGACAACAAGGTAGTTGTTTTTGCAATAAACAAGTGATAAATTGTGAGGTTTTACGTGTTGTGAAATTCTCTATGTCTCTCTGTCATCTGAGCAGCACCACTCTCTTCCACAAACAAACACACATGAAAGAGAAAAAACTCAATGTGTTCTTTTCATTGGATGGTTGATTGCCCAGGTGATGAAAGAAACCCAGACAGTGCTGGAGGGTCAGCTGAAGACCAAAAGAACAGAGACAGAAACGAGCAAGATTTATTAACATCTTTAGTGTGGTCCTCACACGCAAAGCATGTAAGCTAAAAAAATGAGCTGCACAGTTCCTGCTAAAATCTTATTTTACTTTTGCTCCTGGAAATTGCGCACATTCAAATATGACCAGACATTATATACAGGGATCATAATATTCAAACCCCTCAGGAGTAAAATGAATTACAGTGATTAGTCTGTACTACAAGAGAAAGGTACAATCTGATTGGCTCGCTATCTGTGAATTAATAAGCAGTTGTTGAATGAGGTGAAATATGATATAGAGCGTTTTTCAGGATGGATAATACCCTCCCACACCAAATAATTCTCCATATCACACAAAAATCACATTTTATAATTGATTTTCATAATGAGTTAAATATATTTATAAAGTACACAGTCACATTATTAGACTGTATGAGCCAGTCAGGCACTACTCATTCAACTTATTTGATGGCAGTGAGGCAATAATTCAGTTTTCAATGGTGTATGTAATGATGTAATACCAAGACCCAATTGATGGGTTTCCATCATTTAGGAAAAAACAATAAAGACTATTAAACAAATGGTATGAGACCACTATTCCAACTCACCTAAACTGTCTGTGTCACACTGAAAATATGTAAATATAAACAAAAAACATCTCATTTCAGTTTGCTTGTCTTGAAGCCTATACTAAAACTTTAAATTAGAAAATTTAAAGAAATGGCACAATAAGTATAGAGTTGGTCAAAAGTGCTACGGCCAGGATGAAAACCACAGTGTTCCTCCTGAATCCGAGGTTCTACTATCGGTCAGATCCTCATCTCCAGTACCCCTGCATAGACTTTACCGGGTGGGCTGAGGAGTGTGATTCCACAATAATTAGAACACACCCTCCGGTCCCACTTTTTAAAAAGGATCTTGAAGTGGGCATGAACGTTTGCCCAACCTGTCCACATGTGTTTTGTGGATTTGGAGAAGGCTTTTGACCGTGTCCCTTGGACTATCTTGTGGGACATGCTCTGGAAGTACAGCGTTTCGGACCCGTTGAAATGGGCCATTCAAGTTTGGTCCATATTGGTAATAACAGGTCGAATTCATTTCTGGTGAGGGTTGGAGTCCGCCAAGGCTGTCCTTTGTCACCGATTCTGTTCATAATTTTTATGGACAGAATTTCTAGGCACAACTGAGGTGTTGAGGGCTTCCAGTTTGGTGGCCATTGGCTCTCATCTCTGCTTTTTGCGGATGACATTATGCTTTTGGCTTCATCAAGCCAGGACCTCCAGTTCTCATTGGAGTGATTCACAGTCGAGTGTGAATCGGCCGAGATGAAAATCAGCACCTCCAAGTCCAAGGCCATGGTTCTCAGTCTACAAGGGTGGAATGCACCCTCCGGGTTGGGACTGTGGTACTTCCCTAAGTGGAGGAGGTTAAGTATCTTGGGGTCTTGTTCATGAGTGAGTGAAGGATGGAGCGGGAGATTGACAGATGGATCGCTGCAGCCTCCGCTGTAAAACAAAGCCTGTACTGGTGTGTCGTGGTGAAGAGGGAGCTGAGCCACAAGGCAAAGCTCTCAATTTACTAGTCGATCTATGTTCCAAGCCTCACCTATGTTCACAAGCTTTAGGTAGTGACCGAAAGAACAAGATCACTGATACAAGTGGCTGAAATAAGCTACTTTTGATAGTGATGGGGCTCTCCCTTAGAGATAAGATGAGAAGCTCTACCATTTGGGGAGAGCTTGGAGTAGAACCTCCACATTGAGATGGGCCAGTTGAGGTGGATTGGGCATCTGGTCAGAATGCCTCCTGAACGCCTCCCTGGTGTGATGTTTCGGGCATGTCCAACCAGGAAGAGACCCTGGGGTTGACCTAGAACACACTGGAGGGACTATGTCTCTTGGCTTGTATGGGAATGCCTCGGTGTTCCCCCGGAGGAGCTGGAGGAAGTGGCTGGGAAGAGGGACGTCTGGACCTTATTACTTAGGTTGCTGCCCCCGCAACCCGACCCCAAAAGAAGCGGATGATGATGATGATGATGATGATGGTGATTATGATGATGATGATTATGACGATGATAATGATGATGGCAAAAATAAGCCATCCAGATCTCGCAGGCCCAGTTAGGGTCTCCTGGGAATGTTTAGCAGAGTCTCCTGTCAGAGAGGCCTTTAACTTGCACCTCCAGCAGAGCTACAAGCACATTCCAAAGGAGGTGGGTGACATGGAATCCAAATGGGCCATGTTTTGTGCCTCTATTGTTGAGGTGGCAGCTCATAGCTGTGGTCGAAAGGTCATCAGTGCCTGTTGTGGCGGTAACCCCCGAATCCGGTGGTGAACACTTACAATGAAGGGGGCCATCCAGCTGAAAAAAGAAGCCCTATTGAGTTTTATTGGCCTGTGGTACTCCGGAGGCAGCAGACAGGTACCGGCAGGCCAACCATGCTGCAGCCTGAGCTGTGGTAGATACAAAATCTTGGCATAGGAGGATTTCACTGAGAGCCCGGAAATCAATTATCGGTTGGCCTCAAAAAGGTTCTGGACCACCATCTAACGCCTCAGAAGATGGAAGCAGCTCTCCATAAATACTGTTTACATTGGATGTGAAAAGCTGCTCACATCAACTGGGAATGTCATTGGGAGGTGGAAGGAATACTTCGAGGGCCTCCTCAATCCCACCAACATACCCTCTGTGGAGAAGGAAGACCCTGGTTGTTTGGGGGGGGGGTCTACCTATCACTGGAGCTGACGTCACTGAGATTGTCAAAAAGCTCAAAGGACCGCCATCTCTTGGTCATGGTCACTCATTGGAGCGATTCGCAGTCAATTGCTAAGTGGCTGGAATGAGAATCAGCACCGCCAAGTCCAAGACCATGGTTCTCAGCCGGAAAATGGTGGAATGCTCCCCCCAGGTCTGGAATGAGGTCCTGTTCCAAGTTCAGGAGTTCAAGTATCTTGGGGTCTTGGTCACAGGTGAGGGAAGGATGGAGTGGGAGATACACAGGTGGATCATTAATCTTCTGCTTTTCCTCATCCGCGCACAAGTTGGCAATGAGCCTTTTTTTAGTGTGTTTTAATGACCAGTTAAGTTCTATGATGTCACTCAAACGCCTGCTAAGCACTAGAAAAAGGTAATGACGTTGGATGTCTCTTCTGAAGAAATAAGACTTTCTCTGGAAGAAACGACAGTTTCCTCTGAAGTCACGTCATTGATGAAGAGGAATAATCCTCTAAACTGTTGTAAAACACTCCACTATTAAAGTTTTTTTCAATTATTATTCCAGTACATGACCTAAGGTAATGTTTAAAATTTTTGTGTGTTATATTTTATTTACTGTGGTATAGCATGTTTCTCATTTTGTTTTGTTTATCCAATTTATTACATTTCTTGTTCTTTTATGTCCTTTTTGTTATGGTCTGTGTTTTGGAGGACTTTAATTTTGGCTCTGTGCCTCTAACTAACTGTTTACTTCCCTTCAGCTGAGGGGTGTGGCTGAGCTGCTCGGTAGCACACACCTGAATTCACTATTCTCATTTTCTCCCAATAAACAAAAGCACGCTCACCTCTGCCAGAGGATTAACTCACATCAACATCACTGCTTCTTTGGTTTGTAACGCTCTCTAACTCTTTCTTTCTTCCTTTCGGCTTTTTACATTTTGTCAGGAGTCGCCACAGCAAATCATCTGATTTGCACATTTGATTTGGCAGAGGTTTTTACGTTGGATGCCCTTCCTGTCACAACCCTTTAGCAAGGGACAGAACTTTAACTCTTCTTCTTCTTCTTTTCCTTTCGGCTGTTCCCTTCAGGGGTCGCCACAGCAAATGATCTGCCTCCATCTCTCCCTATCCTCTGCATCTTCTACTCTTACTCCAACGACCTTCATGTCCGCCTTCACCGCATCCATAAATCATCTCTTTGGTCTTCCTCTGGGCCTTTTGCCTGGTAGTTCCAACCTCAGCATCCTACAACCAATATACTCACTATCCCTCCCCTGTACATGTCCAAACCATCTCAATCTAGCCTCTCTGACTTTGTCTCCAAAACATCTAACATGTGCTGTCCCTCTGATGTACTCATTTCTGATCCTATCCATCCTCTTTACTCCCAAAGAGAACCTCAACATTTTCATTTCTGCTACCTCCAACTCTGACTCCTGTCTTTTCCCCAGGGCCACTGTCTCTAAACCATACAACATTGCTGGCCTCATCACCGTCTTGTACACTTTTCCCTTCATTCTTGCCGATACTCTCCTATCACACATCACACCGACACTTTTCTCCATCCATTCCAACCTGCCTGCACGCGCTTCTTCACCTCTTTTCCACACTCTCCATTGCTCTGGATTGTTGAGCCTAAGTACTTAAAATCCTCCACCTTCTTTATCTCTGCCCCTGTAACCTCAAAGTTCCTCTTGGGTCCTTGTCGTTCACACACATGTATTCTGTCTTACTAAGACTAACCTTCAATACCCTCCTTTCCAGGGCATACCTCCACCTCTCTAGATTTTCCTCCACTTGGTCTCTGCTCTCACTACAGATCACTATGTCATCTGCAAACATCATAGTCCATGGAGATTCTTGTCTAACCTCATCTGTTATCCTGTCCATCACCATAGCAAACAAGAAGGGGCTGAGAGCTGACCCTTGATGCAGTCCCACCTCCACCTTGAACTCTTCTGTCACACCGACAGCACACCTCACCACTGTCTTACATCTATTATACATGTCCTGCACCACTCTAACATACTTCTCTGTCACTCCAGACTTCCTCATACAATACCACAGTTCTTCTCTCGGCACCCTGTCATATGCTTTCTCCAGATCCACAAAGGCACAATGCAGCTCCTTCTGACCTTCTCTGTACTTCTCTATTAACACTGCATCTGTGGTGCTCTTTCTTGGCATGAAACCAAACTGTTGTTCACAAATGCTGACCTCTGCCCTTAGTCTTGCTTCCACTATTCTTTCCCATAGCTTCATTGTATGGCTCATCAACTTTATCCCTCTGTAGTTGCCACAACTCTGTACATCTCCCTTGTTCTTAAAAATGGGCACAAGCACACTTCTCCTCCATTCCTCTGGCATCTGCTCACTTTCTAAGACCTTGTTGAATATTCTTGTCAGAAAATCTACTGCTACCTCCCCTAGACACTTCCATACCTCAACTGGTATGTCATCAGGGCCAACTGCCTTTCCACTCTTCATCCTCTTCAATGCCCTCCTCACTTCTCCCTTACTAATCTTTGCTACTTCCTGCTCCTCAACGGTCACCCCTTCTACTCTTTTTCTCTGTCATTTTCCTCATTCATCAGCTCTTCAAAGTACTCTTTCCATCTTCCCAGCACACTTCTGTCATCAGTCAATACATTTCCCTCTCTGTCCTTTATCACTCTAACTTGCTGCACGTCTTTCCCATCTCTATTTCTCTGCTGTGCTAACCTGTATAGATAATTTTCTCCCTCCTTACTGTTCAACCTATCATACAAGTCATCATACGCCCTCTGTTTGGCCTTTGACACTGCTACCTTCGCCTTACGCTGTGTCTCCCTGTACTCCTGTTTACTCTCTTCGGTCCTCTCAATGTCCCACTTCTTCTAGGCTAACCTCTTCTTTTGTACACACTCCTGCACTTCCTCATTCCACCACCAAGTTTCCTTATCTACTTTCCTTCCAGAGGACACACCAAGTACTCTCCTACCGGTCTCCATCTAAAATTCTGTTTTGTACTCGCTTCGGCTGGGGGGTCATGGATGAGCTGCTCGGACTTAATGCAGTTAATACCTGAATTCAGTCATCTCATGCCTAATGCAATACGTTGAAGCTCAGCCATCCGGGAGGAGCTCGGAGTAGAAGCGCTGCTCCTCCACTTTGAGTGGGGCCAGTTTAGGTGGCTCAGACATCTGGTTAGAATGCCTCCCGAAAGCCTCCCTGGTTGTGGTGTTTCGGCTGTTGGCCCCGCAACCTGACCCCGGATTAAACAGAAGATGATGATGATGGAAATCATAAGGCATAATAAGCTTATTTTAGTTTGAATTTCTTGTTTTTCCACAATGTATACAGTACGCCAAACATTTAAATTTGAGCTTAAAAACGATTTTGAAGTGTAATGTTTCCATGATGTTGTATCTGCTACAATCATGAATGAGTACAAAGATTATTCTCTGTGCACAGAGCTCACCTGTACTGCCTCTGTAATGTTTAACTATATTATTATCTATAAAACCTTGATTTAGTTTGCTTTTGATGTTTTACTTTTGCTCTGTAGATATTGCTGAACGGAATACTTTCACCGCTACCTTCACCTTGCCTTTGGCACATTATTGTCGTAGGGTGGGCCATATTAGTCAGTAACTGCACAGTCAGTTCGTGAAGTTGTGTTGCAAGCAAGAAAAATGATAAAGATCCACATGAACAGATTTTAGTCTTTAATAAAGGCCAAAATTATTATCACTGCACAACTGGGTAAGAACCACATATCTGGTGTGGCGTTCTCAGTATGAAAGGAAGAACATGTTGTGAACCAGAAACAGAATTGCAGCCAATAAGAGCTCAGTAACAAATATGGCGAATAAAGATTATCCCGCGAATACTACAGAAGTGGTCTGAGTGTACATGCTTGACCTCCCGCCCTCCATTGGAAGTGCCAAAAGTGAGCATCAAAACTGGACCATGGAACAAAGGAAGAAGGTGGAATGGTCTGATGAATATATATATATTTTTTTAAACATCATAATAGAGAGTTCGTTGGGAAGGGATGGATTTTTGGCAAGCGACCAGGAGCAGTTCTGGGTAATGTTCACCTGGGACATCTTGGATCCTCGA
>CM045733.1:57932500-57962500 GCA_024760905.1 Plotosus lineatus | reverse complement strand
AGGTCTCAGTGGGATTTGAACTCACAACCTCCTGATCATAAGCACAGCACTGTAACCACTACACCACCGGACCCACAAAGGGAAAAAGACAAGTGTTAAAAAACAAACAAACAAACAAAAAAAAAAGTCTACATGGTATTTTCTTTCTTTTGTGGCTGCCCATCAGATGTCCGAGGCCACTTGTGGCTCATTATCGGAGTAATATTGAATAGACTGGTTAAAGTATTTACACTGTAAAATAACTTCCTCTTTCAGCTGCACCCGTGAGGGCTCACTACAGAAAATCACCCTGTCCAATGTAACTCTGCCCACTACATCCCTCTTCATCACGCCAATCCCCTCACTACATCCATAGATCTCCTCCTTGGCCTTCCTCTTCCTCTTCTTCTACCAGGCAGTTCCGTCCTCAACATTCTTCTACCAGTACGTCCTTCATCCCTCTACTGCTCATCTCCAGACCATCTCAATCCTCCTCCTGTGCGGTATCGCTGACATAGTTCATTTCTGTCTCAGTCCATTCGTGCCTCTCCTATAGAAAATTGCAGCATCGTCATAGTTACCACCTCCATCGTCATAGTTACCACCTCCAGCTCCGTGTCCTGGATTTTTGTCAGTAATGATGCATGGTTTGGAAATACTGTAGTAGTCAATGCCACTGTCTTAGAAACATTTCCCTTTACCCTTGTATTTCCAATCATTCCAGCCACTCTTCTCCACCTAGTCCACTCTCCTACCTTGGATAGTTGACTGTAAGTATTCACATTCATCTGTCTTTATATATTGTTATTCCTTGCAGCTCAGCTTGTCCATCACTCTCATTCTCATTCACACGTGTGTCTTACTTCTACTGCCGTTTACACATCAACCTTATACAACTCTGTAGTAACTGAAGTTCTGCACAGCTCCCTTGTTCCTAAATTGGTAGAACACCTTTCCTCATGCATCTTCTGACCTTTCAAGATTTTATTAAACAGTCTTCCTATGAACTCCACTGCTATCTTTCCTAAACATCTCCATGTCTCTGGTGCTTTTCCTGGTGTACTCTTCACGTCTTCCATCTCTCTCTCTCTCTCTATCTCTCTCGCTCTCATTTTCTTGATTCATCAGCTACTTAAAATACGCTTTTGACCTTCCCATCAGCTGTTCCTTACTTGTCAGCACATTACCATTTGCATGTTTTATCACCCGAGCTTGCATTATATTTTCCCTCTGCTTGCTCCCTCTGCCTGGCCCGTTGTAACTGGTCATTTCTCCTTATTTTAATTTCTGCTTCTTATACAGCTTACTGTATAATATGTCTCTTCCTTCGGTTTTACCACCGCTCTCTCGTCACCTTCTGTCCCGTCTCTTGATCTCTTCAGTGTCCCGCTTCTTTTTCATTCATGTCTTCCCTTAGACTTTTACTCCCTCTCCATATTTCTCAAAGCAGTCTTGCTCCTTCACCTTCCACCATCTGATCTTTAGTTCACTTCTTACTCTCCTTTGCTTCACCCTGAAAATCATCCTATAGATCTTACAGATTACCATCAGAGTCACGCTATCCACAGTCACCTCCTTACAGTCACTAATCTCCTTGAGGTTGTATCTCCTGCATAGAGCAAAGCCAACTTGAGAGCACCTTCCTCCACTTTTATGTGTCACGCTGTGTTACCCGTTTTACTGTTATATTATTATTATTATTATTAGTGTTAATTAATTAATTAATTTTACCACCCTCTACCCTCTAGTGTTGCTCTCCTTCACCGTACAGTACTTGTCCATCATTTCCTACTCATTAATGTTCCAATTATCATGATGCCCATTAAGGTCCATTCCATTCAGCACTCATTCCTCCTTGGGGACACTCCAAACATCTCTATCTAGCTCCCTTCAGAAGACTTCATTCTCCTCAAAATCCAACTTCTGGGACTTAAATTGCAGGACCCCCCCCCCCCTCCCCGCCCATTTACAGTTCAGCAGCCACGCCCCACATACTCCTGGATTGTCAGCAGCCCTGGAAATCATTGACATGTGATTCAAATGTAGCCAATGGGTGAGAGTGTTTGTTTCGCCCTCTTGCAGATTGGTTGCAGATGATGTGTACATCTCTTTTTTTCTCCTTCGCGCTCATGTGATCAATGTGATTGCTTGAATTGCGAATTCGGGGGTGGGGAGGTTGCGTGTTTTTAATGATTATTTAAGCGCTATGATGCTACTCAAATGTCCCGTGTCTTCTCTAGCTTCTGTTGAGGAGCTGAAGCGTTTTATTTATTCAGAAGTATTATCACAGTACAAAATTTCAAAGTTTTTACTGAATCATTACTACATTTTACTGCAGTAGTACTGTATTAATGAGTAAGATTGTCTATAGAATGTGTTTAACAAGTATATTTAGGGCATGTAATATCATACACACAGACACACACACACACACACTTCTTCTTTTCCTTTCGGCTGTTCCCTTCAGGGGTCGCCACAGCAAACCATCTGCCTCCATCTCACCCTATCCTCTGCATCCTCTTCTCTTACACCAACGACCTTCATGTCCTCCTTCACCACATCCATAAATCTTCTTTTTGGTCTTCGTCTAGGCCTTCTGCCTGGTAGTTCCAACCTCAGCATCCTACTACCAATATATTCACTATCTCTCCTCTGTACATGTCCAAACCATCTCAATCTAGCCTCTCAGACTTTGTTTCCAAAATATCTTACATGTCCCTCTGATGTACTCATTTCTAATCCTATCCATCCTCGTTACTCCCAGAGAGAACCTCAACATTTTCATCTCCACTACCTCCAGCTCTGCCTCCTGCCTTTTCCTCAGCGCCACTGTTTCTAAGCCATACAACGTCGCTGGCCTCACCACCATCTTGTACACTTTTCCTTTCATTCTTGCTGACACTCTTCTATCGCACATCACACCGGACACTTTTCTCCAACCATTCCAGCCTGCCGGCACACGCTTCTTCACCTCTTTTCCACACTCTCCATTGCTCTGGACTGTTGAGCCTAGGTACTTAAAATCCTCCACCTTCTTTATCTCTGCTCCCTGTAATATCACCATTCCTCCTGGGTCTTTCTCATTCACACACATGTATTCTGATTTTCTGACGCTACCCCTTGAATAACGGGAGCTTACTGTACCTCCTTCAATTACTACACTGTCTGGACAAAAAAATACATTAATAAAGTAGCACACATCAGTATTTTCATGGAGAGCATTTAATTTTGATCACAGCGTTTAATCTCCATGGCATTGTTGCTCCAATTGTTCTGGTCAAGGCTCAGCAACATTAATGTGGCAATAAAATGAAGCAGCTGATGACCTGAATGTTGTGAATGTGCAGGTTATCACATCACTGGACGGTTTCATTCCTGATGGCTTGGGTATAAAAAGGGGACTCAAATAATGAAAGAGTGGTTCAGGGAGCACCAGGAATCATCTTCACATATGTATTGGCACTCCAGAGTCCCTTAACTCTATTGAACGTTTTCAAGATGTGCTGGAGAAGACTTTATGGCGGGGTTCAATTTTTCCCTTATCAATTCAAGATGTTGGTGAAAAATGTCATGTTTAAATTTTCTGAAACAATGGACTGACGATTAGATGCTGCAAGCAAGACCAAAGGCAGAACAACAGATTTTTTTGTTCCACTGCCGGGCAGTGTAGCTTGACACCCATCACCTTGTCAGACTCTCTTTCTTTATGTTCAAAACACACTTTTACTGAGCTCTTCCTTCAGTATTATCTTCCTTGGCCCAACAGTAGACCAATTCCCTCCAAATAACCTGCTGGCCAACAGTAAGATTGACAATCACTGTTAAACTGGTCCTCTACAAACTTTCTTCTTTTAATTCCACAGGGTTGATTTGGAGGGTGGCACAGTGATTTAGCATGTCCCCCCAGAGCAAGAAGGTCCTGGGTTTTATTCCCAACTCTGGCATTTCTGTGTAGACTTTGCATGTTCTCCTTGTGCTTTCATGGGTTTCCTCCAGGTACTCTTGTTTCCTCCCACAGTCCAAAAACATGCACAGTAACTAAATGGCCGTTCCAAATCTCCCCTAGGTGTGAACGGTTGTGTGAGTGCTTGCCTTGCGATGCCCTGGTGCTGTCCAAAAGTGTACCCTGTCCTCAGTCAGAGTTGGCTGAGATGAGTGCTAGCCTCCCGTGACCTATTTGTCCCATGACTGTTTTCCCTTTGAGGGCCTTACAAGCTGTCCAGGATATACCCCACCATTGCCCAAAGTTGGTTTTGATAGGCTCCAGCCTCCCTGTGACCTTAATCAGGATTAAAAAGCTTCAAAAATGAATGAATATTTTGATTTGGACTCCTGATAGAACCCTTCCTATTTACCTGTGCTTGGGACCAGAACTAATAGTGCATTGTGTTGTGAGACCGCAGTGGCTGGAGTATGTTGTACTACAATATTGATATATCCATGATGTTGTCAGAGGGACAGCACATGTATGATGTTTTGGACAAAGTCTGAGAGGCTAGATTGAGATGGTTTGGACATGTACAGAGGAGGGATAGTGAATATATTGGTAGTAGGATGCTGAGGTTGGAACTACCAGGCAGAAGGCCTAGACGAAGACCAAAGAGAAGATTTATGGATGTGGTGAAGGAGGACATGAAGGTAGTTGGTGTAAGAGAAGAGGATGCAGAGGATAGGGTGAGATGGAGGCAGATGATTCGCTGTGGCGACCCCTGAAGGGAACAGCCGAAAGGAAAAGAAGAAGAATCGCTGCTGGGGAAATGGCTTTTCTAAACCGATTAGCCTCGTATTCTTCCACATGTATTCCTCCACACTCCAAGAACACCTTGTGCAGTGCTTCTCAATTATTTTCTGTGACGCCCCTAATAGGAAGAGAAAAAACATTTCACGCTCCTCCATCACCCCATGCACGACTATAAATAGTGTTTACTCTGCCTCATATCGTTTGCTCGGTGGTTTTTCCCTACACCACAGGGAACACAGTGAAAGCGCCACTGCCAAGTACTGTAGCATGTTCCTCAGGGTCATTACCCCCCCCCCCCCCCCCCCCGCATCTTACCACACCCCCCACACTGTGTGTGTGTGTGCCTTGTCTTTGTACCGCGTGTGTGTGTGTGTGTGTGTGTGTGTGTATACTCGCGCCTCATCTCTATACCATGTGAGTGTATGTGTGTGTGTGTGTGTGTGCACACTCCTCGTCTGTGTGTGTGCACTTGTGCCTCGTCTTCTCTGTACCGTGTGTGTGTGTGTGCGTGTGTGTGAGATCTTATCAGTGTGAATATAATTAAATATGAAATTTAACATACAGTTTGTCTTGTTTATTCGTGTTCTATTATTAGTTATTGTTAATTATGAGTAATGTTAATGTACATGTATTATTATTATTGTGAAATATTTTTTTCCATGTTTCTCTTTAATATATTAGGTCAAATATATGTGTTTGTGTCAGGTTATATGAGTTTGGAAGGGGGTTGAAATGGATTAATTGGTTTTCTGTTATTTCCGATGGGAGTTTTTATTTTGTGTAACGAACACTTCGACTTACGAGCTCGCCCTCGGAGCGGATTAATTACTTAAGTCAAGGTACCACTGTATTTTTATTTTTCTTAATATTTCTCATTTACAGTGCCATTTCCTTGTGGTGTGAGAAAAATGACTCCAAGGATCAGTGTGAGGTCTGTAAACTCCAACCTCACCAACAGAACAGAAACTGTTGGAAATGTTACAAACTCAAGCGGTCCCATCATACACCAAACCTCGAGCCAAAATCAGAGCAAAATCTCACCCTCTCGTTCTAAACTACCCTTTTGGTTTGATGACATCAGAGAGTGGGTCAACAAAAGGACTCGCATCATTGGTGGAAATTTGGCATTGCCGGGATATATTCCTTGGCAGGTACAGCGAGTTTATGGGTAATTTCACAACAGCTGACACTTCATGATGAGCTGGCAGTGATGTAGAGATAAACTGTTAAACAAATAAGCCCTCTTTCTTTAAACCCTTCTCAAAAATAACATGTCTATAATCAACTGAGGACATGTCACTACCTACAAGGGGTATTTGTATACTTTAGGTATGATCTACAAGTGTAACAGTTGTGGGATTACGACAGAGGTATACAGTTCACCCAGGTTCACAATTAGTCATGCTTTTTGGCAATTCTTCAGAGAATATGAACAACAATACAAACACAAATGTATTGCATTCATGGTCAGAGGTTGCATGAAGCCATTTATAAAAAAAACAAAAAACGTTTGCTCCTTTTTAAGGATACTTCTGTAACTGCTTAATCCTAATTAGGGTCGCAGGGAGGTTGGTGCCCATTCTAGCCAATTCCAAGTGAGGGAAGAGTACACCCTGGACAGCTCACCAGGCCATCATAGGGCAGAAACACGCTGACGGTTATGCAGCGCCTCTTGTCAAAAGTCAGCAATGGTTCTTTTACATGAACCTCACACCGTAGGCAGTGAGAGACATGGCCAGCCTTTGATAACCCAGTTAGTGCACTGGGGGGGGAATGGCAACCCAGTGAGAGTGGGGTTTGAACCCCCCAACCTTAGGATCAGTGATCCAGCACTTTCACCACCAGGCCACCACTGCCATAATGTCAACATTCATTCAATTTCTAGGCTTGTGCCTATCTCAGCCAACACTGTGCAATGGAAAGGTACACCCTAAACATCTTTCCAGGCCATTGCAGGGCCAACACACAGTACTGTGGAAAAGTTTTATGCACCCTATTTTTTTAGTATAAACTTTATAGATTTTTAGTTGATAACTTGTATGTTAGTAAATCAGTATAAAAAACACTAGATTTCCAAACATTAGATTTCCAGCACAAAATGAAATGTTTGTGCAGTGTGTGAATAAATAAGGCAAAATAAGGCCAGTGGTGTAGTGGTTAGGGTGCTACGCTCATGATGGGGATGATTGTGAGTTCTAATCCCAGTTAGACCCCTGGGCAAGGGCTCAACCACAAGTGTGCCTCTGTTCACCCAGCAGTATAAATGGGTACCAGTAAAAACATACTGGGAAGGTAACCTGCGTTGGACTAGTGTCCCCTTCAGGAGGAGTTGAACTCCTGGTCGCTTCACGTTATGGAAACCGGGGATAAGCACCGGTCCGATGAGCTGAAAAAAAAGCCACCAAGTTAAGAGACGACTTTTCAGAAAAAAATATAATGAAGTTGCTGTGTTTACATGTAAATATAACAAGTCAACATTTCCAGGAGAACAGGGGCTAGTTCTGTAAGAGACCTGATATATACTGTACTTGCAAAACTGCACAAACTAGACCTGATGCTGTTCGTTTTTAAACAAAAACTCATCGTCACACCTGATATTGAATTAGTTCCATCTATTACCGTTTACTGAAATTTATAGAATTTTTCTGTTTAGGTCTCAAGTTTCATGTCATTATTTATATGCAAATACTAGTCCTTCTCAAAAAATTAGCATGTTGTGATAAAGTTCATTATTTTCTGTAATCTACTAATAAAAATTAAACGTTCATATATTTTAGATTCATTGCACACCAACTGGAATATTTCAGGTCTTTTATTGTTTAATACTGATGGTTTTGGCATACAGCTCATGAAAACCCAAAATTCCTATCTCAAAAAATTAGCATATCATGTTCAGGTAGTCTAAACGAGCTATTAACCTAATCATCTGAATCAACCAATTAACTCTAAACACCTGCAAAAGATTCCTGAGGCTTTTAAAAACTCCCAGCCTGGTTCATTACTCAAAACCGCAATCATGGGTAAGACTGCCGACCTGACTGCTGTCCAGAAGGCCATCATTGACACCCTCAAGCGAGAGGGTAAGACACAGAAAGAAATCTCTGAGCGAATAGGCTGTTCCCAGAGAGCTCTATCAAGCCACCTCAGTGGGACGTCTGTGGGAAGGAAAAAGTGTGGCAGAAAACGCTGCACAACCAGAAGAGGTGACCGGACCCTGAGGAAGATTGTGGAAAAGGGCCGATTCCAGACCTGTGGAAGCAGTGGACTGGGCTACAGGTGCCGCATTCCCCAGGTCAAGCCACTTTTGAACCAGAAACAGCGGCAGAAGCGGCTGACCTGGGCTACAGAGAAGCAGCACTGGACTGTTGCTCAGTGGTCCAAAGTACTTTTTTCGGATGAAAGCAAATTTTGCATGTCATTGGGAAATCAAGGTGCCAGAGTCTGGAGGAAGACTGGGGAGAAGGAAATGCCAAAATGCCTGAAGTCCAGTGTCAAGTACCCACAGTCAGTGATGGTCTGGGGTGCCATGTCAGCTGCTGGTGTTGGTCCACTGTGTTTTATCAAGGGCAGGGTCAATGCAGCTCGCTATCAGGAGATTTTGGAGCACTTCATGCTTCCATCTGCTGAAAAGCTTTATGGAGATGAAGATTTCATTTTCAGCACGACCTGGCACCTGCTCACAGTGCCAAAACCACTGCTAAATGGTTTACTGACCATGCTATTACTGTGCTCAATTGGCCTGCCAACTCTCCTGACCTGAACCCCATAGAGAATCTGTGGGATATTGTGAAGAGAAAGTTGAGAGACACCAGACCCAACACTGTGGATGAGCTTAAGGCCGCTATCGAAGCATCCTGGGCCTCCATAACACCTCAGCAGTGCCACAGGCTGATTGCCTCCATGCCACGCCGCATTGAAGCAGTCATTTCTGCAAAAGGATTCCCGACCAAGTATTGAGTGCATAAGTGAACATAATTATTTGAAGGTTGACTTCTTTGTATTAAAAGCACTTTTTTTTTTATTGGTCGGATGAAATATGCTAATTTTTTGAGATAGAAATTTTGGGTTTTCATGAGCTGTATGTCAAAATCATCAGTATTAAAACAATAAAAGACCTGAAATATTTCAGTTGGTGTACAATGAATCTAAACTATATGAAAGTTTAATTTTTATCAGTACATTACAGAAAATAATGAACTTTATCACAATATGCTAATTTTTTGAGAAGGACTTGTATAAGCCATCTTTGTTCAACACTATGCCTTTGCATGTGCCTAAAACTTTTGTCCGGTACTGTACATGGAATTGTCCCCACCTACTCTAACAGCTAGGGACAATTTGGAACAGCCATAGTGTACTGTACATGCTTTGCAAACAAACGGACAACATGCAAACACCACAGTGAAAGATCTCTCCAAAGGAGCTCAATGATTCTGAGGTCAGACTAAAATGGCCCCTCCAGAACCACCACTTTGTCCTGCTGTAGCCAATGACAGGTTGACTTGGCCTTGTGTTTACGAACATTGCCATGTTAGAGTATTTCCCATGCACAGTTTTCTGGGCTGATGAGTGCAAATGTTCTTCCAGCATTCCCTGAGAACATACTGCATCCATCTTGCCATTAATCTAGACCAAGTTCCCTGTGCTGTCGTAACTCACATGTCCCTGAAACATCAGCGTCCACCTCAACTGTGTTCTTTTCATCACAAGCCTTGTTGACTCCTTGTTAATGGTTGAGGATTTAGAGTTCAGTTTTGGTCTCATCGTTCCAAATAACTTTTGCCTGGTCTCTGAGTGGTTTGGTATTTTGTTATCGGGTCCTTTGTGGCACAGTAGTGATTTTCTTCTGGGAACTTCACCATGCAGGCGATTTTTCTTATTTTCAATAAGGTGCTTCCATACTGTGCACCCTGAAAGAGCCACCGCATGTTTTCAGAGAGTCCGATACATCAGCTGAAATTGTTTGTAGGCTTTGTTTATATCTCCAACAATTTTCCAAAGAAAATGTTCATTGCTCTACCCGACCGTGGCTTGGTTTCAACAGAATCCCTCATTTTGATCTTCTTCATTAGACTCAGAACACTGCTGATTGGTATCCTCAGTTCCGTGAATTTTGTTAGATCCTTTTCCTGTTTGAAAAGTTCAAGTACTTTCTCTCACAGATGCTTTTGATAATTCTTTTGCTTTTTCCCTGGGTTCGAACCCAGCAGCTTCAGCGCAGCACTGCATCAACCAAGGATTAACAAAGTCTAGCTGCCATTTGGATTTGGCCTTGTCAATTCTTGGTTGACAAAGGATTGAAACATGCACAGGTCTCTCATGAGCCCAGAAACTTACTGATGTTTTAGATACACACACACACACACACACACACACACACACACACACTCGCACACACACTCGCACACACACACACACACACACACACACACACACACACACACACACACACACATTCACGCACACACACACACTCACACACACTCCCACACTCACACACACACGCACACACACACACACCCACACACACACACACATTCACACTCACACACACACTCTCACTCACACACACACACTCACACACACTCACACAAACACATACCCACCCACACACATATACACACACAAACACACACACACACACACACACACACACACACTCACGCACTCACACACACACACACACACACACACACACACACGCAGACACACTCACACACACACACACACACACACACACACACACACACACACACACACACACACACAAGCAAACAGGTCACAGGTGAGAATGGTTACCTTGAGTTGCTATTTAAAGCTGTGTGTGTGCACCAACTTGCTAAAAATCTCCAGGGTATATATGGCTTAGTTAAATTCTGTTGATGTTCTGATTTAAAAAGACCAAACATAATTATTATATAATAAATGGCTACCACTAACCATAAGGGAAAGAAAAGTTTTAGTATTATCATTCATATTCTCTGAAGAAAAAAATAGTGTGTAAACTTTTGAGCACATCTGTAATATTCAGTGTATACAGTCATGAAAAAAAACACTTTATCGGGATCTGGATTTAAACTGGTCTCTTGATTCCGTGGCTGTGCGTTACTGAGTTAATGACCATTCTCACACAGCATAAATTACAAACATTTCTGCCTTTTAAAGTGAATATCATAAGCAATATCATTTTACAATGCCCAGTATAATATATTATTTGAACATTGCATAATGACTGCTTTGCGGACTGGTGTACTGTAGGTGGCGCTGGTGCTGAGCACCACGCAGCAGGTGTTCTGTGGAGGTTCTATTCTAAGTGAGCACTGGGTCATAACGGCAGCACACTGCATAGAAGACAGCAAGCAGAAAGTGTTCTTCATCAGAGTAGGTAAGGCTTCAATGCTAGTCTCTCTCCCCTTCCCTCTCTCCCTCTCTCCCCCCCTTTCTCCCTCCGGCTCTCTCCCTCACTCTCTCTCCCTCTCTGTCCTTTCCTAAACACTATAAGAAGCACTGACGTACATTCATTCATTCATTTTATGAACCGCTTAATCCTAATTAGGGTCACAGGGAGGTTGGTGCCTATCTCAGCCGATTCTGGGCGACGGCAGAGTACACCCTGGACAGCTCGCCAGGTCATCGCAGGGCAGAAACATGCTGACAGCTCTGCAGCTGCTCTTGACGAAAGTTATCAATGGTTCTTTAACATGAAACTCTCACCATAGACAGGGAGAGACATGGCCGACCACGGGCTCAGTGATCCAACACCTTTAGCACCAGGCCGCCACTGCCACCTACTGAAGTACATTTAAAACTTAAATTCTAGTATTTGTTTATTAAATTATATTAATTTACTCTCAACAGTCGATTCTCTTCATTCTGTAGTGAGACTCTTGGCTGTACTGCTTCCAGTACGTGTTTGCGGACGTTAGAATTTTTTTGTTTTTGTTGTTCAATCAGCTTTCAGCTTCTATGAGCTGCCATGTCAATGTACTTATCTGCTCTGTGCCTCCAGAATAAACAGAACTGGCCGATGTAATTTACACTGGATTAGCATTAGGGCTGTTTCTTTATCCACTCAGGTTTCAGATTCACCTCACAGGCCTGACTAGCCTATATTTTGATTATTATATGATCTGCACACGATACATTTAAGTTAGAATTTTTTAATGTCCACAATGGCTGACCTAGGAGGAGAAATTGATTTGGAGTTGGACTTAATTCTTAAAAATCTATTTTCAAGGCAGACTTTTCTAGAAAGGCTAGATATCGTAAGGACAACTCGTGGAGGTGGATATATATAAGGTGTGTACTATACATACATACATACATATATATATATATATATATATATATATATATATATATATTACATTTATTTGGTGCAGCTTATGCACTCAATGGTCCGTAAATTATGGTGTTTATAAAAACCAAATTACCTTTCCTGCTGGAAAAAAAAAATACGTACAACCTCCAATTAGAAAAAGCACAAGACAGTAGAGTATGCTAAAATAAAAACTGAAAATAATGATTTGTAAATATACAATCTATATTGCCCTCAAAACAATATAACAGCACATTGTTTGATGTTCAATCTTATCAATTATTATTTATTCCTTTATTCTTCTTTCAAAATAAACACTACTTTTAATTTGAATTATTTAAATTTTGTAGAAAGTAGTCCACAGGGATCCGGATGCTCCCTCCTAAGAGGCCATTTCATAATATGGTCCATTTCAAGTCCAATTTCTAATTTAACTGCTCTGACCCCGAAACATGGTCAAGGTGAGCCATCAACAATCCAATCTGTACCCTTCCAAAGGGCAACGTGTATAACAAATTTGGTGATCCTGCGCCATTTCCTTTCAATGTTACTGCAGCGACGAGCAGAATACAGAAAACAATCACTATCCTGACTGCTGTCTGTCGTTGAAACATGACCAAAGGCATTCATAGTAGTATCGTGACTTACGACTGCCTTTTACAATGAATTTTCCATGATACGAGCTTTGATCCCACCATCTACCCCATCCAACAAGCAAAAGTGTAGGGAAAAAGCACAGTGAGAGTGCCACTGCCACCTACTGTAGAGGATCCACAATTACACTTAATTCTAGTTCAGTATGGCAAAAAAGCATGTTCCCCAGGGTCACCCCCCACACACACACAAGTGTTTCCTCACTGGCATTCGTAGTGTGTACATGCACAAAATTCTCCTCCGCCTTCTCTGTTACACACCACCTCATGCCTTCCTACGTGACATCTTCACCGCAGTCGATGATCGGAAGGATTAGTTGACTTAGTTTATTCTTGTTTTATTATTATTTATTATTAATGTTAATCTACATTTATTATTATGAAACGCTTATTGTTTTTACGTGTTTATCTTTAATATACAGTGATACCTCTGCTCACGAACATAATTGGTTCCCAGAAAGTGTGTGTAAGGCGAAAAGTTCGTCTTCCGAACATTTATTTCCCATAAGAAACCATTAAAATGAGAATAATCCGTTCCCAGGTCCCCATAAAACATAATTTTCTACTAAATAAGCCTTAAAACTACACAAAAATATACCTTATTTTATGTATAATAAATGTGCTATTGTATTGTAATTAAAGAAATAAACTGTACTGTATAATAAAGTCGTTTTATTTACCTTTGTGATGGTAGTTGATGGCTTGATGGAATGGAGTGGGAGGAGGAGAGAGGGAGGGACTTATTGTTTGGAGGGAGTGTTTGGAAACGCCTACTGTTTGGAAACACCCTTAGCCACACACGCACCCTTAATAGCTTCCTTGTTCTTAAGGATGGTGGTAGACTTAGCGTACTGGTACTGGGACGCTGAGTCACACAAACGCACACCTCGTTCGTGTTTTTCAATGATCTCCGCCTGTGGTGGGGTCTTTTTCGGTCCCATAATAGCAAAAGTACACTCAATATGGTCCAAAATGTCTATCAAACACAAACCACTTCCGCACTCAAAGAAAGGGGGTGACGAACTGTGACGCCATGAGCGTGCGTCAGCTTCTCGTGGCCGCCACCGTGGCGCTGTTCGACCGCATGGTTTGGTTCGTCCGCCGAAAACTAGTTCGTCAGCAGAGACTATATGCTCGCAAATTTAATGTTCTTGAGGCGAAAAGTTCGTGAGCTTAAGCGTTCGTCAGCGGAGGTTTTACTGTATTAGGTGAAATATATGTGTTTGTGTCAGGTTATATGCATCTAGGAGGGGGCTGGAATGGATTAATTGGTTTTCTATTATTTCCTATGGGAATTTTTGTTTTATCTAATGACCATTTTAACTTACAAGCTCGATTAATTTCGTAAGTTAAGATACCACTGTACATACAACCACAACAGAGACTGTCCAGGGGAGACCCATCCACCAAAGTTGGTGACCTGATATTTCCTTTCAGAGTTATTGCACTAAAGTAGACTTAGTCAAATATAGGAAAGTGACCTTATGACCTTAAAACAAGCTCAAGACGACCTATGTACAATCAATACTGTGAGTTTTCTGAGGAGAATCCATTCACCATATTTGGTGATCCTTTATCATTTCCGCCCGAAGTTAGCTGACAAGCCTAATATAGAAAAAGTGACCTTGAAACAAGGTCAAGGTGACACAAAATCCCACCTCAAACTCAAAGACTGAAAACACCAAGGACTGAAGTGAAGAAAAGCTCCAGATGCTATTTTGTTCCAGGTTTTTTTTTTTCCTCTACACACGTGTCTTAAGATATGTAACAGTGGTAGAAACACCATTATTATTATTATTATTATTATTATTATTATTATTATTATTATTATGTAATTTTTATTATGTTTTAATTACATCACAAATCTCACTGTGTACCAGGGGCAGGTCAGGACTGTGAGCCAGCCAGTCCAGGAGTTGAGCATGTTTTTCCCCCCCGAAGGCCGTATTGCCTTTGTTGATATGTATGAATGGTTGTACCTGGGAAAGATGTTGCTCCTAAACCTCACTGTACATTTCTGCCTTAATGCTGTACCTACAAATTGAAGACGTTTTCTCCAGGAATACTTACACAAACCTCATTCTATGATAAATCTTATCCCTTTTAAAAAAAAAAAAAATCCAGAGCATCCATTACTCCCCAAGACCTTTAAATACTCATTTGTTAAATATGTTTCCACTGTATAATAGCCCATTCCAGGTGTGTGTGTGTGTGTGTGTGTGTGTGTGTGTGAATATGTACTGAAATACACAAATGATAGTGTGTAATAAAATACAATAATACAGTATTTAATAAATTCAGCAGTGACATTTTTTAATTTACATTTTCATACCATCCCAAAATATTCTGAATTGGAGTTGTAGTTAAAATAGTCCTGGTTGTTTTTGACGAACCCAATACTCTACTGTATTAACAGGCGAGCACAACGTCAACCAGAAAGAGGGCACCGAGCAGGACCTAGAGGTGGAAAAGACCATAACGCACCCTCTCTATGACCCTCCCACAAGCCAGTACAACCATGACATTGCTCTTGTGCGCCTGCACAGCCCTATCCATTTCAATGCCCATGTGCTGCCCATCTGCATCGGACCCAACAGCTTTACCAGGACTCTGCTTCAATCTGGCACACCTGCCACCATTAGTGGTTGGGGCCGGCTGCGCTTCGAAGGGCGAACGGCAGACGTACTTCAGGTAGCTGAAGTTCCCTATGTAGATAGAAGCGATTGTAAGGAGAGCAGCAGCGATCGTATCACACACTACATGTTCTGTGCTGGCTATCAGAACGCGTCAAAGGACGCATGTCAGGGAGACAGTGGGGGACCTCATGCCACCCAGTATCGAGGAACTTGGTTCCTTACTGGTATTGTTAGCTGGGGAGAGGAATGCGCCAAGGAGGGGAAATATGGCGTATACACAAAGGTGGGTAACTACTACAAGTGGATACAGTATGTTATGGGGGTTACTAAGATGATGCCATTTGATGATGTTGAGTATTAATTTAAAGAATTTTGTTTTTCAGGAATGTATGATTATATCAATTTGGGAATATTAGATTTATTATTTTTTACTATTGAAGTAATTTCAAGAAGTTTATCCATAAGAGAAAACTAAGGTTACACTTTTCAATGTTTTTTTTTGTCCAAATATGTCCATACAGTGGAGCTTTAAGGTGAAGAGACCATAACCTCAAGAAAAAAAATAGTTATGTTATGGTTCTTAACCCTCAAGCGGTCAAGCTATTTCGGCGACTAATATGACCGAGTGGGGTCATTTGTGACTCCATTGACTTTATATAGGAATATTTCTATATAAATGATTGTTTTAGGGTTCTTCATATTTATTTCACTCTCTAATATATTTGTCCATCATCTTATGTAATAAGGTCTGGAATTCGATTTATTTTTTTACAAAAAAGTAAAAAACACACGATGATAGAACAATATTACATTTATTTACAAAACCATTGTCTGTTCCATCTTGTAATATGCATGTTACCTTTTATTTCTTTGCTTTTTTTTTTCTTTGCATCAAAAATGAAAACAAATCATAAAAAGTAAAGTTACTTTGCATAAAATATGTATTACACTGTGGGAGGATAATTTAAATATGGTAATAGAAATAATAATCATATGGCTGAACTATCTGAATCATGTAACTGACAGAATGAAGAACCATCAACACCACCTGAAGATATAATCTCAAACATCTCAGAGATCTTCCTGGGCTCATAAGCGACCCCGCACAAGTTTGGATTATACTCGCCACACGGATTGGCCGATCCTTACTAAATTCTATCAACAAATGCAGGACAAATAGATTGAAAAATTCTTGGTAGGAAACTTTTTTCTGATTAAAATTAGAAAAATGGTGTCCGGATATATATTCCTGGGGTTATATATGACCCTCACTCAGTCACTTGAAGGTTAAAGTAGTCTTGTGGGAATTGGTGACATCTTCACAATACTGCATATCTTGCTTTGTAAATTAACTGAAGTACTGCAGCAGCCTGATGCATAAAAGCAAACAAATAGTGATTGAGCCTTTTATCACATGATCACTAGAAATAATGTTTCCGAATACACAGTACTAAACTAAAGTATGAATGGGATTTCATTTTCATCCGGTATGTGTCGGAACATAAAATGCTCATTATTATTCAAGTGATTTTACTTCCATTCACTTTTTTTGATGATAACAGACCAAAAAAAGAGAGAGTATTATCTTTTTTTTTTTTATAAAAGAAAGCCTAACAATAGAACAAGACTACAAATGCATAAGATGCATTATCACCCCCCCCCTCCCCACCTCCCCCTCCCATCCCATCCCTTCCCTACTGGACTGGCAGAAATCACTTGATAAATTCATCTCACAGAGCCCGTAAAGCAAGCAGCGCTCCAGCTTTGAACTCGCACACTTCAGAGGAAAAGAAGAAATGTGGTATGCTTAGAATATCTGACACTCAAAGCCTATTTTGATTGTGTGTGCCTAAAAAAGAGTCATGGCCCATTTCTTTAAAAAAAAAAAAAAAAGAAGAAAGAAAAAAAGAAAAGAAAAAAAAGAAAAGAAAAAAAAAACCCTGGATCTCCCCCATTGCCGATCAAGGACTTTCAGGCCATTTCAGAGGGTTTTTTTCCGAAAGAGAGAAAGAGCTGAAAAAATGTTCCAATTAAAAGCCAGCATTTCTATGAAACCTTTTATTGGAACATATACAGTACTCTATATTATAACTGTCCGTATAAAACTGTTAATAAGTCATAGCTGTTGTATTTACAGCACAGTGCACAGTCACAATGAATGATTGGAAGCTCTTCATTCACAATAAACTGCAAATAATAGTCCGTAATGTCCATGTCACAATATAAGTTACATATTTTTGGGGATGGAAACATATCCTGAGATGTAAAGTAAAAACTTGCTCGCAAAATAAATAAATTAGCACCGTAAAGAAATGTGCAGTTTGGAAACTCATTTCCACTTCAAACAGCAGCATATCAAAGACAGCCCTCCAACCGGGGGCCTGATTTGATGTGGTAAAGTCCACAATCAATATTTAATTATGCGCTGATCCCAGTAGGCACATTTCATGTCTGCAGTAGAACCTTCTCTAATGGGAAGCATAGATGTTATAAAAAAAAAAAAAAAAAATGCACGTTTTAATTTGACTTGTACGTCAATCTTGAGCCCTCATGACTTAATTAAGGATCTTCATGCATGTGTGTGTTAATAATACACCAGCTCTCTCCCAAATATCCTCATTCACAACGAATTATTTAGCTTCAATATTTAGAGAATTCTTTCGTCCTGACCTTTATTTTTTTTGTTTCAAGGGCTTTTAAAATGTTTAAGGTAGGCGTGTATGATAAATATGATTCACTACCAGAAAAGCACAAAGTGCAAAACAAAAATGCCTGCAATATAGACTCATAGATCATATCCCCGGACAAGAGCACACATGCTTTGAGTGACAGATAAAGATCCAATCATTTAACATGTCTGGTTGCACCAACAGTATGTACAGAACAACAGAACCAGGCTGAAGTGAGGGATGAGCAGTGTTTCTACAGGACCGTATGGTACTTGGATGGCACGGTGGTGTCGAGGTTAGCATGGCCGCCTCACAGCAAAAAGGCCCAGGGCTTGAGTTCCGGCCTCGGGTGTTTATTGTGTGGAGTTTGCGTGCTGTGCCTTGGGCTTGCATGGGTTTCCTCCGGGTATTCGGGTTTCCTCCTGTGAAGCAGTCTCAGTAACGCTGTGCACACGACTAGACTTTCTCCCTTAGGATTCATATACAGCATTTCTCAGCCAACATTTCTGTCACATGATGCATGATGATTGCTAAACATATAAGACTAATCTGTAATGAAAATTCAAATTCTGACAATTATTCATTACAAAATATTATGAAAAACAATTCACAAATGTATTGATCACCCAGATGACTAAATAATAATAAAATATGCTCCTGGTATCATGATGCAAGTGGATCCGGTGATGTAGCGGTTCTAGTGCCAGGCTCATCATTGAGAGCTCACGGGTTCAAATCCCTATCAAACCCCTAGAGAGCTAAGACCCCTGGGTAAGATATGAACTAGTAGTGTGCTAGCAGTATAAATGGGCGGTATTAAAAATATGACGCTAAAGTTGATGTTCAAAACAAAGCAGAATATTTGTTGTTTGTATAATAATCCTGTAATTATTAAAAATGGGTCATTAAAATGACTAAGAATTATTGACATCGCTTGATATTAAACAAATTTATCATGATACAAACTTTTGGTAATATTTCAACTAAAGCATAATGTACCAAATGTACAATCAGCACCACGCGATGTATAATATCCATCTGTAGACACAGTTATTATCAACAATATAGTGGCTGCAAGTCCATTCAGGAGCAACCAGGACCGCTACAGTTCACGTTTTCAGTTGTAGTTTAGCAGAATGTGCCGTCTGTGTGTGTGTGTGTGTGTGTGTGTGTGGTTGTGGTTGCTTGTGTGTGTGTGTGTGTGTGTGTGTGTGTGGATGTGCATGTGTGTGTGAGTGTGTGCTTGTGCGTTTGTGGATGTGCAAGTGCATGTGCGCGCGCGTGTGTGCGTGTGTGTGTGTGTGATGTGCATTTGCATGTGTGTGTGTGTGTGTGTGTGTGTGTGTGTGTGTGTGTGCAGCCACCATCAGTGGAGGAAGAAGAGAATGGAAAGCACTTTACGCAGCTCTTGACTCTTGCTGAAATGCTGGCAGTAGCAGGAACGTACCGGTAGCGTTCAGTCCATGGAAGTTAAGTCTTGGAAGACATTCAAGTTTGGAGAATGTGGCATTAATGGAGGGTATTATATCATAATAAGATACTGATAAAATGTTCCAGTATATATTAAATGGTGCCACACTGTGCTAAAGTGCCTGGATGCAGTGTTCACTTGCCAACAGAAATCCATCAAGAATTCAGCAGGTTCAGTAAGCATGCGGTAAAATAAAGTGCCTGGGAGTCTCTCCAATCCATACCAACCAAACCGAAAACAAGGCTGCATCCTCTCTCACGGGCAACTAATATTGGGTGGTTTATATAAATGCTGTGCCCTTATTCATTCCAGAAACATTTCCAGTTGCTATATCAAAGGCTTATTGAGTAGCTTTGCTGGATCCAGGCAATAATATTTCCATAAGTTCCAAAATGATAAAAAAGATCTTGATTAAAAACCCCTGGACACAAATCCCAGCCTTTTTAGAACAAACCGCTGGCACATTATTCATTTGTCGAGAATAAATCTCACATTGCCATGAGGTTGAACGTGTCAATACAGCAATACAGACATCTTGGAGTCTAGAGGGAGCTGAGTTTCCATGTTTTCAGTTTTCCTGGTTCTGTAAAGGACACAAATCAGCAGAGAGGATATAAGACTGTAGCCATCATGAAAGATGAAAGCTATTAAAGCATTTACTCAGTACCATCTATAGCCTGAATATGGAACCCTGGGAAAGCATGTCACTGTGACTGAATACTAGTATACACTAGTTCTCTGTGTGTGTGTGTGTGTGTGTGTGTGTGTGTGTGTGTGTGTGTGTGTGTGTGTGTATAAAATACCAATAAATACATATTCAATGCTATAAATGCTGATAATAACAAACATTAGAAAAACATAAGATGGAAATAAAATATAAATACACACATACAGATGGTATTGCATGAGAAGAAGACGACACACATACATACATACATGCACGCAGATGCGCGTGCACACACAGATGCAACACCGTAAGTAGTTTTGATGAGAGATTTTGGGTTGTTTTTGTTTAGGGTGGATTTTTTGTTGTTTTTTTTTTTTTTTTTCATAATTAGCCTTGTTTTTGTGGCATTTTCCTGAACTCCCACCCCCCATTCTTTCTTAATTTCCTTATTTTTTAATTCGATGAATATTTATCTATTTATTTAAAAAAAAACTCAATGCACTGAAGCCACATGAATTGAAGCGCGAAGTAGTGAGGGATCCCTGTATGTATACTGCGGAGTGGAACGGTAAGTGTTTATTACCATCGAGGTGGTAAACATGAATAATAACAGAACAATAAAAGAGTTTTACTGATATTTGTGTTATTCATTCTGTGCTGAAAATAAACAGAAAATAGCAAAAAAAATTTAAAAAGACCCATTACTTTTCCCTCCCAGTCTTCGCCTTTCCTTTTGGCTCTTCCCTTAAACATTTTCCCAAAAGTAAAATCGAGCCAATCAACACAAATGTCAACTTTAGCACATGCCATGTTGAACCGTTCAATACAAACAAAGAAAAGCACATGGTCAGGAACGTCTTTAAACTTATGAAGTTAGTGAGCAGGAGAATCGGGTGAAAAATACCCGTCATCACTTTCTGATGGGTCCATATCTGGCTCATCGCTCTATTCATTCAGAGCATCCCATAGTTTTGCTGTAGCAGTTTCTAATGGTTCATCGGTTGTTGGACATTTATCAAGAGAACACAGAAAATATTTTCCTGTTTTTTAAAGAACGGCGGATTGATCAAATATGTTGTTACTGATGAACATTATAGACATTCCCAAGTGGCAGGGGGTCTTGAAATACCGTGTAAACTTACTTTTACAGGCAGTGAACGCCTCATTTTAAGGTTACAGAGACTGATCGAATAAAATTGGTCAGTTTGATCTACGATTTTGCTACCAGTACACATGGGTGCTTAATACGTCAAATACGGTATGTGACCTGGGTGCAGTGTGAGTTGGGTAGCAGCTGAAGGTATGTGTCCTGTCAGAACGATCCTCAGTTAATGACTCTGACTCTTGGGACATGCAGTGTCGGCTCTCCAGCAGGGAATGAGCCTGAGCTGGAGCTGGTGTGTGAGGTGGAGAGATACTGACTAGATATAGTCGAACTCATCTCAACACATAGCTTGGGCTCTGGAACCACCCATCTCGATAGGGGCCAAACCTTATTCCATTCTGGAGTTGCTCATGGGGCAAGACGACGAGCCGGTCTGGGTATCCTTGCTCCCCCCCCCCCGTCTTGGTGCCCACACGTTGCAGTTCTTCCCGAATGACTAAAGGGTAGTTTCCCTCCACCTTCGGGTGGGGGGAGGGGTCCTGACTGTTGTTTGTAGTTATGCAACAAATGACAGTTCAGAGTACTCACCCTTCTGGGAGTCTTTAGGGGGTGTGTGGGAGAACACTTTCCTGGGAAACTCACTCATTGACCTGGGAGACCATGTGGGCAACAATAGTGTGACCTGGAATGGTGTGATTGGTAGGTATAGCCTCTGCAGTCTGAACCCAAATGGTGTTTCATTGTTGAACTCCTGTGCTTGTAAGTTTGTCCATTGTGAACACCATGTTCGAACATAAGAGTGTCCAGAAGTGCACTTGGCACCAGGACACCCTAGGCCACAGTTCGATGATCGACTTTGTAGTTGTGACACTGGACTTGCAGCCATCTGTTCTGGACACTTGAGTGAAGAGGGGAGAAGCTGTCCCCATGTGTTTTGTGGATTTGGAGAAGGATTTCAACCATGTCCCTCAGGCTATCTTGTGGGGCATGCACCTGCAGTACAGCATTCCGGATCCGTTGCTATGGGCCATTCGGTTACTGTATCACCAGAGCCAGAGTTTGGTCCTCATTGGGCATAACATTCGCTTCCAGTGAGGGTTGGAGTCTACCAAGGCTGTACTTTGTCCCCAATTCTGTTTAATATTTTTATGGACAGAAATTTTAGGTGCTGCTTAGGCATTGTAGGGTTCTGGTTTGGTGGCCATCGGATCTCGTCTCTGCTTTTTGTGGATGACACTGTCCTTTTGGCCTGATCAATCCGGGACCTCCAGCTCCCATTGAAGCAATTCACAGTTGAGTGCTAAGCAGCCGAGATGAGAATCAGCACCTCCAAGTACGAGGCCATGGTTCTCAGTCAGACAAGGGTGGAATGCACTCTCTGGGTCTGGAATTTTTGCCCCAAATGGAGGAGTTCAAGTATCTCAGGGTCTTGTTCATGAATGAGGGAAGGATGGAGCGGGAGATCGACAGGCGGATTGCTGTTGCCTCTGCTGTAAAGGGGAGCCTGTACCGACTTGTTGTGGTTAAGAGGGAGCTGACCTGCAAGGCAAAGCTCTCAATTTACTAGTCATTCTACGTTCCAGTCCTCACCTATGAGCACGAGCTTTGAGTAGTAACCGAAAGAATAAGATCGCAGATACAAGTGATTAGAATGAGATTCCTTCACTGGGTGGTTGGGCTCTCCCAATCAGGTGAGAAACTCCGCCATCTGTGAGGAGCTCGGAATAGAACCGCTGTTCCTCCGCATTGAGAGGAGGCAGTTTAGGTAGCTTGGGTATCTGGTTGAATGCCTCCTGAACGCATCCCTGGTGAAGTGTTTCGAGCATATTAAACCAGGAAGAGACCCCGGGATCAATCTAGAACATGCTGGAGGGATTATGTCTCTCGGTAAATCTGGGAACGCCTTAGTGTCCCCCAGGAAGAGCTGGAGGAAGTGGCTGGGGAGAGAGACATCTGGACCTCACTACTTAAGCTACGGCACCTGCGATCCGACCCCAGACTAAGCGCAAGATGATGATGATCGCTGATGATGACATACGTGACCCACTCCAGCATAATAGAGTTTAAGTTGTAAGGTCGTGTACTGAGTGAGAGCCTAAGTAAGTTGAAAACTGTGTACCTGGATGAAAAGCTCCAAAAATATATAATTTAAAGCATATTCTTCCACATGAAATATCCATAAACACAATCCATTGTACAATATTTGTCTAAGGGCCTCAAGTCCAAGTTGAGACAAAACCTTGGAAAAATCCACTTACCGTATTTTCTGGACTATAAGTCGCACCTTTTTTCATACTTTGGCTGAAGGTGAAATTTATATTCCGGAGCTATTTATATATGAAATTATTACACATAATTCATAATTCTGTCAGTCATAATAATAACAAACATAATTTCACACGTTTATTTTTACACTTACAGTGGGCAAGAAGGCAACAAAGGGGAAGAAAAGTGGAGATTAGTATTATTACTGCAATGAAACAAAAACAAAACAAAAAAAAAGCTAATCGCGGGCTGAATTCTAGATGGCCACAGCTAGAGGAACGAGTTCGTACATGGGTGCTTGAGCAAAGTGCCTCAGGGAGGGGCTTGTAAACAGTGCAGTTGCATTGCCACGTCCAGGTAGTTGTCAAGGAAATAAATATAAATGACTTTGCGTGAGGACTTTCTTGGTGTTAGCGCTTCATGCAAAGCAATCACCTTTCTATCAGAGCGAGGACCACAACGTCACAAAAACTGCCAGCAGATTTCTAAGCCAAGGTATACAAGGTTTCCATGAGTTTGTAACTTATACTCCAGTGTGACTGACATATGTTTTCTCTTCTTTATTATGCATTTTTTGGTCAGTACGACTTGTACTTCAGAGCGACGTATAGTCCCAAAAGTACGGTATTTTGCTGATTTTTAAATGACTTTTGGGTGCTCAGTGTATTTCTTTATTATCCACATTCAATACCAGAGCACTTTCCCTACAATTCCAGAACTATTCCCCCAATCATATAACTCCAAAACACCAAGACGTCTCAGAGCAGAGATGACTCGTTTTAAAGTGAACTCATCTGTTGGTAGAATGATGCTGGGAAGATCGTGCTGATTGGTAGAGAGTAGGATTTCCTGCAGTAGCTTTTCCTGATTAGCGACATACAAAGTGATGTAATTCAGTCCATTTTCAAGCTATAATCATGTATTATACACTATTTAAAAATTATTTATTAATTTATTAATTATTCAATTCTCTTCCCAAATACATCATCAAGTGGAAATTCCCTGCTTGATCGTGTTATGCTGGAGTGGGTCACATATTAACATTTGCATCTAAAACATATCTTTAAACAGGACACTGCTTACCTTGCTGCTGATTCGAGTGCACTCTGCTGCAGCTTCCCATAATGCCTTGTAGCCCTGAAGCAGAGAACCTGTCCTTCTGTTTCTTACTCAGATTCTTAACCAACCTATGAAAGCCAGTGGATCATTTTCTCAGCGGTACCATAACACAAACCCCACTGTATAACTTCATAAGGGAAGCTCTTACACGTACGTGAAAGCACACTGTAATGCATTAAAGTCCATAAAAATATCTAATACCCCCACTTCACTGGAGCGCAGAATGCAAGGATCATGGCAGAAAGGCCTGGAACGCACTCTACAGAGGTGCTTCGGCATTTTTACATGGAAAATGGTTCAAAAACCTATGGAAAATTGCACCTTCGGAACACCTTTGGAACGATCACGGAGTGTTCGGGAAGGACACAGAAAGACCGCAATACAATGTCGGAACACATGCGTAAAAGTGCTCGAATCACCTTCGGAACCAGTGCGAATAGCAAAGGAAGACCTTCGGATAGTTCACAGAATGTTCACGGAACGAACGGAACCTTTTAGAAGGAAGACTCACGGAATGATCCCGGAACAGGCGGAATGAAGGAGGAACTTTCACGTTGAACACAAAATGACTGAGGAATACCCATCTTAACTGAGTTTCAACGAGGAAAAATCTGCAAAGATCAAAGGATTTGCTCCTGATTCTGCCTATAAATAAGTGGAATGATCAAGGAAGCTCATTCTCTCATTCATACTATATGTTTATAATGTATAATATGTTTATAATGTACAATGGATTTAAAATTTAACATTGTTTGTAGGGCAGTGGTGGTCTAGTGGTATAAGGTGCCGGATCACTGATCCAAAGGTTGGGGGTTCGAGTCCCACTCTCCACAAGGTTGTCACTGTCCTCCCAGTGCAGCTAACTGGGTTATCAAAGGCCGGCCATGTCGCTCATTGTCTATGGTGTGAGGCATGTAAAAGAACCATTGCTGACTTTCGACAAGAGTAGGCTGCAAAGCCGTCAGCGTGTTTCCGCCCTGCGATGGCCTGGTGAGCTGTCCAGGGTGTACTCTGCCCTCGCCCTGAGTTGGCTGGGATGGGCATCAGCCTCCCCGCAACCCTAATTAGGATGAAGCGGTTAAAGATGAACTGAACATTGTTTGTAATTTACCATATGTTTCAAATGTGCAATTTGCTTATAATTTGTCTAATGTTAATATGTCTAATATCAATAATGTTCCTTTTAAAAATGTTCCTTTTATTTGCACCTCAATAAATCATTCCAGACTAAAAACCATGCACACATGTCCAAACCACAGTGATTATAACTTTAAAACTTTATTACATGAACAGGAAAACGTAAAAAAAAATAAAGTGAATGAACTGGAATAATTTATAGTGGAAGTGACTTACTTGAGTGTTCCGCAAGTCTTCCGTGTTATCCGCAACCATTCCGCAAACACTCCTCATGTATTTCACAAACCTTCCGTGGGGATTCCGTGGCCGCTTTTGACCACCCGGAAGAAGGAGGAATGTTCGCGTAACGTTCACGGAAGACTTGCGGAATAAAAGGCACAATCACGGAACATTTGCGGAAAGGACGGAACATTTGAGGAAGGACTGTGGAACATGAGGGAAAATTTTGGACGGACAGAAGAGGAGGAATACCTTCGGAATTGGACGGAAGGACACGGAAGATGACGGATTGACTGAGGATGACTACGGGTTTACTTCCGCGAGTCTGAAGCGCTCCAGTGAAATGGGGTTATAAGATTAGATTACACAGAAGTAAACAGAACACACCAGCCACCATCATTGTTCTCCTGCTGCAGCTGTATGACATCACCACACTTGAAGATGAGGTCATCTGGACTGTATGAGTGAGAGCATGTGACAGTCTTGTGTTTACCTGGTGACTGAAAGAGAAAGTCAGGGAAATCAGGAAGGGCTGTCAGAGAATATCTCAGAGAATAGGCAGACCATGCTGGATTTATGAGTCCACACTCACCAAACGAACAGTGCCCTCTTCCTCAGTATCAGATGTGTTCGAGAGGTGAGCTCCACTCCAGTCCTCCAGATGCTCACAGATATCAACCGACTGAGAGGTGCCTGGCCAACCTGACACATACAGTTATCAGGAAAAGACAGGTGTTAAATGCAAATAAACTTAGAAACACTATATTTCTACAGTGGTACCTCACTTTACGAAAGTCTCACCAAATGAAAAATGCAGGTTACGAAACGCATTTTCAAAAAAATGTTGTCTCTGGATACGAAACAAGTTCACGTTATGAAAGTGCTATCTTAAATATTCAAACACGCCATTCTAACATTCAAACGCGCCGTTCAAACATTGCACAAGCTGCTCTCCCATCAATCACATTCAAACATCCCACCCCACTGGCCTCCCATTGGCTACTAGGGATGACGCAGCTACCTCCCATTGCCTATCTCCCAACATCCCACCCCACTTGCCTCCCATTGGCTAGGAGAGATGACGCAGCTCCCTCTTATTGCCTATCTCCCAACATCCTGCCCCGCTGGCCTCCCACTGGCTAGGAGGGATGACGAAGCTCCCTCCCATTGGCTATTATGGAGCTGCATCTAACATGACGCTTTTCGTGTTAACACAGAGTTACTGTTGTTTCATGCTTTATTTCTTGACTCAGGCTTTTAACCTTCCATAAACATTTGTAAGATTATAACTCCGCTAAGAAGACATGGTCAACACACGCGTGCATACACACACACACACGCGCACACACACACACACACACACACACACACACACACACACACACACACACACACACACGCACATAAACACACACGCATATAGACACACACACATGTGATTTCCGGTGAGAGTGAGAAGAAGAAACGGGCTCGAGTGATATCGCAAAGAAATACGTATGGCCAAACCCGTCTACCATCGGTACGATATTGAAGCAGAAGGAGGTCTTAAAGGGTATGCTTTTATAATTTTTAAAGGGTTTAGGGGGTAGTATTGGGAGCCTTGGAACGAATCTACGTTTTACAAGTAAAATGCGGTTCAATTTACGAAAAATGCAGGTTACGAAAAAGGCACTGGAATGGATTAATTTCGTAAAGTGAGGCACCACTGTATTTTACTACACCTGGTGGATACACACTGTGTCTATTGTCTTGGTGTTGTGGAGAACGGCTAAGCGGGTCCGGACTGCTGCAGCCCGACTCTGTTTCCTCTGAGCTGACTGACGCTCTCTGCTTCTTGCTATGTAAACATATAAACAGAATGAATACTTCCTCAAACACACACACACACACACACACACACGCACACACACGCACACACGCACACACACACACACACACACACACACACACACACACACGCACACACACACACTTACTTTATCCAAAGAAACTAAGCAAATTGTCCGGCAGCCCAGCATAAACTGCACCAGAGGATATAAGCCTGCATTCAGATCTAGGAAATCTAGGAAGAGCATGAAGGTATTGGATCACAGCCACATGCTGATCCAAAATGAAACAAAATTATCAAGCTGTGGTCACTCAAGACTTATCAAGATTTTTATTCATTGCTTATTCGTTCTTCATCTGGCTGTGCGTGAGTATAGCGTACAAAAATAAATGCTTTTACTCGCCTGCATTTTGATACGTAAGCTCTGCAATCAAGGAAAATTCCATTCAAACCTGACAGCGAATGATTCGCTTAACAGTCAATGAAAGCTGATATTGACTCGATCTTATGATCACACCAAACATCAGCTCCATTTCAAGCACTGTGATTGCGAAATTGTGTTGAAGCATGGACTCAGCAGCCACAACCATGGAGCCAAAGCCAATGCTCTTGTTATTTGCATTACCATGCAAATTATGAATGAGCATGGAGGTTTTTAATGAGAAGCTATGAAACATGGGATGTGCGGCTGCAGCAGCCCTGCGTGTGCCTGTGCATGTGTGTGTGTGTGTGTGTGATGAAAGAGAATTCGAGCGGCCCGCTTTACCGCGGAGCGTCACTGGCGCTGGGAAGGGCGAACGAAGTGCGGGCTCCGGGAGCGTAGACAGACACACGCACCCGTTGACATGGACACAAGGTCCAGACGTGGCAGGCAACCTGTAAGAACTCCACGGGAAGGCCGCATGGCCCTGCAGGAGGACAGGCAACCACACACAGTGCAGCTTCATCCTCCTCTTTATCATCATCATCATCATCATCATCATCATCACACATTTTTTGCTTTTATCTTTATTGTATATTATACTGACTAAAGCCTGGATACACACGACATACAGTTGAATGGGAACACCTACGTTCCTGTGCAACCTACGCATTTGTGCAATTATCCAGTCAGCCGATTACTTAGCAGTGACAATAATGCATCAAATCCTGCAGAGAAGGTGAGTGTCAAACATTAAAATAGAGAAAAATGTCTTCGGATTGAATCTGACCTTGGTGTGATTATTGGTGCCAGGCTTGCTGGCCTGAGTATTTCAGAAACGGCAAATATCCTGAGATCATTTTTATTTATTTGTCTTACATAGTAATCTTCAGATTGTACAGAAAACAAAACAAAAAAAAAAAAAACAAAAAAAAAAAAAACCACAAGCAGTGATTCTGTGGGTGGATACGCCTTGCAGACAGATCAAAGGTGAGTACTCAGACTGATAGAAGGTGACATGAAGTCAAATAATCAATCACTCTTTACAACCATGGTGAGCTAAAAAGCACCTCAGAACACACCATAAGGCAGATGGTGATTGGCTGATTGGATAATTGTATTTATTATCTATAAAAATACTTGACTCATTTCTGATTAATAATTAGCCACCAGCTAATCACTGGAATTATTCTTCTAACGAGTCGATTTATTCATGATTGCGATGGGATACATCAAAAATTTATGCTGCATGGCTGTCAATCATGCAAATATTCCTTCTCATTAATATCATATAAGATACATAGGCTACACACCACAGCAGAGAGCTCCGCCCGTCTGGCATCTTGGTGAGATAGTACAATTTATCGCGAAGCACTGCGGCCCTGAGCCATCGAATTTTTCATTTTGCACAATTTATTTATTTAATTTATCACTATGATATCATGGGCAGTGGTGCCCTAGTGGTATAGAGCACTTGATCGCTGATCCAAAGGTTGGGGGTTCGAGGCCCACTCTCCACAAGGTTGTAAGTGTCCCCCTCCCAGTGCAGCTAACTGGGTTATCAAAGGCCGTTCATGTCTCTCACTGTCTATGGTGAGAGGTTCATGTAAACGAACCATTGCTGACTTTCGACAAGAGTAGCTGCATTGCTGTCAGCATGTTTCCGCCCTGCGATGGCCTAGCGAGCTGTCCAGGATGTACTCTGCCCTGGCCCGGAGTCGGCTGGGATGGGCGCCAGCCTCCCCGTGACTCTAATTAGGATTAAGCGGTTA
>CM045733.1:57867500-57927500 GCA_024760905.1 Plotosus lineatus | reverse complement strand
ATCGTCTACTCTTACTCCAACGACCTTCATGTCCTCCTTCATCACATCCATAAATCTTCTTTTTGGTCTTCCTCTGGGCCTTCTGCCTGGTAGTTCCAACCTCAGCATCCTACTACCACTATACTCACAATCCCTCCTCTGTATATGCCCAAACCATCTCAATCTAGCCTCTCTAACTTTGTCTCCAAAACATCTAACATGTGCTGTCCCTTTGATGTACTCATTCCTGATTCTATTCATCCTCATTACTCCCAAAGAGAACCTCAACATTTTAATCTCTGCTACCTCCAGCTCTGCCTCCTGTCTTTTCATCTGGGCCACTGTTTCTAAACCTTACAACATCGCTGGCCTCATCACCATCTTGTACACTTTTCCCTTCATTCTTGCCGATACTCTCCTATCACACATCACACCGGACACTTTTCTCCATCCATTCCAACCTGCCTGCACACGCTTCTTCCCCTCTTTTCCACATTCTCCATTGCTCTGAATTGTTGAGCCTAAGTACTTAAAATCCTCCACCTTCTTTATTTCTTCCCCCTGTAACCTCACCGTTCCTCTTGGGCCCTTGTCGTTCACACACGTATTCTGTCTTACTGAGGCTGACCTTCATTCCCCTCCTTTCCAGGGCATACCTCCACGTCTCTAGATTTTCCTACACTTGTGTTCTGCTCTCACTACAGATCACGATGTCATCTGCAAACATCATAGTCCATGGAGAGTCTTGTCTAAAATTGTCTGTCAGCCTGTCCATCACCATAGCAAACAAGAAGGGGCTCAGAGCTCACCCTCGATGCAGTCCCACCTCCACCTTGAACTCTTCTGTCACACCGACAGCACACCTCACCACTGTCTTACATCTCTCATACATGTCCTACACCACTCTAACATACTTCTCTGCCACTCCAGACTTCCTCATACAATACCACAGTTCTTCTCTCGGCACCCTGTCATATGCTTTCTCCAGATCCACAAAGGCACAATGCAGCTCCTTCTGCCATTCTCTGTACTTCTCTATTAACATCCTCAAGGCAAACACTGCATCTGTGGTGCTCTTTCTTGGCATGATACCAAACTGTTGTTCACAATTGCTGACCTCTGCCCTTAGTCTAGCTTCAACTATTCTTTCCCATAACTTCATTGTATGGCTCATCAACTTTATCCCTCTGTAGTTGCCACAACTCTGTACATCTCCCTTGTTCTTAAAAATGGGCACAAGCACACTTCTCCTCCATTCCTCCGGCATCTGTTCACTTTCTAAGACCTTGTTGAATATTCTTGTCAGAAAATCTACTGCTACCTCCTATACTACTGCTATATATATATATATATCTTCTTTTCCTTTCGGCTTTTCCCTTCAGGGGTCGCCACAGCGAATCATCTGCTTCCATCTCACCCTATCCTTTGCATCTTCTTCTCTTACACCAACGACCTTCATGTCCTCCTTTACCACATCCATGAATCGTCTCTTTGGTCTTCCTCTAGGCCTTTTGCCTGGTAGTTCCAGCCTCAGCATCCTATTACCAATATACTCACTATCCCTCCTCTGTACATGTCCAAACCATCTCAATCTAGCCTGTCTGACTTTGTCTCCAAAACGTCTTACATGTGCTGTCCCTCTGGCGTGCTCATTCCTAATCCTATCCATCCTCGTTACTCCCAAAGAGAACCTCAACATTTTCATCTCTGCTACCTCCAGCTCTGCCTCCTGTCTTTTCCCCAGGGCCACTGTTTCTAACCCATACAGCATCGTTGGCCTCAACACCGTTTTGTACACTTTTCCTTTCATTTTTGCCGATACCCTCCTATCACACATCACACGGACACTTTTCTCCAACCATTCCAGCCTGCCTGCACACGCTTCTTCACCTCTTTTCCACACTCTCCATTGCTCTGGATTGTTGAGCCTAAGTACTTAAAATCCTCCACCTTTCTTATCTCTGCTCCCTGTAATCTCACCGTTCTCTTTTGGTTCTTGCCATTCATGCACATGTATTCTGTCTTACTGAGGCTAATCTTCATTCCCCTCCTTTCCAGGGCATACCTCCACCTCTCTAGATTTTCCTGCACTTGTTCTCTGCTCTCACTACAGATTACAATGTCATCTGCAAACATCATAGTCCATGGGGAATCTTGTCTAACCTCGTCCGTCAGCCTGTCCATCACCATAGCGAACAAGAAGGGCTGAGAGCTGACCCTTGATGCAGTCCCACCTCCACCTTGAACTCTTCTGTCACACCGACAGCACACCTTACCACTGTCTTACATCTCTCATACATGTCCTGCACCACTCTAACATACTTCTCTGCCACTCCAGACTTCCTCATGCAATACCACAGTTCTTCTCTCGGCACCCTGTCATATGCTTTCTCCAGATCCACAAAGGCACAATGCAGCTCCTGCCTGACCTTCTCTGTACTTCTCCATTAACATCCTCAAGGCAAACACTGCATCTGTGGTGCTCTTTCTGGGCATGAAACCAAACTGTTGTTCACAAATGCTGACTTCTGCCCTTAGTCTAGCTTCCACTATTCTTTCCCATAACTTCATCGTATGGCTCATCAACTTTATCCCTCTGTAGTTGCCACAACTCTGCACGCCTCCCTTGTTCTTAAAAATGGGCACCAGCACACTTCTCCTCCATTCCTCTGGCATCCTCTCACTCTCTAAGACCTTGTTAAATGTTCTTGTCAGAAAATCTACTGCTACCCTCTCCTAGACACTTCCATACCTCCACCGGTATGTCATCAGACCAACTGCCTTTCCATTCTTCATCCTCTTCAATGCCCCCCTCACTTCACCCTTACTAATCTTTGCTACTTCCTGGTCCTCAACAGTCACCTCTTCTACTCTTTTCTCTCTCTCATTTTCCTCATTCATCAGCTCTTCAAAGTACTCTTTCCATCTTCCCAGCACACTTCTGTCATCAGTCAATACATTTCCCTCTCTGTCCTTTATCAATCTAACTTGCTGCACGTCCCTTCCCATCTCTATTTCTCTGCTGTGCCAACCTGTATAATTCATTTTCTCCCTCCTTACTTTCCAGCCGAGCATACAACTCATCAAACGCGCTCTGTTTGGCCTTTGACACTGCTACCTTTGCCTTACACTTTATCACTGTACTCCTGTTTACTCTCTTCGGTTTTGTCAATGTCCCACTTCTTCTTAGCTAATCTCTTCCTTTGTACACACTCCTGCACTTCCTCATTCCACCACCAAGTCTCCTTATCTACTTTCCTTCCAGATGACACACCAAGTATTCTCCTACCTGTCTCCCTGATCACATTCGCTGTAGTTGTCCAGTCATCTGGAAGCACTTCCTGACCACCCAAAGCCTGTTTCAACTCCTCCTTGAAGACAACCCGACACTCTTCCTTTTTCAACTTCCACCACTTTGTCTTCTGCTCTGCCTTTGCCTTCTTCACCTTCCTCACCATAAGCATCATCCTGCACACCACCATCCTATGCTGTTTGGCAACACTCTCACCCGCTACTACTTTGCAGTCACTGACTTCCATTTAAATTACATCGCCTGCACAAGATGTAGTCTACCTGTGTGCTCCTACCTCCACTTTTATAAGTCCCCCTATGCTCCTCTCTCTTCTGGAAGAAAGTATTCACCACAGCCATTTCCATCCTTTTGCAAAATCTACCAACATCTGTCCTTCTGCTCCTGTCCTGGATACCAAACCTACCCATCACTTCCTCGTCCCCCTCTGTTTCCTGCACCAACATGTCCATTGAAGTCTGCCCCAATGACCACTCTTTCACCTCTGGGGTACTCTGCATCACTTCATCTAACTCCTCCAGAATCTCTCCTTCTCTTCTCGCTCATCCTGTCTGTGGGCATAAGCACTAACAACATTGACCATCACACCTTTAATTTCTAACTTGAGACTCATTACTCTGTCTGACCTCTTTTCACTTCTAGAACATTCTGGCAAACTCCTCCTTCAAGATGACTCCGAAACTCCATTTCTCTTCCCATCCACACCGTGATAAAACAGCTTAAACCCTGCTCCTATGCTTCTAGCCTTGCGACCTTTCCACCTGGTCTCCTGAACACACAGTATGTCCACCTTCCTCCTCTGCATCATGTCAGCCAGCTCTCTACCTTTTCCTGTCATAGTTCCAATATTCAAAGTCCCTACTTTCAGTCCTAGACTCATGCCTTTCCTCTTCTCTCTCTGGCAACGGACACGCCTCCCGCCTCTCCTTCTTCGACGCCTCACCAACAGTAGTCCAATTTCCATCAGCACCCTGTTGGTTGGCAGCTGCGCACTGGATGGCGGTCGTTGTTAACCCGGACCTCGACCGATCCGGTATGTCATTCTTTCTTGTGATTCGCATAGTTTATTTGGCATTTGTTTTACGCCGGATGCCCTTCCTGACGCAACCCTCTGCATTTATCCGGGCTTGGGACCCGCGTGAGGGAGAGACACTGGTTTGTGCCCCCCCCCTCACGGGTGCAATAAATATATATATATATATATATAAATATATATATATATATATATATATATATATAGGCTGTGGATTGTTTATATTTTATTATCAATAAATATCACAGTAAAAAAAAAAGTTTTTCTTAATCATTACTACATTTTACTACATTGATACTGTATTAATGAGTAAGCCTGTCTATAGAATGTGTTTAAGACGCATATTTTAGTGCATGTAATAGATACAGAGTATTTTACTTCTGGTTGCTGATTCGCGCATGTAATTGAGGTTTTGCAATCACGTGACCGCCGAGTAGCTGCCGCCATATTGGGGTCAAAACAAACGTGTACTTTGGAGGTGCCCGTGGTAGATTATATAAATATGAATGTCAACAGACGTAATACAATCCCAGTGCTTTCCGAGCTCCCAGGTAATTATGATGATGATCATAAACAACAGTATATTCAAAAACTACGGTTATCAGTGCTAACAAATGACCCATACGTTTTGTCCGATGGTTTGTTTTTTAACTGCATGGATGAAGCAGCGGACAGGATACCTGGTTTAACATACCCAGATGTAACATACGCTTCCCAGATTTAACTGTAACAGTGTTTAAGTCATGTTATAACACACACAACAAAACATGACGTTTTCCACTTTACTTCTTTAATCCCATAATGCATTTCAGAAATGGAATGTACGAAGTTCCGGGGGGTTATCATTAACAATGAAAATACTCACGAAAAACTGAAAAGTTTCAAAGAGCTTAGAGTGTAGCAATCATTGTTAATGATTACTCCCCCCGGAACTTGGTATATTCCGGTTCTGTAATACATTGTGGAATTAAACATGTGAAGTGGAAACCAAAGAACGGCAAGTTTGTTGTGTGTGTGAGAACACATATTAAAGACTGTTAAAGTTAAATCGGGGAAGCGTATGAGTATTTTTTATATGGATGGGTTTCGGCACTTCGCGAGCATATTATACCCAGGAAAGCCTCTAATATCGCCCATGGCAAGCTGTATGAGGACACCAAAGTATTAATCATGGCGAAGGTAATTATGACTCACTTTTTTTATAATTTTGCCTACATTATATATTAAGCACAAACATATGGATCTAAATCTATGAAGTATTATAATAGTTATTATATATACTGTACATGTTATAATAAAGACTAAATAGCATTTTAGCTGCCCTCAGCTTATAAATGGACACCAGGTATACAGTTAAATAGAATCAAACTCTGGTTAAGACAATAAATAATAAATCTACTGATAAAAATTACTTGCCTCCAACAAAATGTTCGCTACATACACAACTGGTAGGAGCTGGTCGCCAGTCTTTCCTTTTGTTGTCGGTCTCAGCTCTCTTGAAAGCAGAAATCCATTTCTCTCGTCGGGTTTATTAGCAGGGAATCTGTCATATTTAACACCCGGTTTCTTTCCTCTATAATTGGTCCAGCCGACAGCAACACAGTTAACTATCATTTTGCGCTTGTTTAATAAATAAATGAAGTATTAAACCCTTACACACGCGTGTGCTACTGTGTTGGAACCGGAGCGAATGGTTTGTTTTCACCCCAATATGGCGGGATGACATCAGCTGCAAAACCTCTATATCAGGGGTGCTCAATCCTGCTCCTGGAGATCTACCTTCCAGAAGGCATTCGCTCCAACCCTAATCATGCCCACCTAACCATCCAATCATCCAATCAAGGGACTTTCGAAATGTCTTAAGACCTGACTGGGTCTTACATGTCACATGGGCCACATTAGGGTTGGAGATAAAGTCATCTGGAAGGTAGATCTCCAGGAGCAGGATTGAGCACCCCTGCTCTATATGATACATGGGTTCTACTTCTGGGTACAGAACTCGTGGATTATCTTCATTCGCGGGAGGGGCCGAAACCAAACCCCTGTGAATAACGAGGGCATACCGTATATATATATATATATATATATATATATATATATATATATATATATGTGTGTGTGTGTGTGTGTGTGTGTGTGTGTGTGTGTGTGTGTGTGTGTGTGTGTGTGTGTGTGCATACACACTCATCCCTTGCCACTTCGCGATTTGAACTTCACGGTCTTGGTGCATCACGGTATTTTAATAAAAAATAATTTTAAAAAATATTCATCAAAAATTCAAAATTCACGCTGAAACTCACATGTACGCAAGCGGAAGGCAGGGACCCAAGGCAGGCTGAGCCCATTGTTTACAAACAACAGACTGAAGTGCCCCACCTTCCCAGTTCAGGCAGGGACCGCCCACTCAACTCAATATCACAAGCTGATTAGCTTAGACGCGTGACGCTGTAGCCTCGCACATTCCAGCGGGAATTTTTGTGATTTTGTGATCTTAGTGTTTGTGAACGTCCTGCATCATCTAAGGCATCCAATGAGCCCAAGAAAAAGCGAAATATGATGACAGTGACCCAAAAAGTGAAGTTGCTAGATATGCTGACAGCGGGCAATATGTATGCCCATGTAGCACGCCATTACGGCATAAATGAATCTACCGTGCGTTACATCAAAAAAGATTAAGATTAAGTGGAGAAGAGCTATTGTCAGAGGTGAGTACAGTACTTAAAGTATTTATATACAGATTCTATTTAAATAGTAATACATTACAGTATTAACATATGCATATAACTGTGTAACGTTTAATATGCACTTTTTGATATTGTATAAATGTGAAAACATATAGAAATGAGACAACACGGTACAAATGAGAGGGGTGATCCTACTTCGTGGTTTTTCGAATATCGCTGCCAGGTCTAGTCTACATTATCCGCGACATTCAAGTAATGACTGTATATATATATATATATATATATATATATATATATATATATATATATATATATATGTGTGTGTGTGTGTGTGTGTATATATACAGGAATCCCTCGCTACTTCGTGCTTCAATTCATGAGGCTTCAGTGCATCACTATTTTTTTTAAATATTCATCGAATTAAAAAAATAAAAGAAATAAGAAAATTAAAGAAAAATAGGGGAAAAGGTTCAGGAAAATGCTGCAAAACAAGGCCAATTATGCAACAAAAAAAAAAACTCCAAACAAACAAAAACAAAACACACACACACACACACACACACACACACACACACACACACACGCACACGATATATATATATATATATATATATATATATATATATATATAAAATATTGTACAAGCAAATTTGTCGTAGTCTAGACAAGCTAATTCAAGTGACGTCTCCTGGAACCAATTAATAACGTAAGCCGCGGTTACCTGTATAATCTATAGAAATACTCGATGCTCAATGCCCCCATTTCACTGGAGCGCGGAATGCAAGAATCATGGCAGAAAGGCACGGAATGCACTCTACGGAGAAGCTTTGGCATTTTTACATGGAAAATGTATCAAAAACTTATGGAAAATTGCACCTTTGGAACACTCTCAGAACGATCATGGAATGCGCGGAAAGGACACAGAAAGACCGCAGCACAATATCAGAATACATGCGTAAACTCACCCGATCACCCTCGGAACCAGTGCGGAGAGCAATGGAAGACCTTCCAATAATTCACGGAACTTTCACGGAATGGACAGAAGGTTTGCAGAACGACCGTGGCAGTACTACTTTTTAGAAGGAAGACCCATGGAATGATTGCTGAACAGGCGGAATGAAGGCGGAATGTTCACGTTCAACACGGAATGACTGAGGAATACCCGGAAGAAGGAGGAATGCTCATGGAACGTTCAAGGAAGACTTGCGGAATAAAAGGAACAATCACGGAACGTTTGCGGAAAGGACGGAACGTTTGCGGAAGGACTGCGGAACATGAGGGAACACTGTCAGAAAATTTTTCCTTAAACATACTTTTGAACATGTTCAAAAGCACGTTGGCGGAAGATTTTGGCCTGACGGAAGAGGAGGAATACCTTCGGAATCGTACGGAAGGACACAGAAGATGACAGAATGACTGAGGAACGACTGAAGAACGTTGGAGGATGACTGCGGATTTGCTTCTGCGAGTCTGCCGTGCTCCAGTGAAATGGGGGTATAATGTGTATTGTTATTCATTTAAAATGTTTTCTCGCTTCTGATTGGTGGAGGGCGACATGCTGGTGTAGTGGTTAATACGTCCACCTCACACCTCCTGGATTCAAGTTAATACGTCCACCTCACACTAAGAAGGTCCTCGATTCAAGTTCCAGGCTCAGCGAGAGACTTTCTGTGTGGAGTTTGCATGTTTTTCCATTGTTGCATGGGTTTCATAATAATATTTAACTGAATATAAATGCACCAGAATTTTTTCCCACTTCTAAAACCTCCATTTAATTCTTTTTTCCTTCACAGCTCTGGAACCTTCCCTCAATAATTATACAGAAATACCAATAAATTGTATAATTTATTTATTTTTAAGTCATGTGTGCTATTATTCATATTTTAATTTTTATCTTACTATGTTTCAGATGTGATGTGGTAATGTAGGGATTTGGGTGGTGGGCTCATGATCAAGAGGATGTGGGTTTGAATCCCCATTAGACCCTCTGCTAAGACCCCGATGTAAAGAAAGTCTTACCCACGAGTGTTCCTTTGTCCGCCCAAAAGTATCATTGGGTCCCAGTAAAAATACTGGGAAGTAGCATCCTATACAAGAAGAGTTGAACTTTTAATTTCTTTATGCTACTGAAACTGGGATAGCATGTGACCTGATGAGCCAGAAGGTTCGAGTGTAAAAGCTCAATAGACGTTTCCTTTACTGTACAGATGTCACTCAAAGGCATTCGTATTCCAATAGAGGGCTAGAGTTCTTCTGTTAGAGTGTGTGTGTGTGTGTGTGTGTGTGTGTGTGTGTGTGTGTGTGTGTGTGTGTGGTGTTGATCCATACCTTCAGACAGTGTTTAAAGCTGTAGGAAGGGGTCTTATTAGCATGCTCCCCGTGATCTTCCCTGCGCTTGCAGAAGAGGAGTGCACGCTCATATAGGAACAGATGTCTCTGCATGGGTTTAAAGCGTGCAAGCTCCTTCATTCGTGTTGCGCCCCTCTTATGACTGATCCACACAGTGAAAGAGCCCTGCATCAGGACCCGGCCTAAATCCCCCAGATCTCCCTATCACACACACACACACACACACACACACACACACACACACACACACACAATTTAAATGCCGAACATGCTGAAACAAGATAGTACTGACATCAGACAGCAAAAAAGAAAAAAAAGAAAACCCAAAATAACTCGAATCTGCAATACCCAGCATCTGCATGCATACAGGACGCAGATACACAGCACTCACCTCATATCCTGTGATGGCAATCTGGTGCATAGAATCATTAACTGATCTGAGCAAGTCCAGCATGGCAGTTAGTGCACCCTGCAGCTCGGAGACCCTCTCGCAACCTGAGCTGCACTTCAGCAGCTCCTGTACAATAAACACACACATGCGCACACACACACACACACACACACACACACACACATAGGGTCATACAACCCTTATAAAAATGTTATCAGTTCTGTAATCCGTAAACATGCACAACTAAATATTATGTGCATATTCTCTCTGTGGCATGCGCAGACTGTGTGTTGTTTGAGTTCATGGATCCACCTTCAGGAGAAGCTGGTACTTGGTAAGACGCTGAACTGGTTTCAGCAGGTAAGAATCCAGAGCCAGTTTGTGCTCCAGTTTCTTTTGGCACTCCTGAGACACGAGTGAACACAAAAACAGCACATTTCAAAAAGTTGAAATGTTAAATAAACCGTTCACCAGATCGCACCACAGACTCGAGGGTTTCTCTGTTCTTAAATGACATCATGTTTTTGAGCAACCATACTGCAAACTATACACCTGTACAAGTACTGTATCTTCAATATAGAGACATATCCGCAATATTATATTCATTCACTCATTTTCTGAACCGCTTAATCCTAATTAGGGTTACGGGGAGGCTGGCGCCCATCTCCACCAATGCCAGGCGAGGGCAGAGTACACCCTGGACGGCTCCCCAGACCATCGCAGGGCAGAAACACGATGACGGCTATGCAGCTCCTCTTGTCGATAGTCAGCAATGGTTCTTTTACATGAACCTCCCACCATAGGCAGTGAGAGACATGGCCAGCCTTTGATAACCCAGTTAGTGCACTGGGGGTACAGTGACAACCTGTTGAGAGTGGGGCTCGAACCCCCAACCTTGGAATCAGTGATCCAGCACCTTTACCACCAGGCCACCACTGCCTGGCCATATTATATTTTTATTAAAAAAAAAACACAAGTCCGTACAGTATATTGTAAAATGTTTTCTGTATCGTACGTATATATTTTCAGAACAAATTTTGTTATAGATTTTTTAGAATTTCCTTTTCATACAATTTCCAAATATTCCTTTTTCAGAAAATGGAAAATATGAAATTTTTCAGAACTGGAAATTTTACAGAAAAATGTTTGTATGTACGGCAAGTATAGAAAGCAGTCATCAGAGAATATAAATAACTTGATGAATTTAAAGCAAAAATACGATGCAAGTGCGACAGTTAAAGTCCCCAGAAAGAAATAATGAAAGAGGCTCAGAAAAAAAATTACCAGCTTGTTAACCTGCACAAATTCATTCATTTATTTGCTGAACCACTTCATACTTCTAGGCTTGTGGAGAAGTTGGAAATTAGCTGACAGTGGCCAAAGGCGAGGTACACCCTGAACACCTTGCCAAACCATTGCAAGGGAAAAACACACCTCATTTCCTACATAGAAACATCCAGTTGGCCTAATATACTCTGAGTATATGTGTACGTACCCTCACCAAACCTGGAACGTGAACCCAGGACCTTCTCGCTGTGAGGCGCACAAATGCTAACTACTACGCCACCTTGCTGCCTGGATACATTCACTTATTTTATTATTATATTACAATAATATATCGATACAAAGCAACAAATAATAGATCATTTTGTATCTTTCTTCAATTTAAATTAGGCTAATATTTTTGTGAAAGGAATAAAACAAAAAAAAATTATGCTTGAAATTTCTAAAAATAATAAAATATCAAACGGTAATTATTTTATTGAACTTGTACAATGCTTTCGTCACGCACAATTTCTTAAACACATGATGCACATCTGCTTGACGGAGAACGACTCCCTTCAGAAGCAGGCCCTGTTCCACGAAAGGATGTGCGCTCCACTGACGCTTCTCAGAGCAGACACCGATGACCGATCTCAGGCCAAGTGGGAAGCATTATAATCATGATTGTAATTTATTATTGCTATATAACAGGAAATCTTTTATAAATGTCATTTTATTCAGAATAGTTTTGCTTGTTAGCATGGTTTGTTTTCCAGTGAGTAACAATAAATTATTAATGCAGAAAAAAAGATATTTTTCAAAGCTTTGGTTAAATTAAACAGTGGAAGCATATCTTACATGAAAGTTATAAATAGTTAAGAATTCGTCATCACTGCCTAACATTAATATGAAATTCAACCAAGTTTCAACTACTTTGTGGAATTTATGCACAGTGGTACCTTGACTTACGAGTGTCTATTATAATGAATTTTCCGTGATACGAGCTTTGATCCCACCTAAAATCTGCCCCATCCAACAAGCAAATTTTTGATTTACAAGCTCTGCTGAGGAAATGGCTTTTCCGGGCCGATTAGCCTTGCATTCTTCCATGTGTCTTCCTCCACGCTCCAAGAATGGCTTGTGCAGTGCTTATCAATTATTTTCTGTAACGCTCCCTATAGGAAGAAAAAAACCACACGCACACCCCTTCCCGACAATTATTCCCATAGGAAATAAAAGAAAACCAATTAATCCATTCGAACCCCCTCCCAAACGCATATAACCTGCCACAAACAGGTATATTTCACCTAATATATTAAAGGTAAACATGTAAAAATGATAAATATTTCATAATAATAGATGTACATTAATATTAATAATAAAACAAAATAAACAATAAGTCAACTAACCTTTCCGATCATCGACTGCGCAAAGATGTCACGTGAGTGAAGATGTCATGTGGCCAGGCATGAGGTTGTGGTAACAGAGGGAGGAGGAGGAGAAGGAGGAGTATTTTGTGCATGTGCACGCAAATGCCAGCAAGTAAAGTGTAATTGCACAGTACACTCTACAGTAGGTGGCAGTGGCGCTCTCACTGTGTTCCCTACACCAAGGTGGGGGGTGCACCCCAATATTTGAGAAGCACTGGCCTTGTGAGAGCTCACCATGAGACTTCATCCTCGCTAGCATTTGTAGTGTGCACACGCACAAAATTCTCCTCCTCCTTCTATCTTACACACCACCCTCATGCCTGCCCATATGACATCTTCACCCACGTGACATCTTTGCACAATCGATGATCGGAAGGGTTAGTTGACTTATTGTTTATTCTTATTTTATTATTATTTATTATTAATGTTAATGTACATGTATTATTATTATTATCATTATAATGAAATATTTATTGTTTTTACATGTTTATCTTTAATATATTAGGTGAAATATACGTGTTTATGTCAGGTTATATGAGCTTGGGGGAGGGGTTTGGGACGGATTAATTGGTTTTCTATTATTTCCAATGAGAATTTTTTGTTGTGTTATTTAATGAATATTTTGAATATTATCAGCTCGCCCTCGGGACGGATTAATTTCCTAAGTCAAGGTACCACTGTAAAAGTAAGTCGGTTTAATACCTGGAAAAAGGCACAGTCAGAAAATTGCTTCCATAAGGACTCTGATCGTGGCTTATTCTGACAGTAACATTCGTACACCTGGAAGTTTTCTTTCTGAAAGAAAATGCACACGATTCTCAGACACAACAGCACATAAACAAACAAAATTAATTATACACCCGTTATTAGGTTCAGGGGGTCATTCCACAGTATTTTTGGTCTGTGTGTCATTAAAAAAAATCACTACAAGCAAAAATCTGTTTCATTTGTAATTCTAGAGATATCAAAGTGCACAGATCAACACTGGACACTGCAGAGGTTTTTCAGTCCCAAACTGCAGGTCAGCTTGAGTTTGAGAAGCTTTATGGCTGTCATACTGCTCCAGCACACTGCACAATTTACGATGTCCAGAGCAAGTTTCTTGAAACAGGACCTGTTGTTGACAAATCACGCAGCCTGCTTCTACCGCTACTGATGAAAATACTGAACTTCTGGAGCAGGTGTTTGTGCAAAAGGCATGGGAAGTGCAACCTGAAGGCTGCACTGGAACTCCACACATCTACAGTATCTTCCAACTCCCAACTCTATGGTCGGGTAAACTGACACACCCATCGAGCTCGAGTGAAGAATCTGCAGTGTGCATCGAGCTCAGAGAAGTGACGCTGAGACGCGTAGGTGAGGCCTGAGAGCGAAGGAGGCGTATACAACTAGTCTTCCAGGTATTAGAACACACAAACCTGCAATGACTCCTTTGTTTACATTAAAAAAAAAGACACTCAGTTCCGTGTGTGATTTTTAGGAATTTATTTAACATATATAGCAGGTTTTGGGAAACCCTGTACAGTGATCCCTCGCTACTTCGTGCTTCAGTTCCTGCAGATTCAGTGCATCGTGGGTTTTTCAAAAATATTCATTGAAAAATTAAAAAATAAGGAAATTATTATTATTGTTATTATTATTAAATAGATCTGAGCTTGTAACTGACAAGTTTTTATTCTTATTAATCTCAATAATAATAATAATAATAATAATAATAATAATAATAATAATCTGTGTGCACGCGCATCTGTATGTGTGTGTAATTATTTTTTATTTACATCTTATGCATTATTTTTAATGTTTAATTGTTATTATAAGCATTTATAGTGTTGAATATGTATTTAATGATATTATATACACATATACATGCACGTATACGTCAACCGGGGGGGTCGATCCTACTTTGAAAGTGAGGGATCCCTCTATTTGTAAAATCTCCGAATAGAAGATAAACTATGATGTCCTGTCCATGACACAACATTTTGCAAATTCTTCAAAAAGATTATGGTTAAATATGAGAAAATATTCTTAGACACTGAGAGAAACTAGCTGTCAAAAAAAAACATTTCTTAAAATGTTCACCTGTAATAAGTTGAAGTTAAAATGTTGTCCTGTCCGTGACCAACTTCTCTTACAATCTCTTTCCCAAATATAATTCATAAGACCAAAATAAAATAAGTCTGCAATCTACCTGTCAATCATTAACTCCATGACGACTACAATTTACAGTATAATGAGGGATTTTAAAACTGTCCTTAACGTGACCGAATAAACACTGTGGAATGCCGTTTAGACTGAAGTCAACCATCATGACAAAGAGATTTTGACATGCTTTTGTTAAACTACAGATGTTCTCTCATACCCGTTGTAGAAAACATGCTCCCACAGTTTCGGGCTTGTTCAAACAGCTCTCCAGGTCTTGCAGGAACACTCTGGAGAACACAGACCATTAAATCACTCCCAGCCATTTTGGACAAAATTTAAAAGAAACTTCGTGTGTCCCTGGAGATCAGACTCGTTACATAACATATTTATTATAATTAGCACGACATCACTAATGCCACTAACTCCCAGTCTTAAGAAATGCAAACACTAAAAATATGACCATATGAAATGAGGACCAGGATTTGTACTACAGACTCCCATTAATGCCCTTAAGTTTCTGAATTATACAGCAAGCACAGGCAGCAGTGTGCCAGACCCCCAGCACACACACACACACACACACACACACACACACACACACACACACACACACACACACACACACTGCTCCTCTACACTCCTCCAGCTGTGTAATCATTGGCTTACTGAAATCCTTATTTCACCAGCAGCTATTAAGTTATAATTAAGATGCTTTAATTGGCAGAACATCTTCATGCAGGCAACCAATTTGCCAATCCTGCCCAGCGGCGCTCAATACCCGGTGGGAGAAACTGATCTCAAAGGCACTAACAAACGGAGCTGAGCAAACATGATAAGTTGTGTTTGAAAGTGGGCGGGAGGGAAAAAAAGCAATAAAGGTATGCAGGAAAATGGGATGCTAGTGTGTGTGTGTGTGTGTGTGTGTGTGTGTGTGTGTGTGTGTGTGTGTGTGTGTGTGTGTGTTTGTGTGTGAGTTTTCTAACAAGCTGTTTTATCTCTTAGGGAACAGGGATTACTTATCATCCATGTGCTGGATTAGTTTACATGTTGCTCGGCGTGTGTGCTTGTGTGTGGCCTTGCCTGCTGTGAAAATTGTAGATATCAGGCATGTTTCCAAATAGGATATCTTTCTTATTGCGCAGGCTGGTGGGCAGAAGAGAAGAGAGTGCTGGGTTGTCCATCTCTGCCCTGTATCCCTGCAAAAAAAAAAAAAAAAAAAAAAAAAATGCCACCAAACAAACTACAGTTTCCGGACAAAGCAGCAGCATCTCAGCTCGTTGACAGAGTTCCGTTCCATATAAATTCAATGTTTACCAAAACGAGTGCTGTTCCGCATCTTTAACACTCTTACCAGCAACACATTCAGAAGCTCCTCTACGTAGATTCGTTCTGTCTCGATGAGCTCCCTCATTACACGGCTAGAGAAAAATGCACAGAAACACACAGACATACAGAACAATGATGAATATACAATACACACGTTACCGCACCCATGTGAACGAACATTTAGATATTTCGCCCCTTCGATCGCGAGTCCGTTTTTGCTGGGTTTGTCCGTCCTTGATTCTTTTACCTTTCCTGAAAATTTGTAGCGCGTAAGCACAAGAGGATTCATTCAAGCTCATTTACTCATTCATTTTCTGAACCGCTTAATCCTAATTAGGGTCACGGGGAGGCTGACGCCCATCTCGGCCGACTCCGGATGAGGGCGGGGTACACCCTGAAGAGGTCGCCAGGCCATCGCAGGGCCAACACTCACACACCCACTCACCAAGGGGAGATTTGGAACAACAAATTGGCCTACTGTGCATGTTTTTGGACTGTTGGAGGAAACCCAGGAGAACATGCAAACTCCACACAGAAATGCCCGGGCTGGGAATCGAACCCAGGACCTTCTTGCTGTGAGGTGGACGTGCTAACCACTACACCACCATGCCACCAAGAAGCTGATTATTTAGATATATATATATTTTTATTTTGATTCACTATTAATTCCACAAGGCAAGTTTGGCCTCATCCAAATTGAGCGCACACACACACACACACACACACACACACACTCTGAGCAGTGGGCAGCCACACCACAGCGTCGGAGAGCAGTTGGGGGTGAGGTGCAGGTATAGGAAGGGAAAGGTGCTGCTCACCCCCCCACTGCCAAATACAGTCTTGCTGGTTTTGAACGTGAACCAGAGATATGTCAGTCCTAAATCCACTTCTCTAACTATTAGTCTATGGCTGTCCTGGTAATTGATATATAATGAACAGTAAGCCAATAAGTACTGCATCAGGAAATAAATTCCGATGGAGGGGCGGGGTGGCTATACATCCTTAAGGGATATACAGTATTTCATGATCCACTCACTGTAAATTAATTAGCCGACGACTTAATGTTCTGCTAATGTCGTGGACTATAACACTGGTTCATTAAGAGGAAGTACCAGGCCACTGAATGCTGGAAGTGACCAAGCAGAATTCACTGCACTGTGGTGGGGTAGCAGTGAGGCTGGAGTCAGCTAGTTCTGGGTGAAGGTGTGTTACACCCTAATCAGCTCAGTAATCTACTGCAGCACCAACACACACACATAAACATTCACACTCACACCCTTAACCAAACAGGCATGCTTTTAGACTGTGGTGGGAAGCCGGAGTAAGCAAAGAAAACCCATGGAAACAGGTAGAACATTCAAACCCCACTAAGGAACGTCCACGCCAAACCTCAGATAGGAACCGCAGGAACTTGGTGCTGTGAGGTGGACAAACCACACCACTGTTGCCACCTTCACTTACTTACAAATTAAATTCAAATCCATCACATTGGAGACTTTTTTCCATAAATGTTAATGTCTGCGATACAAGTCATATATATGTATATATACTCGTCCTTCTCAAAAAATTAGCATATCATGAAAAGGTAGTCTAAACGAGCTATTAACCTAATCATCTGAATCAACCAATTAACTTTAAACACCTGTAAAAGATTCCTGAGGCTTTTAAAAACTCCCAGCCTGGTTCATTACTCAAAACCGCAATCATGGGTAAGACTGCCGACCTGACTGCTGTCCAGAAGGCCATCACTGACACCCTCAAGCAAGAGGGTAAGACACAGAAAGAAATCTCTGAGTGAATAGGCTGTTCCCAGAGTGCTGTATCAAGCCACCTCAGTGGGACGTCTGTGGGAAGGAAAAAGTGTGGCAGAAAACGCTGCACAACCAGAAGAGGTGACCGGACCCTGAGGAAGATTGTGGAGAAGGGCCGATTCCAGACCTTGGGGACCTGTGGAAGCAGTGGACTGGGCTACAGGTGCTGCATTCCCCAGGTCAAGCCACTTTTGAACCAGAAACAGCGGCAGAAGCGGCTGACCTGGGCTACAGAGAAGCAGCACTGGACTGTTGCTCAGTGGTCCAAAGTACTTTTTTTGGATGAAAGCAAATTTTGCATGTCATTTGGAAATCAAGGTGCCAGAGTCTGGAGGAAGACTGGGGAGAAGGAAATGCCAAAATGCCTGAAGTCCAGTGTCAAGTAGCCACAGTCAGTGATGGTTTGGGGTGCCATGTCAGCTTCTGGTGTTGGTCCACTGTGTTTTATCAAGGGCAGGGTCAATGCAGCTAGCTATCAGGAGATTTTGGAGCACTTCATGCTTCCATCTGTTGAAAAGCTTTATGGAGATGAAGATTTTCCTTTTTCATCACGACCTGCCACCTGCTCACAGTGCCAAAACCACTGGTAAATGGTTTACTGACCATAGTATTACTGTGCTCAATTGGCCTGCCAACTCTCCTGACCTGAACCCCATAGAGAATCTGTGGGATATTGTGAAGAGACAGTTGAGAGACACCAGACCCAACACTGTGGATGAGCTTAAGGCCGCTATCGGAGCATCCTGGGCCTCCGTAACACCTCAGCAGTGCCACAGGCTGATTGCCTCCATGCCACGCCACATTGAAGCAGTCATTTCTGCAAAAGGATTCCCGACCAAGTATTGAGTGCATAACTGAACATAATTATTTAAAGGTTGACTTTTTTGTATTAAAAACACTTTTATTTAATTGGTCGAATGAAATATGCTAATTTTTTGAGATAGGAATTTTGGGTTTTCATTAGCTGTATGACAAAATCATCAGTATTAAAACAATAAAAGACCTGAAATATTTCAGTTGGTGTGCAATGAATCTAAAATATATGAAAGTTTAATTTTTATCAGTACATTACAGAAAATAATGAACTTTATCACAATATGATAATTTTTTGAGAAGGACCAGTGTGTGCGTGTGTGTGTGTGTATATATATATATATATATATGTGTGTGTGTGTGTGTGTGTGTGTGTGTGTGTGTATATTGTGATACCTTGACTTAAAAATTAATGTGTTCCGAGAACGAGCTCGTAAGTCAAAATATTCATTAGATAAACAAAAATTCCCATTGGAAATAACAGGCAAACCAATGAAACCATTTCAACCCCCTCCCAAACTCATATAACCTGATACAAACACGTATATTGGTCCTAATATATTAAAGATAAAAATGTAAGAACAATAAATATTTAATAATAATAATAATAATAATAATAATAATAATAATAATACATGTACATTAACTTTAATAATAGTTAATAAATAATAATAATATAAACTAACCCTTCCGATCATCGACTGTGGCGAAGATGTCAAGTGGGCAGGCATGAGGTGGTGCATGGGGACCATGCTTTTTTGCCATCCTGTACTAGAATTTAGTGTAATTGTGCATCCTCTATAGTAGGTGGCAGTGGCGCGCTCACTGTGTTCCCTATGGTGTAGGGAAAAGCACCGAGCAAATGATATGAAGTGCAGTAAACACTATTTATAATCATGCGCAAAGTGCTGGGGGAGTGGGGGGGTGTCAAATGCTTTTTATCTTCTTATAGGGGGCATCACAGAAAGCAATTGAGAAGTACTGCACAAGGTGTTCTTGGAGCGTGAAGGAATACACGTAGAAGGATAAAAGGCTAATTGGCCCGGAAAAGCCATTTCCCCAGCAGAGCTCGTAAATCAAGTTTGCTCGTTGGATGGGATCGAAGCTCGTATCATGGAAAATTCGTTATAAAAGACACTCATAAGTCAAGGTACCACTGTATTGAAATATTATATATATACACATGTATAGATATATACAGTCACTATCCGAGTTTTGGAATACGCAAGTTACAACCACCCCTATCAGAGGTCTATTATGAGCTAACTGTATATATCTGGCAGCGCAGCATCCCAGCATCTCACACTCATAGCATTCTACCGCTACACTCAGTGAGTAGATAGCGTCGCAGTAACATCTCTTTTACAGTACAATTTTACATTCATTTACTGTACATCATTACCATGGCCCTCAACAGGAAGTCCGATTCATCGGATGGCGATTCTACCAAGAAAGCAAGGAAGGCACTGTCGTTAGAGATGAAGATGAAAGTGAAAGTGAGATCTTCATCTCTCCCATTCCACGGTGTAGACAATTTTGAAGGACAAGGACCGCATTAAGGAAGCAGTGAAAGCAGCAACGCCAATGAAGTCAACTGTCTGTCTTTCGGCTTTTTCCCTTTTACTCAGGAGTCGCCACAGCGAATCATCTGATTCGCACGTTTGATTTGGCAGAGGTTTTTACGTCGGATGCCCTTCCTGTCACAACCCTTTTTTAGCAAGGGACAGAAACACGCTGACGACTTTGCAGCTACTCTTTACGAAAGTCAGCAATGGTTCTTTTACATGCCTCTCACCATAGACAGTGAGAGACATGGCCCGCCTTTGATAACCCAGTTAGCTGCACTGGGGGGGACAGTGACAACCTTGTGGAGAGTGGGACTCGAACCCCCAACCTTTGGATCAGCGATCCAGCGCCCTATACCACTAGACCACCACTGCCCCTCAATGCCAATGAAGTCAACTATCATCACAAAACAGCGTGACGGACCGATTGCAGAGATGGAAACGTTGCTATACACGTGGTTGGAAGATAACAGGCAAAGAAATGTGAAAGTGATGTTGCGAGCAGTGCAAAGTAAGCCTACAAGTTTATTTCACATGTTGAAAGAACGTGCAGGTGAAGAATACGCTTCACATGAATTCATCGCGAGTGCTGGGTGGGTTCGGTTTCGTTATGTTAAATATCAGACTTACGACCAATCCGACTTACAACTGGTTGGTCGGAACCGATCTAAGTCGTAACTCGGATAGTGAGTGTATGTAAGAAAACCGCACATTTTAAAGGTAAATTAAAAAATAGAGTGAAAAATATACAAAGTATTAATTCATATGTGCAAGTAATGATGTATAAAAATTGTATTAAATGGTTTGGTGTATGTAAATATTAATTTCATTATGTTTAACCTGCTTTTATTTACCATTGAAATTTGAGAGGCTATTTTGGGTCACTCTGTATATTACATAATTAATATAATAAATATTAAATCTGCAGTATATATACACAGGGAGATTTTCTGTGGTATAAAATAGATTAATTTGAATTGATTGATTTAATACATTTTAAAATTACTTTTTTAAATATTTCCTACTTTCGTCAAGAGTAGGCCTTGTTGACATCAGAGTGTTTCTGCCCTGCAATGGCCGGGTGAGCTACCTGGGCGTACTCGGCCCGCGCCCAGAATTGGCTGAGATGGGCGCCGGCCTTCCCATGACCCTAATTAGGATTGAGCGGTTCAGAAAATGAATTAAGTAATACATTAGCAAGATTTTTATATATACAGTATATAATATATTTATTGTAGTTTAGATATAACAATGTAAAACATGTGGAGCTGCACCAGCAGACAAATACAGCTGAGATCTGAAAACAGCAATTAATGCAATTCAACATGTTTCTGCAAAGAACGCCCTTATTACAGCTGCTCAGCTTTATTTATATAAAATAAAGTCAGTATTTTTGCATAACAACCTTATTACTCTGGATGGAAAACGAACATCTGAAGACACTACACACCCCTGTGAACTGGGACTCCTTCCTTTCTAATTTCTCCAGCGCCAGCTGACCTGTCTCACTTCCTCGTCCTCACCATTGTAAAGAGTCAGAAATTAGCATTACGCAACTAACTTTAGACCGGGATAATGAAAACAGTTGTTTGTTTTTGTTTTGTTTTTTTCACCCCGACTCAAAATCTAAAAAAATTGTGTAATTAACTACAATTAAAATGATCATTATCTTAAGTCATCCTAGTGAATATATAACCTTTGTAAGTTTATTAACAAAACTACATTATTATAATAAATTTATACTTATAAACTTATAACATTTTAATAATTGAATACTAACTTTTTTTCTGTCAATCACAAAAAAGAGGGTGGACTCACTGTTTCAGCAGATCTGCACCATCCTCACCGTCAACAACGTAGGACAGAGAGTTGCAGTTCTGATAGTCGTGCAACACCTCAATCTGACACACACACACACACACACACATACATACATACATATACATATATACATACACATATATATATATATATATATATATATATATATATATATATATATATATATACATACACATATATACATACACATATATATATATATATATATATATTATATACATACACATATATACATATACATATATATATATATATATATATATATATATATATATATATATTTACACATACATATATATATATATATATATATATATATATATATATATATATATGTATGCACACAGACAAATATACACACACACACACACACACACACACACACACACATATATATATATATATATATATATATATATATATATATATACACCTTATTACAGGCAACATTGCCTACCACACGCACATTAAATGCTAATCAATCTCCATGGTACTTGAGTCCGGCTCATTACCTTCCTGGAGTTTGGGCTTTTCCGTGCCGCTCTTCTGCTTGAAAAATCAAAGGTGAATTTTATACTTGAATTGTGATCTGTGGAGGAGGAAAATATAAGCACAATAAATTTAACCTGCGATCAATTCTGTGATGTTTTTTCATACAAAAAGTTCCAGTAGTGCTATAATCTTACACATACATACATATCGGTGATAATATTTCTCTATACTTATGTATTGAATTGTAAATACGTTGTCGAGAGCAATGGTTCCACACAGAGCAAAGAATTAGGAGATCATAAGCAGCTGCTCATGGGTATGAGAGATTATTTAGAAGCAGGCGTTCCAGATGCCAGATGCCTCTCGGCCTCGGTTATGATGTGTTTTGTAGTTGATTTGAAACAAGCAGGAGTGATCCTGTTATGATCCCACAAGGCAGGGATGAGTAACTGCTGCTGACTCTAAAGCTGATTGGTTTTTTTCCAAACCCCAGGGCACTAAACTCCACCGAACTGAATGGGTGTATTAAACACAGTACCACAGAGACGGCCCACTTTACACCGTATGACTCGTGACTATTTATCTTGCTTTTCTTGCCAGTCATCACAACCGAACGCCAATAAACGAGTCAGTAGACGTATGCTGTTACACAGGTATGATCGTGTTTTGCTAAAAACCCCTATGATTTTTTTTCGTATAATGTCCCTTTGTTATGCATATTTTGGGCTCGGATCACAGAGTTCTGTATCCAATTCCATGCGTTAGCAGGCGAGCCAAATCGCTCATGCTTTGAGTGTGCGAGGGTTAAGTGTATGTAGTTATTGAACACACGCAGTAAAGTGTCATCATTTTTTTACCTTAGGATCACGGATAAAATACACTTGCTTACCATTGCAGTCTCACACAAAGAGGGCCCTGGGTTCGAGTCCCAGGATTCGCAAGGAAATTTCTGTACGCATTAAATATTTACATTTATGGTATATGGCAGACACCTTTATCAGGAGTGACTTACGTTGTCATACAACTAAGCAAATGTGGGACCTGAACCCCTACATTTTGGATCAGTAAATCAGAGCCATAACCACCTGAGCCACTGGAGTTCACATCACCTTCCTGTGCTTCTGTAGGTTTCCTCTGGATAAACTCCAGAGTCTAACCACATGCACATTGGGCTACTTGCTTGCTCCAGATTGCCCCTAGGTGTGAGTGTAAATGGTTGTGTTTGTGCTGTCCGACGAAGGACTAACGAGCTGTTCAGGGTGTACCATGCCTTCGCGCTATTGTGAGCGTAGACGTGGAGACAGTCACCTCTGAGAGCTCGTCCTTTTATTTCTGTCGGAGATGCTGCTGTCTATGGAGACTTGAGCAGGGGACCATGTAGCACATAGCACATAATGTAACAGTACAATGTTTTAGAAAGAAGAAAGTGGCACTTCGTTTAGTGGAGCCAGTGGTGTAGTGGTTAGAGTGCTGGGCTCATGATCGGCAGGTTGTGAGTTCAAATCCCACTGAGACCTCCACTGTGCTAAGACCCCTGGGCAAGGTCTCAACCACAAGTGTGCCTCTGTTCACCCAGCAGTATAAATGGGTACCAGTAAAAAATATACTGGGACAGTAACCTGCGATGGACTAACGTCCCATCCAGGAGGAGTTGAACTCCTGGTCGCTTCACGCTACGGAAACCGGGGATAAGCACCGGCCTGATGAGCCACTAGGCTCAGGTGTAAAAACCCAACAGACTTAGTCATCGTCGAGTTTATCAAAGCTAACAGGTACCTCAAAATAAACAGAACAATTTTGACACTATGTCATCACCGGAGTGTCCAATGAGTGCATCCCAGCATGTCACATGAGCAAAGGAAACAAAAAATTAAAAACATTGTCACCTAGAAACAATGTAGTGCTATTAATCTCTCAATACACCATCCCTGGATACTATAATAATAATAATAATAATAATAATAATAATAATAATAATACAATGGTTGCTATAGAAACATTTACTGCATCCTGCTGATAGCTTTGGTGGTGTTTATTGTAATCTGAGCACATTAAATTTATTCCCTCATTCATTTTCTGAACCATTTAATCCTAATTAGGGTTGTGTGGAGGCTGGCTGAATACACCCTTGACATCTCGCCAGGCCATTGTAGGGCCAACACTCACACAACCATTCCTACTCACACCCAGGGGCAATTTAAAACAACTAATTGACATACTGTACATGTTTACGGACTGTGGGAGGAAACTCACGCAAACACGAGGACAACATACCAACTACACACAGAAATGCCCAAATCGAACCCAGGACCTCCTTGCTGTGAGGCGGACGTGCTTAGCACCACGCCACCGTACAACCTACATTAAATTTAAATGTAAATAATACTAAGTGTCACGGATGGTTAATAGTGGTTCTTCGGCTCTGTGTAAGTGGAGGTAGATGAGTATAACAGCAGTATACCATGTTTGGGGGAAAAGACTGGGGACTTTAAACGGGGTGGATTCTCGGGTCGAGGTGCTACCAGCTGTACTGGTCGCACATTTTTGTTTGCTAGCTTCTTCAGGCACGTGTGTCTAGTCTGGAAAAGATTCTGTACACAGGCGTGCTTCTCAAATGTCTTCTCTATATGAGTCTGGAAACAAACGGAAACAGAACGCACTGATGTCAGCCATCTCACCCTGCTGAAAACCAGTGGTAAAAATACTCAAAAATGTTTATTTCCCCTAAATCATGTACTATATTTACATATACTTCAAAAATAACTTGAAAGACATAGGTCAATAGATTAATGATGAAAATTTGGTTTACCTGTAAGTGAGGAGAGAGAACACCTTCGTATTCCATAAAGAGCAGGTCTGGCCCAGCATTAAGGAGCGCTGGCGCCCCCTCCTGGAATTTCTCTAAATCACTCAGAGCTGTCTGAGCGCCATCTTTAGATTGAAAACTTTCCAACTGCTGATTAGCCAAGAAGTATGTACAGTCATCACACCATTTCTGGGCCTACACACAGGCGAATATGAACAAATAATCCTTAAGCCTTCATGGAATAGAATTTTGACAGAAGTTTAACAGAAGCAGAGAGTGGGGGAGAGAGAGAGAGAGAGAGAGAGAGAGAGAGAGAGAGAGAGAGAGAGAGAATGAGTAATATACTCTCACCTCCTCTAGGTGTTGTAGTAAAGACTGTATTTGTATCAGGGTTTTGCATTTGGCACTGATGGCCGAGTTGAGTGTGTCACAGTGGTGTCTGAGCTCATTACAACGCTGTACGATGAGCGGCGCGGCGTAATGATGACCTGCAGCCAACTGGTGTCCATGTAATATCATCACCTGCGCCCGGGTCATTTCCTCCTGACAGCACACACAAAAACGCCAGGCAAAGGCCATTTTTTGACATCAGTAAGCGGATTAAATTATTTTTTAAATCTCCCTCAATGCAGTGTTTACTGAAAAAAAAATGAAATATACATCAAATTAGAAATTGTTCAATAGAATTGTTCTAAACTCAAAAAGCACAAAATTATTTTTATTTATAAAATTCAATTACTCGCTCATTTCCAAAACTACTTAATCCTATTATGGTTACTGGGAGACTGGTGTGATACTGGGTCAAGACAAGGTGCACCCTAAACAGATTGCAAGACTATTGCAGGGCCAACACACACACACACACACACACACACACACACACACACACACACTAACACTTAGGGGCCACTTGGAACGGTCAGTCAGCCTACTGTGCATGTCTTTGGACTCTGGGAGAAAACCAGAGTGCTCGGAGGAAACCCAAGCAATCACAGGAAGGACATACAAGTTGCACACAGCAACGCCTGAGACGGACACCTAATCCCAGAACCTTCTTCCTGTGAGGTTGATGTTACAATTGCTATGCTAGAATAACTACAAATGACAACTTGCTCGACAGTAATGTCATAAAAACATCTAAATAAATATTGGTAAATTGATAGATAAATACATAGCGCCATAGACACACACACACACACACACACACACACACACACACACACACACACACAGAGTGTGTGTGCTCACTGTTCGCGCGTGTGTGTGTGTGTGCTCACTGTGTGTGTGTGTGTGTGTGTGTGTGTTTGTGCTCAATGTGTGTGTGTGTGTGTGTGTGTGCTCAATGTGTGTGTGTGTGTGTGTGTGTGTGTGTGTGTGTGTGTGTGTGTGTGTATACAGCCCAGTTCCAATTATCCGACACCACTGGGAAGCAGGTGCCTGAAAATCAAATTTGCCGATGTATCAGGACCTTTAATGTAAAATAAAACAATAAAGAAATGGTGTAGAATATTACTTACCAAAAATAGCAGAAGACCAAAAAACCAAGACTACACTAGCTGTCCCTAGTCTCGTGAGGCCTCGCCTTAAAATTACACAGCCACCCAGTATAAAAATTGCACTCTTCCTCGATGTCGAGGTCGTTACGCAACTTGGCTGCATTCTCTATAATCAAAGGTCCATGAACAGGCTTCTCTTTGGCACGCCGGCTCCTGAACCAAACGTACAAAACCTTATCCAACTCTCTACTCTTTTCCCCTTTCAGCGAATTCCTCCTCCGGCTGCCGCTAGAGCACAACCGCACACTTTTCCCAGAAAAAATACCATGTTACTCCAAGTAGAGTCCTTGTTATTATGTTCGGCATTACAAAAAGTGGCATTAAATAAGGCCTGCCGGTGTACTGGCACTACGGGGTCACTACAGGGTCACTACGGGGTCACACCTCTGTTTCTTTCACCAAACGGCAGATGCTGAGAGATCTTAATTCAGAAGTAATGAGGAAAGGAAAGCATAAGTAGACCCAACAGTACCCCTGAGCACAAACCAACCCAAGGTTGCGATGGAAAGAACATGGGGAGCCTACACAGAGTCCGGGCCTCAGCTCAACCGAAAACCTTTGTTTGGATGAATCGGATCACTGACAGAAAATCAGGCCTCATCATCCAGCGTCAGTCTCGGATCTCACGCTTGCTCTCGGTGTTGAATGAGAAAATACTCACAGCCATTATTTACAACAGCCAATCCAGGTTCTGGCCTGGAATACGGACCAATGGACAGAGACATGGACAGATAGACATGCTGATGATGACATCCTTCTGCATTTTATGCCAGGAGATAAGAAAAAAATTGCAGTTGTTTTACAAGTTATGGTCTGAAAATAAACACCACCATTTACTTGTAAAGTTGGTTGTCAAAAAAACAAAAATTTAAATCGCTGGACTCACAATATCATTTGGCACAACATCACCTTTGTGAAATAACTAGCAGGTTTGATTCATAAAACTGAAGTGAGTTTTGGTCCGAAAACAAACAGCACACATATTCTTGCATGGAGAATAGGTTGCCACGGAAACTTGAAGAAAATATGAATTACCGATGCATAACAGTCAGCGTGTTTCTGCCCTGCAATGGTCTGGCCAGCTGTCCAGGGTGTACTCGGCCCTCGCCCAGAGTCGGGTGAGATGGGCGCCAGCCTCCCCGTGACCATAATTAGGATTAAGTGGCTACAGAGAATGAATGAATGAATGAATAACAGATAAAATGCCAAAATATCTAGAGGCACAACTCCAGTGCTGAGAAGAAGTGATGCCAGGTTTGATAAACAAATCACAAATGGTTCTGGGACAGAATTGAAATGATTACAGATGGGAAGATGTACTCACAGACATATGTAAACATTCAAAAACAACATATGGGGTGATGGTCAGGTGTCCACAAACCTTTATAGCCATATCTATAGAACCAAATACGAACTCGATTGAGAACACAGGCATGCACTGTTAGAAATAGAGTTTGGTTGGAGATGAAACTGACAGGAAGGTAGTGCTAAAGGAACAGAGTAGAAGCCCCGTGCTTCAAAATAAATAAATAAATAAATAAATAAATAAAGCTGTAAACATTGAACTCATTCAAAGAACCCCTTGACGAAGCTCTTTTCTAAATACGATGAGAGTGTACTGTATTTAATCTACCTGTGCTCGTTTTTCCAGAAGATCCAGCTCTTTGATGATCTGCTCTGTCTGGGCCAGTGTTTCTCCTGTAACAACGAGCTTCCTCTCCTGAGCACCCAGCTTCTCCAGAGAGCTCTCCATCTGTAAGAGACAATACAGGTTCAACAAAGATATCAGCTAGAGATTTATGAGCTGTGTTGAAATTATTTCTGTGACCAGAAAACCAGCCCACCTCTTGAAAACTGTGCTCATATCTCAGCAATTGCAAGTATTGCTGAAGTTTGAGATGATGCTTGTCAAAGAAATCATCAAACGCCATCTCCATATCTCTGAGCTGGGCCAGAAGTCTGAAAAAACATTCAAAAACATAACAAGATGATATTTTATTTATTTATTTATATATATATATATATATATATATATATATATATATATATATATATATATATATATATATATATATATACACACACACACATTTATAGAGAGTATATATTTAGAGAGAGAGAGAGAGAGAGAGAGAGAGAGAGAGAGAGAGAGAGAGAGAGAGAGAGAGAGAGAGAGAGGGATGTACAGAAATCACAAAAACATTTTTAAAGGTAGCCAGATTTATTCCATTCATTCTTGGGGTTCGAGTCCCACTCTTCACAAGGTTGTCACTGTCCCACCCCCCCCCACCCCACCCCACCCCACCCCCCCAGTGCAGGTAACTGGGTTATCAAAGGCGGGCCTTGTCTCTCACTGTCTATGGTGTGAGGCATGTAAAAGAACCATTTCTGACTTTCTTAAAGAGTAGGCTGCAAAGTCGTCAGCGTGTTTCTATCCCTTGCTAAAAGGGTTGTGACAGGAAGGGCATCCGACATAAAAACCTCTGCCAAATCAAACGTGCGAATCAAATGATTCGCTGTGGCAACTCCCGAGTAAAAGGGAAAAAGCCGAAAGGAAGACAGACAGACATTGATTTTCTGTAACCACTAAATCCTAATTAGGGTTGCATGGAGGCGTCCATCTCAGCCATCTCTGGGCGAGCAGAGTACACCCTGGACAGTTTGCCAGGCCATCGAAGGGCAGAAACATGCTGCTTTGCAGCTCCTCTTGTCGAAAGCCAGCAATGGTTCTTTTACATGAACCTCACACCATAGACAGTGAGAGACATGGCCGGCCTTTGATAACCCAGTTAGCTCCACTGGGGAAACAGTGACAACCCGTTGAGAGTTGGACTCGAACATCCAACCTTAGGATCAGTGATCCAGTGCCTTTACCAGCAGGCCACCACTGCCCTTAGCCTGATTTATTTCAGGTTTTATTCACAGTATCTTACAGGTCAAAAGTTTACACAGACTGAGGTGACTGTTTAAAGAGTCTGGGATCTAGAGACTGGATCCAACAATATTAGAACCCTATCTCGCCACGACCTAAAAGCCTGACAAGAAAAAAAATTACACTAAGATTTCTACATTTTCTCTTGTCATTTGAAACAAAAGTTCAACTATTTCCCCTTAATAATCAGTACATAACTTATAGAACAAAAAGGCAGAAGATTGCAATGGTTATGCCAAGCATCAAGGCAAAAAAAAAACCCTGTAAATTCAATTTTAATTCACAATCTAATGATTTCATTCAGTCTGATGAGATTTTATCTCACCTTAAGAGGAATACGACATAAAATGTTATGTGGCAAGTTTCCAGACTTAATAATTCATCCAAAGCAGCAGACAAAATAATTGCCTTTAAATATTAAAATTTAAAAAAAAAATCAGTTCCGAAATTTTTAAAATCAATATCAAATCAGACAAATTTTACATGACTGTCTGTCTTCCTTTCGGCTTTTTCCCTTTCTCGGGAGTTGCCACAGCGAATCATCTGATTCGCACGTTTGATTTGGCAGAGGTTTTTACGTCAGATGCCCTTCCTGTCACAACCCTTTTAGCAAGGGACAGAAACACACTGACGACTTTGCAGCCTACTCTTTACGAAAGTCAGCAATGGTTCTTTTACATGCTTCTCACCATAGACACTGAGAGACATGGCCCGCCTTTGATAACCCAGTTAGCTGCACTGGGGGGGACAGTGACAACCTTGTGGAGAGTGGGACTTGAACCCCCAACCATTGGATCAGCGATCCAACGCCCTATACCACTAGACCACCACTGCCCCACAAATTTTACATAACTGTGAATTGAAAATCAAATATTTTTGCATAGCCATTCTAAACATACCATTAACGTTATAATTAAGTAAATACTTGAAGTGCAAGGAGGCCCTGGGAGGCCCTAACCCTAACCCTGGGAGAAGCTTATGGAAGGCTGCATTTCAAGTTACGCAAATAAAAGGAATTGACATCAAATATCAGTCGACTGGAGCCATCATTCACAAATAGAAGCTGAAATGAGTCTTTTTTTGAGCTATTCCGCAGACCTGGGGGAGCCAAGTGTGTAGTCAGGATTTCGTGGAAATGTTTGGCGGAGTTTTCTGTCAGAACGGGCTTCGAACCCCACCTCTGGCGGAGCTATAACTACATCCCAATGGAGGCCGGCGAGCTAGTTTGAATGGGCCATGTTCTGTGTCTCCATTGCTGAGTCAGCTGCCTGAAACTGTGGCTGGAAAGTCATTGATGCCCGTCATGCGGGAAACTCCCGAACCAGGTGGTGGCCACCTGCAGTGAGGGGTCATCCAGCTGGTTAGCACATCCGCCTCACAGCAAGAAGGCCTGGGTTCAAATCCAAGCCTGGGTGTTTCTGTGTGGAGTTTGCATGTTCTTCCCGTGCTTGCATGGGTTTCCTCCGGGTACTCCGGTTTCCTTCCACAGTCCAAAAACATGCACAGTAGGTTAATTGGCTAAATAATCTGTGGAGAGGGCTTCACTAAGTTGGATAACTTGTACCCAATCCCCTTCCTCAATGAATAAAATATGTTTCAATCAAAGAAGGAAGCCTATTGGGTCCTTTTGCCCTGTGGGTCTCTCGAGGCAGCAGACAAGTACCGACAGGATAAAACATGCTGCAACCTGGGTTGTCACCAATGCAAAATCTCAGCTGCTGGAGGGGTTCAGTGAGAGCCTGGAAAAAGACTACCAATTGGCTTCAAAAAGGCTTTGGGAGAGAAAAAATCCACCATGAATACCTCAAAGCTGTCTTGGTGGCATGTCTCTGCAACAATGCGTGGTCAGTGGGGAACGAACCTCTGGATTCGCAAACCGGGGTGGTAGTTCCCATTTTTAAAAATTATCACGGAATCACACTCCTCAGTCGACCATGAAAGTCTCTTCAGGAGACTGGAGAGGAGGTTCTGACTGATGGTTAAACCTTGGATTCAGGAGGAACAATGTGGTTTTTGTCCTGACCGCAGCACTGTCGACAAGCTCTATGCACTCTACAGGATCCTGGAGGGGGCGGTGGGAATTTGCCGAAACTGCCCACATCTGCATTGTGGATTTGGAGAAGGCTTTCCACTGTGTCCCTCAGGCTATTTTGTGGGATACGGTCTGTGAGTATGGTATACTGGACCCATTGCTATAGACCATTCGATCTCTGTATTGCAGGAGCCAGAGCTTGGCCTGCATTGGTAACAACAGGTTGAATTTGTTTCCAGTGGGCACTGGACTCTTCCAAGCCTGTCCTTTGTCACCGGTTCTATTCATGATATTTATGGATAGAATTTCTAGATGCAGCCAAAGTGTTGAGGGGTTCTGGTTTGGTGACCATATGATCTTCTCTCTGCTTTTAGGAGATGACATCCTTTTGGTTTCTTTGAGCCGAGACATCCAGTACTTGCTGTAGCGATTCTCAGCTGAGTGTGAAGCGGTTGGAATGAGAAACAGCACATTCAAGTTTGAGGCTATGCTTCTCAGACAGAAAAGGGTGGAATGCACCTTCGGGTCTGGAATGATGTTCTGGCATTAGTGGAGGACTTTAAGTACCCAGGGGTCTTGTTCCCGAGTGAGGGAAGGATGGAGCGGGAGATCAGCAGCATCTGGATCGCTGCAGCCTCTGTTGTAAAGTGAAGCTTGTACCGGTCCGTCATGGTGAAGAAGAAGCTGAGTCGCAAGGCAGAGCCCTCAATTTACCAGTTGATTTATGTTTCTATCCTAACCTATCATCACAAGATTTGGGTAGTGATTGAAAGAATAGGATCGTGGATACAAGCAATGGAAATAAGCTCCCTTCACAGGGTTACGGGGCTCTCCCATAGAAATAGAGTGAGAAGCTCAGTCATTCGGGAGGAGCTTGGAGTAGAGCCACTGCTCCTCCAAGTTGAGAGGAGCCAGTTAAGGTAGCTTGTGGATTTGATTAGAATGCCTCCCAAACGCTTCCCTGGTGTGGTGTTTCGGGCATGCTCAACTGGGAAGACACCCTACCCCAGAACACTGTGGGGGACTAGGTTTCTCGGCTGGTCTGGGAATGCCTCGCTGACCCCCCTGAAAGACAGCTAAGAGCTCAATGCTTAGGCTGCTGCTCACACAACCCGCCCCATAACAATAGAAAATGTCCAACAGAACAGGTGATATCACAGGTACGCTGTCCTGATGCTGAGAATAATCTAGTACAGATGTGCCAATGGGATTTTTTTATTTGTGAATCCTGTACTAAAGTCTAACTTCACTAGATTCTCCACATTTCTCAATTTCACACAGGCAGCAAGCGTGTACGTCTGCAACACTATGAATTTTATTCTTGTAATATTACAACTTCTTTGTCGTAACATTAATATGTTTCTTCTTTTTAACAATATGAATTATCTCATAATCATCCTATTCTTGAACTCTCTTTTCCACCACCCGCCACGCCCCCTTCATTGTGGCTTTAACACTCTATCATGTCAATGTAATGTGAAATGATACCTATAAACAATGGAGCACGAGTTTCGAACAGATCCTTTATCATACAAATTAGTATACAGTAAGCCCTTGACCATTCGCGGTTCAGCGCTCGCACCCTCGCATACTCGCAAGCGACAAACCTGGAAGTAACTGGCATGCGATTCAAATTTAGCCAATGGTTGAGAGCTTTTGTTTCTTCCTCCTGTTGATTGGTTGCAGATGATGTGTACACATCCTTCGATCACATGTTATCGAAGTGATTATTTGAATTGTGAATTCACTTTTTTTTTATTGTGTTTTAATGATTATGTAAGCGCCATGATGTCACTCAAACGCCCTGCATCTTCTCTAGCTTCTGGTAAAGATCCTGAGCACTTTATTTATTCATAAATATTACCACAGTTCAAAATTAAAACGTTTTTACTGAATCATTACTACATTTTACTGCATTATTACTGTATTAATGAGTAAGACTGTCTATAGAATGTGTTCAACAACCATATTTTAGCGCATGTAATATCATATATAGGGTTTTAAAACCGCGTCTATAATTCACGATTTTCAGGATCTGCGGGAAGGGGCGGAACGTAACCCTCGTGAATAACAATGTACATTGCTTTCAGATAGTAGTGACTTAGGTTTAGAGAAATGTCTCACAGTTGATTGATCGCTATATTCTGCGACATAACGTCCAAGACATGCTATGAATTTTGCATTATAATGCCCATATTGTCCACAAAACGTCTTGGGTTTAGGGTTTCACAATGGCAACATGCTCATTTGCAGCTTTGGTTACTGGTGCCAATATTCCTGAAAGTTGAGGAAGGGCCGGAACCAAACCATCTCGAAAAACAGGGGCCTACTGTATGTTATCCAAAAGCCTCCATGGGACCTCAGAAATATAGTGAACAGTTAAAGGCAAAAAGGAAAATAATACAGAGCAATGATAGAGGTGAAGAAAGAAATCATATGAAAGAATGAAGTGGGGTAAATGATGCAATAATAAGTGTCCTCAGCACAAATTAAAGGACTGATAGTGTCTGTCTTATTTAAAACTGTAATCTTTATTGAGCTGGTATATTATAATATGATTATGGAGTGAGGAGGAGGTTCATTCAGTCATTCATTCATTCATTTTCCAGGGTTACAGTGAGGCTGATGCCCATCTCAGCCGACTCTGGGAAAGGACAGGGTACATCCTGGACAGCTCACCAGGCCGCTGCAAGGCAGAAACACACTGAGGACTATGCAGCTCCTCTTTACAAAAGTCAGAAATGGTTCTTTTACATGAACCTCCACCACAGACAGTGAGAGACATAGCCGGCCTTTGATAACCCAGTTAAGCTCCACTGGGGGGGAGGCAGTGACAACCCAGTGATAGTGGGACTTGAATCTCAGTAATCCAGTACCCTACCGACTACCCAGGAATGAATTAATTATGGGAAAATGTGATTTGGTGTACAAACAAGACAACTTCAGAACAACATTTAGGAAAAAATCAAATTTGCATGCTGAGTGTCCACTGTGTATTTACAATAACTAAAAACGCCAATAAATAGTACAATACCCGTAAAATAAAGAATTCTTTGCAGGAATTTCTGTAAATTTGACATTTATCCTGGTATTTTGGTTTTAAGAGCAGATCAGAATCAGATCAGTAAATCGGTCATGACAGCGACAGTTATACACCTTTGCACTGTGTCCCAATCCTGTGTTATGTCCCAGAGTGTATCTTCAGTCTCCTCCTTCCCAGAAGTCTCCAGACTGGACAGCAGGTAGCGTCCCTCCCTCATCACTGAGTTGATAGCGTCCTACATGTATACAGAGGCACACAAATGTCAATGATATTGTCCCAGAAGGGACATACGGAATTGCTGACCTTCATCAAGCAAAGAACACCATTTAGGAGATAAGCGAAATTACACGGACAGGGAAGTGGATTGGATTAAGAACTGCACAAGGCAGTATTAACATCAGGAGGAGCAGTGGTAAACTGGAAACTTTGTGAGGAAATGTAGTTAGAAAAAGCCTGAACCGACCATGAAATGGAGATGATTTAAATGCTTGCTTAATTTTGATCATTCAGAACTGACTATAATGCTGATTGCTATGCTCGGTGGGGAGAGTAAGAGTATTTAAACGTGTGTGATGAGGTAAGCACTCACAGGACTGGGACTAAATTTGGAGGAAAGCAAACAAAAAGTGAATGTTATAGAAAACAGGAAAAGGTCATAAGGTCCTATGAGTTCAGAGTGGGTGGATTAAGGTGCGGAGAGAAGCAGATGAAGTCATGCACCAATCATGTACAGAAGCCAGTGTTCAAGCCTCTTGAAGACAGTGATATGATCTGAGGTGGCTCAACTGGCCAGGTTTAGTTTCAGCAAGGTTATATAACAATAATATGAAGTTAGCAGATGAGCTGAATGTATGGACTGACCAGGATCTCATCATTATCATCATCATCATCATCATCATTATCATCATCATGTTCCACTTCTTCGGGGTCGGGTCATGGGGGCAGCAACCTAAGCAATAAGGTCCAGACGTCCCTCTCCCTAGTCACTTCCTCCAGCTCTTCTGGGGGGACACTGAGGCGTTCCCAGACAAGCTGAGAGACATAGTCCCTCCAGTGTGTTCTAGGTTGACCCTGGGGTCTCTTCCCAGTTGGACATGCCCGAAACACCCCACCAGGGAGGCGTTTGGGAGACATTCTGACCAGAAGCCCGAGCCACCTCGACTGGCCTCTTTCAATGCGAAGAAGCAGCGGATCTACTCCGAGCTCTCCCCAGATGGTAGAGCTTCTCACCTGGGAGAGCCCTGCCACCCGGCAAAGGAAGCACATTTCCGCCACTTGTATCCACGATCTTGTTCTTTCAGTCAGTACCCAAAGCCCGTGATCATAGGTGAGGGTTGGAATGTAGATCAACTGGTAAATTAGGAGCTTTCTCTTGTGGCTCAGCTCCTTCTTCACCATGACGGACTGATACTTGGTCTGTTTTACAGCTGAGGCTGCAGTCGATCTCCTGCCCCATCCTTCCCTCACTTGCAAACATGACCCCAAGATACTTAAACTCCTCTATTTGGGGCAGTATCTCATTCCCGACCTGGAGGGTGCATTCCCCCCTTCTCTGACTGAGAACCATAGCCTCGGATTTGGAGGAGCTGATTTTCATCCCGGCCACTTCAGACTTAACCGTGAATTGCTCCAATGAGAGCTGGAGGTCACGGCTTGATGAAGCCAAAAGGACAACATCATCCACCAAAAAAAGAACAGAGACGAGATCCAATGGCCACCAAACCAGAACCCTCAATGCTTCGGCTGCACCTAGAAATTCTGTCCATAAAAATTATGAACAGGATCGGTGACAAAGGACAGCCTTGGCAGACTCCAACCCTCAGCGGAAACGAATTTGACCTGCTGTTCCCAATACGGACCAAACTCTGGCTCCGGTGATACAGCGATCGAATGGGCCCGTAGCAACGAGTCCGGAATGCCGTATTTCTGGAGCACGCTGCACAAGATAGCCTGAGGGACACGGTTGAAATCCTTCTCCAAATCCACAAAACAAATGTGAACAGATTTGGCAAACTCCCATCAACCCCTTCAGAATCCTATAGAGCATACAGAGTTGGTCGAGAGTGTTACGGCCAGAACGAAAACCTGAATCTGAGGTTCGACTATCGGTCACATCCTTCTCTCCAGTTCCCCTGCATAGACTTTCCTAGGTAGGCGGAGGAGTGTTGATAATTGGAACACACCCTCTGTTCCCCCTTTTCAAACCAGGATCTCCCTCCAATCATTTTTTTCCTTCCCTGTTGTAATAGATTTAGCACGGGATGGCAGGATGAGGATTCAGTGCTCTCAAATAGCAAAGGAGTGGTTCAGGCAGCATGAGGAATCATTATTGCAAATGAAATGGCACCACAGAATCCTGACATTAATCCCCATGAATGTATTTTCCATGTGCTGGGGAGTGGTTAGACCCTCCTGTCAGTAATATGAGATCTCAATAAAATAAATAAATAAATAGATAAATAGATAAATAATAATAATACGGTAATAATAATAATAATAATAATAATAATAATAAAAGGCTGAGGCAGCAGTGGCCTGAGGGTAGGGTACTGGATTATTGATCCAAAGGCTGGGGGTTCAAGCCCCACCATCACTGGGTTGTCACTGCTGTCCCCAGTGCAGCTAACTGGTTTATCAAAGGCCGGCCATGTCTCTCACATGTAAAAGAACCGTTGCTTACTTTCATAAAGTAGAGCTCCATAGCCGTCAGCATGCTTCTGTACTGCAATGGACTGGCGAGCTGTCCAGTGGTGCCAACCTCTCCGCGACCCTAATTAGCATTAAGTGGTTCAGAAAATGAATGAATGATGTCATGAACGAACTTTAGCCTTGGCTATGGCACATAATTGTCTGAGCATTGTTCCAACAAACTTAAACCACATTATAACATTTATATCAACCTCTTAAATTGATGACAGGAAAATTAAACCCCTCCATAAAGTCTTCTCCATCACATACAAAAGACCTTCATTAGGCTTAAGATCAGGACTCTGTGGTACCAGTACATGTGTGAAAATGATTCCTCATGCTCCCTGAACCACTCTCACTTATTTGAGCCACAGTTTTATATCCGTACCATCAGAGAAGTCAGTTGACAGAACATCCTGGTCATTCAGCACATTCAGCTCATCAGTTTATTTAATTTTATTTCCGCATAATGTTGCGGAGCCCCAACCTGACCAGTGGCAGCAGCAATGCTATGGATTTATACACTGTAATTAAATAACAAAATATTAGAATGTTTAATTTTTGGCAAGGCAGTGAAACCGCTGACATTTTCCATTGTATAATCCCTTACTGTTAATACATTTCATGTACACACACACACACACACACACACACACACACACACACACACACACACACTTTCAACGGTACCTTCAGTCTCCTATACTTCTCAGTGTGAGACAGCAGCAGTAGTTCTACGGCATTGCTCTCCTGTGATAATTCCATCTCAGCCAATTCTGTGCCAAAAGCCTGTAGCATCTGAGCAATGTCCTTCACGGTCAGGGCAAAACTTTCTATGGCCTACACAAAGAAAAGTCACTGTGTCATTATCATCTCCATTGAATTAATTTGATATCTGTAAACGAATGAGGTGTTGGTGACAACACGGTACAGTTCTCAGGAAGATCCAGTCACTGTGGCAGTAGTCCAGAGTTCCTCCGAATTCAGAAGTTAATTGATTCTCATCAATGTAGCGTAGCAAGTCAGTGACCGAGCTTAGCATCACAACCTAAGACACACACACACACACACACACACACACACACACACACACACACACACACATAGAAACAATTATGGTAGGCTGTACAGTAGTATTCATGGACCGAAGAAGAAGTGGAGATGATCTTACAGGTAACTTCAGCATAAAATCCTCTTGGCTGAATCGAAAGACGAGGTCTGTGAATGTACGTTGGAAGAAGCTTGTTGGTCTCAGTACTAGTACCAGGTGAAGGCTTCCTGGAAAAGATGCCTGAAGGACAGAAGACAAAATCATGATGGACCCAACGTGAGGAGATTTTTTTTTTTTTTTTTAACAATTCTGAGTTTAGATGCGTCATTCATTCATTATTCATATCCAAAGCCACTGAATCCTAAAGGGAGTTGTGGCGAAACACCCAAGCTGGGAATCGAGCCCAGGACTTCTTGCTGTGAGGCAGACATGCTCACCACGACGCCATCGTGCCGCCAAGATGGATCATACTGTTCAAATTGTTTACACCTTCCTGTAACTGTATGAAGGTTTTTCTGAAATGGCCTAGGACTACAATTAGCATCACAGGTAAAGGACAGCAACTCCCACGTCATAGCAAAGTTATCGTGAATTTCCTGCAGCACAGTTTGTATTTTTTTAACCACATGACACAGTTATAAAATAATCTCTCAATATAAGATCCATGCTATCTGGTGTCACCCAAATTACTCTGAGTCTGGAAGCTTTTTCTTGCCACCACCACCATAGGCTTACTCATTAGGAACGTAGGGAATTTATACAGATCAAAAAATGTGAAAATTAATTAGTTTGAATGTATTACCATAATCTGCCGACACTGTAAAGCCACTTTGTTCATCATTATTTTCTGTAACCGCTTAATCCTAATTAGGATCACAGGGAGGCTGGCGCCCATTCCAGCCAACCCTGGGTGAGGGCAGTGTACACTCTGGCAGTTCACCAGGCCATCGCAGGCAGAAACATGCTGACGATTTTGCAGCTACTCTTGTCGAAAGTCAGCAATGGTTCTTTTACATGAACCTCCCACCATAGACAGTGAGAGACATGGCCGGCCTTTGATAACCCAGTTATGTGCACTGGGGGGAGGGGGGGGGGCAACCCATTGAGATTGGCGCTTCAACCCTCAACCTTAGGATCAATGATCCAGCACCTTTACCACCAGGCCTCCAATGCCCGGTAAGCCGCTTTGTGAGAACATCAATTGTAAAGCATGCTCCTCAAGCAGAAGGATCTGAGCTGACTCTGGGTGGAGGCAGAGTACCCAATAAAAAGCTCACCGATCCGTCGCAGAGTGGCAGCACACAACCATTCATCTTTACACTCACGTCTAGGAAACAGCCTAATACAAATGTCTTTGGGCTACATTAGGAAACCGGAATACCTGGAAAACCCCAATGCGCGCATGGGGAGAACACGCCAACTCCATGCAGGCTGACCCCGGGACTCAAACCCAGGACTTTCTTGCTGTAATGCAGATGTGCTAATCACTACATCACCACGCCACCCAAACAAAATCTATTATAACTAAATTAAATTGTTAAATCGAATTAAATTGAAAAACGGTTATTGGGCGTTTTGTTAGAATGCCCGTCAAAGCTTTGTTTTTCATGATTGATCCAACAAGCTATCATCCCAGATAAGGCCTCGTGACACAAGAAATGAGTTCAGCAGGAAGTGAGGTAAAAAGCCAGCCTATATTAATTTATGGCATACTAATGCTAAAACAGAAAGATTCTGCTTGTGAATGAGGTCACCGTCAAGAAATAGAGTTTCGAACCAACTGGGAAACAGGGCACAGCAACCTGAACATTTTCATCATATTTGTGGATTGTCTGAAGCAAACTGTAAGGAATTATCCGGAAATTGGGTTTTCAACAGTGAGGTTCACACGCCGGGAAGTCTCCAACTATGAGACTCAGAAGGAGCTCAAAATAGTCTGCATGGAGAAATGGACTCAGAGCCTACACCAAAAATCTGGATGCAAGAAGGTCCTGGGTTGGATTCCCAGCTCGGGTTGGCTTTATATGGAGTTTGCATGTCCTCCCTGTGCTTGCGCGGGTTTCCTCCCATAGTCCAAAAACATGTACACTATCCAGCCTAACTGGCTGTTCCAAATCGCCCCTAGGTGTGAGAGTGAGTGTGAATGGCTGTGTGAGTGCTGGTCCTGCGATGGCTGGTGAGCAATTCAGGGTGTACCCCACCTTCACCCAGGGTCAACTGAAATGAGCGCCAGCCTCCACGCGACCCTAATTAGGATGAAGCACTTCAGAAAATGAATGAATTAATATAAACAGTACTATACATGTTCATATAGGTTCTATATTATCACTATGTATATGCTAACTGGACGGTATGCTGGCGCACTGGTTAGCATGCCCACCTCACAACACGAAGGTCCTGGCTCAGGCTCCCACGCAAGGGGTATTTCTGTGTGGAGTTTGCATGTTCTCCCCCATGCTTATGTACATTTCCTCCAGGTACTCGGGTTTCCTCAAACAGTTCAAACACACGCACAGTAGGCTGATTAATAGTTCCTAATTGCCCCCAAGTGTGAGTGTATGTGTGTGTGTGTGTGTGTGTGTGTGTGTATGTTTTCCCAGCAATGGCCTGGTGACCTGGTGAGCCCAGTTTCCCTATTTGGGAATAAGCAGCTTAGTAAATAAATGAATCAATGAATATTCTCACCGCTGCTGCAACATTTTAATTTCTCCAAGAGGGATTAATACAAGGTCCCGCTATATTAGTATTAATATACTGCAATTTCATGATGGGCGCCAATAAGTCTGGAAGGTGTTGTAGCATGTATGCCACATTATTAGCAGAAAGCTGTTGCAGGTGAAAAAGACCATCACTTCGTTATCTGTCAATCACACTGTTCTCGCTCAATGCTGGTGTTATTGATCAGGATGTAAACCGCTGCAGAGTTCCAAGTCCGTCCATGAGTGAAGGAGCAGAAATGAAAATCCGCCACATGAGCAGCTGATGATTACCAACCAAGAAGGGTAATTTTCTGAAGGATTCTCTCCATTAACCGATTCAGATCCGAATGATATTGAATAAAATGAATGATACGGCAATGAGCATTTACAGTAGCCTCTGTTATTGTTATTAAAAGTCATTCATGGAAACATATTTTAAGAAACAAACAGCAATGTCAATGTCAATGTCAATGTCAATACAATAGAATACCGGGCTCTCTTTCAAAGCTCGTGTACATACAACACAGATTAAAATCATCAATGGTATGAATAAGTGAATTCACTCTAACCCTTTAAATGCCGGAGTGTTACCATTGCTGTGTCCTCATTACATTCACGCAGAACTCCACAAAAAGAACAAGACGCAGTCATGAATGCTTCGGTTTAAAAAGTACAAATAATCCTATAAACAGCTCGTCCTCTCCTGTCATTGTGAGCATGATGCAGCACTGTGGTGGATGCAGAACCAACTGCAGTCCCAGCCTCTCTCTCTCTCTCTCTCTCTCTCTCTCTTATACAACACAAACTCATCATGTATTACCTGCACGTAGAGCATGCTGCCTAAGCTCAGGTATCTCTGCGTGCAGCAGCTGGCCAATCATATGCAAGCCTCACTCAGCACTTTTTCAGATTTGCTCCATTGCGTCAAAGAGATGAAAATCATTGCAATAAACTGTTAAAGCTAAAATGTGTAACACGCCACTGCTGCAATCTGTGCATGGATTTCCAAGACATTTTAACTTCAGCATATCGTACGTTATTACTAAGAGATAACTAGAACTAGGCATAACTAATCCTCTCTCGATGACGTACATTTTCTGCACCCGTCTCCTTGTCTGCGTCCCTCACTGTGTCAGTTTCTCTTTCGTTCTCAGTGATGGATTTCCCTCAGCATGTGTGCTGGTCACTCTCATTCTCCTGTGCCGCTGTCATTTTTAGTTCAGTCTCTGTGCCAGTGTTTGTGTCAGTTTCTTCTAGTCTCTGTGCCAGTCTGCATCTGAATCTCGGTGTCAATCATTGTCAGTCTCTTTGTGAGTCACCCTCAACCTTGCTGTCATTCTCCTTGTCCATATGTTGTCAATGTCTATGCCACTCTATACAGCCCATGTGATGTGACATACAGTCCGTATGCCAGGAGACTGACACAGAGGCTAATACAGTGACAGGGAAACACTGACATAGAAACTGTAAGCAGTCGACAGGGAGATTGATAGAGTGACGGAAGAAATCATGAACTTTGTTACTGACTTCAGAATTGATACATAGACTGATGGAGGAAATGTAAGAGAAGCAGGTCAAGAGATCAACTGACAGCGAGACCTAAAGGAACTAATGGTCTGATTTTCTAAGTAATTATTGTAGAGACTTCCACAGAATTTACAAAACACAGACTAGAGCAACTGGTACAAAGACTGAGAGCATGTGACACAGAGACTGAGGGTGACTAACATGGACGCTGAGTAAGTCTGTATGCAAAAACTCAAAGCGCTCGACACAGAGACTGAGACCACCTAACATGGAAACTGAGCGAGTCTGATGAAGACTGAGAGCATCTGACATAGAGACGCTGACACAGACACTGAGAGTGCCTGACACAGAGACTGACAGTGCCTGACAAAGAGACTGACAGTGCATGACACAGAGACTGACAGTGTATGACACAGAGACTGACAATGCATGACACAGAGACTGACATTGCATGACACAGAGACTGAGAGTGCCTGACACAGAGACTGACATTGCCTGACAGAGAATGAGAGTGCTTGACACAGAGACTGACCATGCCTGACACAGAGACTAACAGTGTGTGAAACAGAGACTGACATTGCCTGACACAGAGAATGAGAATGCTTGACACAGAGACTGACAATTCCTGACACAGAGACTGACAGTGCATGACACAGAGACTGAGAGTGCCTGATGCAGAGACTGAGAGTGCATGATGCAGAGACTGACCGTGCCTGACACAGAGACTGAGAGTGCCTGACACAGAGACTGAGAGTGCCTGACACAGAGAGTGAGTGAGTCTGATGCAAAACTGAGGGCACTTGACATGAAGATTGAGCAAGTTTGATGCAAAGACTGTATGTCTGACTCTGTCTGATTCTGTGCCAGTCTCACTGTCCCTGTGTCAGCCTTCCTGTTTATGTCCTCAGCTTTCTACCCATCATTGTCTTTGTAAGTACCTCCATTGCTCGCCATGTCATTCTCTCTCAGTCACTGTGTCAGTCACTCTTAATCAGTGTGTTAGTTTTTCTTGGGCTCTATATTAGTCACTGGCACACACTGTGCCACTGTAGTTAGCAAGTCCACCTCACAGCAAGAAGACCTGTGTTTAACTCTCAGCTCGGGTGTTACTGTGTGGAGTTTGAATGTTCTCTCTGTACTTGCATGGGTTTTCTCCATGTCCTCCTGTTTCCTCCCACAGTCCAAAAAACCATGCAACGTAGGCTAACTGGCAAATCACCCTTAGGTGTGAGTGTAAGTATGAATGGCTGTGTGAGTCTTGACCCTGCACTTGCTTGGTGAGCTGTCCAGGGTGTACCTTGTCCTCACCCAGAGTTGGCTGACATGGGCACCAGCCTTCCCATGACCCAAATTAGAATTAAGTGGCTTAGAATTTTTTTTATACTGCATTAATCCTGTAAGGGAAATTATTTCATCTGCATTTAACCCATCCAAAGTGAGCGCGCGCGCGCACACACACACACACTCACACACACTCACACACACTCACACACACTCACACACACTCACACACACTCACTTGGAGCAGTTGGCGGCCAGACACACATTGAGAGAATCGAAACAGCGACATTTCGGACCCAAAGCCGCCTCTCTTACTACTCGGCTGCAGCTGCCCCATTCAAAATGAATCAATTAATGAATAATCTCCGTCAGTTTTCCTCAGTCTCTGTGTCTGTCTCCCTGTCATCTGCACCTAAACTCTATGCCAGTCCCCTGGTCAGTGTCCCAGTCAGGCTCCCTGTCGGGCACTCCCAGTCTGTGTCAGGTGCTCTTAGTCTTTGCACGAACTGATTTTAGTCTGTGTTTTAGAATCTCTGTGGCAGTTCACATGGTAATTATTCAGAAAATCAGCTAACAGCTCTCTTTAAGTTCAGCTGTCAGTTGATCTTGTGGCTTATCGTCTTCTCTGGCAATTCCTCGACCAGGCGGTCTGTCAGTTGTAAAGTTATTCCTAAAGTTCATTATTTTTGGTCACTGTGTCAATCTCCCTGTCAGATTCCATGTGTACAGTTTCTACCTCTCTCTTTCATGGTCACTGTGTTAGTTGTGCTCAATCTCTCTGTCAGACCCCCTCAATATGTGTCACATGGTCTCAATCTATTTGTGAGTCATACCCACTATCCATACGAGTCTCTGTGATAGCCACCATGGCAGTTCTTCAGACAGTATGTCCATAAGTCTTTCTGCAAGTTCCCGTCAGTCAACTATCCATCTGTCACGGTCTTTATCCCTCAACCTCTCTGACAGGTTTTGGTGTCAGTCTGTATGTCAGTGTCTTTCACTTTATCACACAGGCAGTGTGTCAGAATTTTTTTTTTTTTTGTGGGGTTTTTTTTTTTGCGAGTTTACTTTTGTCCTTCTATCTTCCATTGTGTCTGGGTCAGTTTCTCACAAACCTCTAGTTATTCGCCCTGTCAGTGTTCCAGTTTTTGTGTCAGATGCACACAGTCTTCATGCTCAGTCTCTGTCAGCTGAATACAATATTTGTACCAGTCTCTCTTAATCTCTGTTTAGAACCTCTGTGACAGTCTCTATGCGATTTTCCTTAGTCAGTCTGCCCATCAGTCTCTAAGTTTCTCTCTTAGTCGATCAGGTGACCAATCAGTTCCTCTAACAGAATTTCAGTCAGCCATTCTGTCAGTTATTAAGTCAGCGTATCCTAAAACTCATCAGTTTTTGCATCTGTTTTCCTGTCAGTCTTCATATCATTCCTCTGTAGTCTCCATGTCAGTACAGTGGTACCTCACCTTACGAAAGACCCAACAAACGAAAAATCCAAGTAACGAAACGCATTTACCTAAAATTTCCGTCTCTGGATACAAAAAAAATTGACGTTATGAAACACGCCATCTCAAAAATTTAAGCAATGCACAAGTTGCTCTCCCATTGGCTATCTTCCAACACCCCGCCCCACTGGCATCCCATTGGCTAGGAGGGGGCTGACTCTCCATAGTACCATGATGCCTTCGACACCCATTGTTCGTCACGGAGATGCAGCTCCCTCCCATTGGCTATTATGGAGCTGCATTTACATAATACCCATGATGCTTTTCGTGTGCCTTCGACCCATTGTTCGTCACAGTGATGCAGCTCCCTCCCATTGGCTATTATGGAGCTGCATCTACATAATACCCATGATGCTTTTCGTGTGCCTTCGACCCATTGTTCGTCACAGTGATGCAGCTCCCTCCCATTGGCTATTATGGAGCTGCATGTCCATCATACCCATGATGCTTTTCGTGTGCCTTTGACCCATTGTTCATCACGAAGATGCAGCTCCCTCCCATTGGCTATTATGAAGCTGCATCTCCATAATACCCATGATGCTTTTCGTGTGCCTTCGACCCATTGTTCGTCATGGAGTTCTAACATGCATAAAGGACAGAGTTACTGTTGTTTCATGAGTTTTTTGTGTGTGCTCATTGCAACTTTATTTTTCGTCATTTATCATGGGCCCCAATAAAGTGATTCCCAGTGCGAGTGAAAAGAAGAAGCGGGCTCGTGGCATGTGGTTGAGTGATATCGCAAATGAATATGGCGAAATCCGTCTACCATCGGTACGATATTGAAGCAGAAGGAGGTCTTAAAAGGTATACTTTTATAATTTTTAAAGGGTTTTGAGGGTAGTATTTGGGGGCCTTGAAACAAATCAGTCCTTTTACATATAAAATGTACTTCAATTTACCAAAAAATCAGGTTACGAAACCACTTGTGGAACAGATTAATTTCGTAAGGTGAGGTACGACTGTATGTCTCAATCTTTGTGTCAGTGGCTCTTAGTCTCCCTGTCTGTCTCCTTGTCAGTTGCTCTTACGCTCCATGTCAGGCACTTCCGGTGTCTGCATCAGACATGCTCAGTTCTCTTCTCAGGCCCTCTAAGTCTTTGTATCTCTCTATTAATCTCTGTTTTAGAATCTCAGTGACAGGCACCCTGGTAACCCAATCCGCCTATCAGTCTCTTTGTAAGTTCCATTGTCAGTGATTGAGGAGTTCATCAGCCGCTCTGGCAGTCACCCTGTCAGTAAGTCTTTAATTCTCTCTAGATTTTCAGTCCCTGAGTCAGTTTTTCTGTCAGTTTACCATGATCTTCGTGTCAGTCTCCCAATCTTTGGGTCAGCCTCTGGGTATGACCTGCTGTCGGTCTGTCTCTGAGTCTTCCAATCAGCCTTAATCAGCCTCAATCTGAGTATCTGTCAAGTTTTCTGTCAATCACTCTCAATCTTTGTGTTAGGCAAGCTGTCTCTGATGTCAATCTTTATGTTTGTCACTTGACCCTTTCCCTATCAGTGTGTCTGCCATTCTCCATGCAAAGTCTTTGGACCATATGTCTGTAGGTCTCCTAGTTCCTCTGTCACTTTTCTTGATAGTCACTGAATCTCTGCTCTATTCCACAGCCAATCTGTTCATCAGACTCTTTGTTGGTTTGTTCCCCTCCATAGTCATTTTTCAGACAGTCTGCTCATTAGATCAAGTGGCATCACCCTTTCTAACTGTTCCATTGTCAACCTGTGTGTCAGTTCCAAAGTCAGTACATCTGATAGTCCATCACTTCTTCAGTCCCTCTCTGTTATGTCAGTTGTTCTCAGTTTCTATGTCAGTTTTTTATTGTCTGTATCAATGTTCCTGTCAGTATATATATATCTGTTTCTGCATCACTCTCCCTGTTAGTCTTCCTCTAGTCTCCTAGTCATTCTCTCTCAAGCTCCATGGCAGTTGAAACTATAGGCCACCACCAAAACAAACGCCACCTTAAGCTAGTACACGAGTCCAATCACCCTAATCAAATGGGATACAGACGCTCCTCGACTTACGTTTTAGTTACGTTCTGAACGGCCGAACGTAAGGTGAAAAAAAAAACGCAAGTTGTTACTGTACGTTCCAGTAACGTATGACCGTTCATACTGTACTATACATCCATAAATACTATTACCGTATCTCATAAAACACCCCTAAATCAATTATTATAAACATAATATTGTAAAATAATATCAACATTCTTCTTTCTTCTTTTCCTTTCAGCTTTTCCCTTCAGGGGTCGCCACAGCGAATCATCTGCCTCCATCTCACCCTATCCTTTGCATCTTCTTCTCTTACACCAACGACCTTCATGTCCTCCTTTACCACATCCATGAATCGTCTCTTTGGTCTTCCTCTAGGCCTTTTGCCTGGTAGTTCCAGCCTCAGCATCCTATTACCAATATACTCACTATCCCTCCTCTGTACATGTCCAAACCATCTCAATCTAGCCTCTCTGACTTTGTCTCCAAAATGTCTTACATGTGCTGTCCCTCTGACGTGCTCATTCCTAATCCTATCCATCCTCGTTACTCCCAAAGAGAACCTCAACATTTTCATCTCTGCTACCTCCAACTCTGCCTCCTGTATTTTCCCCAGGGCCACTGTTTCTAACCCATACAGCATCGTTGGCCTCAACACCGTCTTGTACACTTTTCCTTTCATTTTCCCGATACCCTCCTATCACACATCACACCGGACACTTTTCTCCAACCATTCCAACCTGCCTGCACACGCTTCTTGACCTCTTTTCCACACTCTCCATTGCTCTGGATTGTTGAGCCTAAGTACTTAAAATCCTCCACCTTTCTTATCTCTGCTCCCTGTAATCTCACCGTTCCTCTTTGGTCCTTGGCATTCATGCACATGTATTCTGTCTTACTGAGGCTAATCTTCATTCCCCTCCTTTCCAGGGCATACCTCCACCTCTCTAGATTTTCCTGCACTTGTTCTCTGCTCTCACTACAGATTACAATGTCATCTGCAAACATCATAGTCCCTGGGGAATCTTGTCTAACCTCGTCTGTCAGCCTGTCCATCACCATAGCGAACAAGAAGGGGCTGAGAGCTGACCCTTGATGCAGTCCCACCTCCACCTTGAACTCTTCTGTCACACCGACAGCACACCTCACCACAGTCTTACATCTCTCATACATGTCCTGCACCACTCTAACATACTTCTCTGCCACTCCAGACTTCCTCATGCAATACCACAGTTCTTCTCTTGGCACCCTGTCATATGCTTTCTCCAGATCCACAAAGGCACAATGCAGCTCCGTCTGACCTTCTCTGTACTTCTCCATTAACATCCTCAAGGCAAACACTGCATCTGTGGTGCTCTTTCTGGGCATGAAACCAAACTGTTGTTCACAAATGCTGACTTCTGCCCTTAGTCTAGCTTCCACTATTCTTTCCCATAACTTCATCGTATGGCTCATCAACTTTATCCCTCTGTAGTTGCCACAACTCTGCACGTCTCCCTTGTTCTTAAAAATGGGCACCAGCACACTTCTCCTCCATTCCTCTGGCATCCTCTCACTCTCTAAGACCTTGTTAAATGTTCTTGTCAGAAAATCTACTGCTACCTCTCCTAGACACTTCCATACCTCCCCGGGTATGTCATCAGGACCAACTGCCTTTCCATTCTTCATCCTCTTCAATGCCCTCCTCACTTCACCCTTACTAATCTTTGCTACTTCCTGGTCCTCAACAGTCACCTCTTCTACTCTTTTTTTCTCTCATTTTCCTCATTCATCAGCTCTTCAAAGTACTCTTTCCATCTTCCCAGCACACTTCTGTCATCAGTCAATACATTTCCCTCTCTGTCCTTTATCAATCTAACTTGCTGCACGTCCTTCCCATCTCTATTTCTCTGCTGTGCCAACCTGTATAAATCATTTTCTCCCTCCTTACTTTCCAACCGAGCATACAAGTCATCAAACGCGCTCTGTTTGGCCTTTGACACTGCTACCTTTGCCTTACGCTGTGTCTCCCTGTACTCCTGTTTACTCTCTTCGGTTTTGTCAATGTCCCACTTCTTCTTAGCTAACCTTTTCCTTTGTACACACTCCTGCACTTCCTCATTCCACCACCAAGTCTCCTTATCTACTTTCCTTCCAGATGACACACCAAGTATTCTCCTACCTGTCTCCCTGATCACATTCGCTGTAGTTGTCCAGTCATCTGGAAGCACTTCCTGACCACCCAAAGCCTGTTTCAACTCCTTCTTGAAGACAACCCGACACTCTTCCTTTTTCAACTTCCACCACTTTGTCTTCTGCTCTGCCTTTGCCTTCTTCACCTTCCTCACCATCAGCATCATCCTGCACACCACCATCCTATGCTGTTTGGCAACACTCTCACCCGCTACTACTTTGCAGTCACTGACTTCCTTTAAATTACATCGCCTGCACAAGATGTAGTCTACCTGTGTGCTCCTACCTCCACTTTTATAAGTCACCCTATGCTCCTGTCTCTTCTGGAAGAAAGTATTCACCACAGCCATTTCCATCCTTTTTGCAAAATCTACCAACATCTGTCCTTCTGCGTTCCTGTCCTGGATACCAAACCTACCCATCACTTCCTCGTCCCCTCTGTTTCCTGCACCAACATGTCCATTGAAGTCTGCCCCAATGACCACTCTTTCACCTCTGGGGGTACTCTGCATCACTTCATCTAACTCCCTCCAGAATCTCTCCTTCTCTTCTCGCTCACATCCTGTCTGTGGGGCATAAGCACTAACAACATTGACCATCACACCTTTAATTTCTAACTTGAGACTCATCACTCTGTCTGACACTCTTTTCACTTCTAGAACATTCCTGGCAAACTCCTCCTTCAAGATGATCCTCCTTCAAGATGAAGGAGGATATAAATAAAATAATATCAACATTAATTTCAAATAAATTAAATTCAAGCAAAATAATATGCAGCAACGTTCATATGTTTTTCACCAGCATCAATTTTCTTGATAATAGCTCTCTTTGTTTCAAACGAGATGGCTTGCCGCTTTTTCTGATTACCACGGTCACTAGAGTAGGCTTAAGCTTCTGACCAACCATATATGCTTAGGGTTACAAAAGTCCACACAACAATGTAACCACAAAGATCACAGAGACGATGTCTTAACACAAGGGTAACACACAGTGAACTGGGAAGAAGCAGGGCACATTCAGTCTGTCGTTTGTAGACAATGAACGCAGCGCCATGTAAACAGTGGACACAGCGTCATGCGTAAGTAGCATACTATGTCTACGTACTACGTAAGAACGTCTCGTACTACGGAGAGCGCGCTAAACTCAAAATTTGACTTACAAAATTTTTTTTTTTTACAGTCATTTCAAATGTAAAATCGAAAAAAACGTAAGGCGAATAAAGGTAAAGCGAGGACCGTCTGTATTTACACGTGTCTGCAAGAGGGTTTACCAATGTTCATGGAATTTGAAAACAGTAATGTCATTGATGAATTGGTTATGAAAAACATCACCTGGGTTCCTGAACTTTCAGGAATATTGGCACAAGTAACCAAAGCTGCAAATGAGCATGTTGCCATTGTGATAGGCCCTAAACCCAAGACGTTTTGTGGATAATACGGACATTATAATGCAAAATTCATAGCAGGTCTTGGACGTTATGCCACAGAATATAGTGACCAATCAACTGTGAGGCATTTCTCTAAACCTGAGTCACTACTATCTGAAAGCACTCTACATTACAGTAACCCCCCATTATTCATGAGGGTTACGTTCCGCCCCTTATCGCGGATCCTGAAAATCGTGAATTATTCACACAGTTTTAAAACCCTATGTGTGATATTACATGTGCTAAAATCTGCTTGTTAAACACATTCTATAGACAGTCTTACTCATTGACACAGTAATAATACAGTAAAATGTAGTAATGATCAAGTGAAAACTTTTTCACTTTGTACTGTGATAATATTTATGAATAAATAAAGCGCTTGGGCTCCTTACCAGAAGCTAGAGAAGATGAAGGGCGTTTGAGTGACATTACAGGGCTTAAAGAATCATTAAAAACACACGAAAAAACGTGAATTCACAATTCAATCAATCACGTTGATGATATGTGATTGAAGGAGAGAAAAAAAAAAGATGTGTACACATCACCTGCAACCAATCAGCAGGAGGGAGAAACAAAAGTTCTCTGCCACTGGCTAAATTTGAATCACGTGCCAGTAACTTCCGGGGCTGCTGCTAATCCGCGAGTATACCGTGCCGCAACCAGTGAACCGCGAATAAGCGGGGGGCTACTGTACTTCAAGAGAGGGTAGTTGAAGGAGTTGACAAATATTAAAAGTCCACATTTAGGGACAGAACTTAACCATAAACAGCATGCAAGGCCATTCGTACTGCATAATGAGTTGGACCATTCGATTCAGACTTACATTAAAAACCTGAGACCGGCAGGGGGCATAGTGCACAAAAACAAAATACTCTCACCAGAGTAAGGGGGCTCGGTTGAACTGTCAAAATAATAAGATGTCAGTTATGAAAAGAATGGGACTTGTATGGAGAAAAGGCACAAAAGAAACACATACGCACACATATGATTTTGATGAGATAAAAAACATGACATGACATGATGAATAGACTGATATTAGACTGGTTCAAAATTCATCCTGGCCAGTGAGTGGACCGTGGCACAAGAGGGGAGCAAGCAGGTACATGATCTAGGGTTGTTGTTGGTTTTTTTCAGTCAAAATTTGTGATGAGAAATGGATCTCGGTCCACCATTCATTCAAATTTACATTTTTATTTGAAGCTCCTTAGACATTAATAATTTTTTAGAGTAAACTTTAATAAAATATTTTATAAATAAATAGCATAGGCCTCCATAGCTGTTCTTGTACCATTAGATCAGTTAATGCTCATTAAATTAAAAAAAATAAATAAATAAACAACCGGAGGGTGTGTTCCAATTATCGGGGAATTACACTCCTCAGCCTACCTGGGAAAGTCTATGCAGGGGTACTAGAGAGGAGGATCCGACCGATAGTCGAACCTCGGATTCAGGAGGAACAATGTGGTTTTCGTCCTGGCCGCAGCACTCTTGACCAACTCTATACGCTCCACAGGATTCTGGAGGGGGCATGGGAGTTTGCCCAATCTGTCCACATGTGCTTTGTGGATTTGGAGAAGGCTTTCGACCGTGTCCCTCGAACGATCTTGTGGGGCGTGCTCCGAGAGTACGGCGTTCCGGATCCGTTGCTACGAGCTATTCGGTCGCTGTATCACCGGAGCCAGAGTTTGGTCCGTATTGGTAACAGCAGCTCGGATTCGTTTCCGGTGGGAGTTGGAGTCCGCCAAGGCTGTCCTTTGTCACCGATTCTGTTCATAATTTTTATGGACAGAATTTCTAAGCGCAGGCGAGGCGATGAGGGGTTCTGGTTCGGTGGGCATCGGATATCATCTCTGCTTGGCGGATGATGTTGTCCTTTGGCTTCATCAAGTCGGGCCCTCCAGCTCTCATTGGAGCGATTCGCAGCTGAGTGCGAAGCAGCCGGGATGAAGATCAGTACCTCCAAGTCCGAGGCCATGGTTCTCAGTCGGACAATGGTGGAATGCACCCTCTGGAGTCGGGATGAGGTCCTGCCCCAAGTGGAGGAGTTTAAGTATCTTGGGGTCTTGTTTACGAGTGAGGGAAGGATGGAGCGAGAGATCGACAGACGGATCGCTGCAGCCTCTGCTGTTAAGCGGTGCCTGTACCGGTCCGTCGTGGTGAAGGAGCTGAGCCGCAAGGCGAAGCTCTCAATTTACCAGTCGATCTACGTTCCAACCCTCACCTATGGTCACGAGCTTTGGGTAATGACCGAAAGAACAAGATCACGGATACAAGCGGCTGAAATGAGCTTTCTTCGCCGGGTGGCGGGGTTCTCCCTTAGAGATAGGGTGAGAAGCTCCGCCATCCGGGGAGAGTTCGGAGTAGATCCGCTGCTCCTCCGCATTGAGAGGGGCCAGTTGAGGTGGCTCGGGCATCTGGTTAGAATGCCCCCCGGACGCCTCCCTGGTGGGGTGTTTCGGGCATGTCCAACCGGGAAGAGACCCCGGGGTCAACCTAGAACACGCTGGAGGGACTATGTCTCTCGGCTTGTCTGGGACCGCCTCGGTGTCCCCCCGGGAGAGTTGGAGGAAGTGGCTCGGGAGAGGGATGTCTGGACCTCTTTGCTAAGGTTGCTGCCCCCGCGACCCGACCCCGGACTAAGCGGAAGAAGATGAGATGAGATGAGATGAAATAAACAAATTATTTGTTTGCCTGTCTTATACTGTATTTAAAAATATATATTTACAAGTAGATATATTGATATAAGATAAAGTATTTTTAGATGGACAATAATAAAACTAGAATTTTTTAATATTAGTTGAATCAGTCACTGATCTTATTTTTTTTATTTTTTTTTTCGTATTCTGCAGGTGGAGGTTAAAGGCCTGGGTGATAAGTGTGAGATGACTGTAGTGCTGGCTGTTTCTCTCAGTGGAACATTGCTTCCTCCCAAGTTGTTTTATGCAGTATCTACCCCTCAATGTCATGCGAAGGTTGCATTTCCACCAGGATGGGATATTTGGCCCTCCCACAACCTCTGGAGCAATGAACAGACAAGCCGTCACTATCTGGATGCAGTAATCATCACATACTACCAGCAAACTCACAAGATCTGCCAGAATCTGCACCAGGACTTGCCATCTTTGACATGCTTCCAGCATACTGCAGAAAATTATTCCTACAGAAGCTCACTGAGAACAACATTCACCAGATGTTTGTGCCAGCTGGCTGTCCAGGTTTTCTGGAGTAACTGGACATTTCAAATAATGAGCCATCCAAATCAAACAGGAAACACTTAATCACTGTGTAGTATTCTCACCAAGTGAATGAGCAACTAGATGACCACAGGGATGTGGACAAAATACAGATAAATCTTAGAATTTGAACACTAAAGCCTGTACATGGTGAATCAGTGCTGTAGACATACTGAGTGGGAAGAAAGAGGCAATTCAGCCAGGTTTCAAAGAGGCAGACATTTGTGACGCTGTAGGTGCAGCAAGACCTACACCGTCAGCAGCTATTTCTGATGCCTACACTGGCCTGAATGTAGAATAAAACTTCAGTAGGTCTAATGTTCAAGACAGCGTTCTTGTAAAACTTTAAAGTTCCTACACTTATGTAAAAGTTGATTTACACGTATGAAAGTTATAAATCTTAAGTTTAATGCACAGTGGTGGCTTGGTGGTTAAGGTGCTGGATCACTGGCCCCAAGGTTGGGGGTTCGAGTCCCACTCTCCACGGGTCGTCACTATTCTCCCTGTGCCGCTAACTGGGTTATCACAGGCCAGCCGTGTCTCTCACTGTCTGTGGTGTGAGGTTCATGTAAAAAAAAAAAAACATTGCTGACTTTAGGCAAGAGTAGCTGCATAGCCCTCAGCGTGTTTCCGCCCTGCGATGGCCCGACGAGCCATCCGGGGTATACTCTGCCCTCGCCCGGAGTCAGCTGGGATGGGCGACAGCCTCCCCGCAACCCTAATTAGGATTAACTGGTTTAAAAAAATGAATGAATCTCAAGTGTTCTTGTTTTTGTTTTGTTTTTTTTAATCATTGTAGTTTGGCACTTGTGAAGATGCAAAATTAAGAAATGCCAAACCAAACCAAACTGGAAAATTGCAAAATTTTGATTCTGCAAAATGAAAGTGTTTTACATTAACATTTTTTCCATATTTGCTTTAGACATGCACCGATTGTGATATAAATGAAAACCTAAAAGAAAATTCAAGCATTGCAGCACCATGGGCCTCCATGTGCTGTGCTAGTACAGACGCTCCCTGACTTACGTTTTAGTTCGGTTCCGGACGGCCAAACGTAAGTTGAAAATGAACGTAAGCTGTCACTGTATGTTCCAGTGACGTATGACGTTCATACTGTACTATACATCCATAAATACCATGACTGTATCTCATAAAACACCCCTAAATCAATTATTATAAACATAACATTGTAATATAATATCAAATAAATCAACATTAATTTCAAATAAATTAAATTCAAGCAAAATAATTTCAAATGGATGAATTTTAATCAAATTCACTCATCAAATATAGTATAAAATATAACCTTTAACATTCTCTATGATGCGATCTTTCTGCTTGTAAATGGTTACGATGGTCGATGGAATGTCACTTTACATGAAACTGAACCGTGTCACTTTATATGAAGCTTAAAACAGCCAATCAACGCTTACAATATGTGAGGCGCTCAACACCGACAGTAGTTTACTTGCTTGTGCTTGAGACAAAGCGCCGGTTATACGGACTTACGGTCTTTCAAGTGAGCAAGGGCACTGTTGAATACTCATTTAGTACTCAGCCTGCACTGATGTGAATCACCAGCAGAGCAGAGAGTTCTCTTTTCTGGATTCTGGTTTTCATTCATTATTACAACTCTCTTTGCTTAACTGAGTATGCATAATTCATCTCTGTGTATGAGACTTGCACCCATGCTAGTAGGCTTATGCTTCTGACCAACCATATTTGCTTTGGGTTACAAAAGTCCACAAAACAGTGTAAACACAAAGATCACAGAGACGACGTCTTAACACAAGGGTAACATGCTATACATATATATATAACTGAACTGGGAAGGAGGGGCACGTTCAGTCTGTCGTTTGTAAACAATGGACGCAGCGTTATTCTGTAATTGTGTCATTACGTCAGCGTACTATGTAGGTACGTCTAACTCAAAATTTGACTTTTTTTTTGGAAAAAAAACCGTAAAATCGAAAAAACGTAAAATGGATGAATGTAAGTCAGGAAGCGTCTGTGATCTAGATATTAAAATATATTCATTAAAATCCTCAATTTCATTAATTCATTTTCGGAACAGCTTAATCCTAATTAGGGTTCCGGGGAGTCCAGTGCCCATCTCAGCTGACTCCAGGTGAGGGCAGGGTACACCCTGGACAGCTCGCCAGGCCATTGCTGGGTTGACACTCACACAAACAATCATACTCTCACTCACGGGTGATTTGGAACAGCCAATTAACCTACTGTGCATGTTTTTGGACTGTGGAAGGAAACTGTAGTACCTGGAGGAAACCCACACAAGCATGAGGAGAACATGTAAACTCTACACAGAAACACCTGAGCTGGGAATCGAACCCAGAACCTTCTTGCTGTGAGGCGGATGTTCTAATAACGACGCCACCATGTCGCCATCTTTAAATTTGATCAGAACAATACAGTAGTGTTAACTGAGAGAGGATAATGGCTGAATATTCTTGATGAGTTGTCATCTCTCACCGCAATCCTTGCAAGTGCTGTTTTGATGGAATTCCATGTATCCAGTCTTCGGTCCAAAATGATGATGAACTTCACGCCAGGTTGTCGCGCTCTGAAAACATCAATAGTTGTAATGCAGTAGAGAGCAGTACAGAAACAGTTAATGTTTTCATGTTTAAAAATCAGAGAATAATAATAATAATAATAATAATAATAATAATAATAATAATAATGAAGAGGGAGCATGCATTGATTCAAAGCAGAACGAATAAACAAACACTGTTGTGCTGCAGTGAGAAAGAGGGAACGTGAGATTAAAAGATAAATCAGTCTCATATACCGTGGAATCAATGTGAGATACGTCAGGACTTTAGCAAGAGCTTCCTCTGGAATATCACTGAAATCAGAGCATTCTGGCAGAGTGATGATGACACTGGAGTCCTCGCCACGTCCTCCTGAAGGAGCCAGATTACAGTTTTAGTACGTTCGTGACCACAATTTCTTTTTAATACTTTTTGCAATTCCAGGAATTTGTGAATATAGAGTAGAAAGGAATCAACAAGTAACAAGGAATTTTTTAAGAGATAATAATAATAATAATAATAATAATAATAATAATAATAATAATAAAAATAAACTCTTTGCTAAATATCAGTATGAATTGGACATTAAAATGTGCGTGCTTTAAGTATATAATAAAATCTTTAAATGATACACATCATTATACCATGAATGCAAATCTTAATCTCTCACCTGATAAATAAGCCACTTGCTTTTCAATAAAGCCAGCCACCTCTTTCATACTCACAGGAATCGACACCTCTGGACAAATCAAAGAAAGAAATTTTCTTTTTTACATCTCATAAGTTTCATTTACATTTAATACCCAGGCATACCTCGGCTTATGTCATTAATTGGTTCCAAGACAGACGACATAAGTATGTATACATACATACATACATACACACAATATATATAATATTTAGTATAATATATATAATATTTAGTATAATATATATATATACATATACATACATATATATATATACATATACATACATATATATATACATATACATACATATATATATACATATACATACATATATATATATATATACATATACATACATATATATATATATATACATATACATACATATATATATACATATATACATATACATACATATATATATACATACATATACATATATATATATATATATATATATATATCAAAAGTTTTTTTGTAACTTTTTTGTAACAAAGTAACTTTTGTTATTTGCTCTACCAAAAAGTATTGAGCACTCTCCTACGGAAGGATCTACTCAGAAAATCATATATATATATATATATATATATATACATACACACACACACACACACACACACAATACATATATACATATATATATATAATTTACAGAAAGCCCAGGTTATTCAAGGGGGTTGCGTTCTGCCCCTTCCCGTGGATCCTGGAAATCTGTGAATTATCGCATGATATTACATACACTAAAATCTGCGTGTTAAACACATTCTATAAACATATTCTACAGTCGTACTTATTAATACAGTAATAATGCAGCAAAATGTGGTAATGATGAAGTAAAAACTTTTTAATTACGTACTGTGATAATATTTATGAATTAATAAAGCACTTAGGCTCCTTACCGGAAGCTAGAGAAGATGAAGGGCATTTGAGTGACAGCATAGGGCTTAAATAATCATTAAAAACATGCTAAAAAAATGTGAATTCACAATTCAAGAAATCATGTTGATGACATGTGCACAAAGGAGGAAAACAAGGAGGTGTGCACATCATCTGCAACCAATCAGCAGGATGGAGAACCAATAGCTCTCAGCCATTGGCTAAATTTGAATCACGTGCCAGTAATGTCATGATGATGCATATGTATAATATGCCGGGGCTGCTGCTCATTAAGTACTTCTCAAATAGTGGGGCGTGATTATACATTTGTAATGGCGTAAAAACTTTATTTTTATTTATTTTTCGAAAACTGACATATAATGAAAACGATTTAAGTCAAGGTATACCTGTATAATCATTCATTCATTTTCAGAACAGCTTAATCCTAATTAGGGCCACGGGGAGGTTGGCACCCATCTCAGACGGCTCTGGGCGAGGGCAGGGTACACCCTGGAAAGCTCACCAGGCTATCGCAGGGCCAACACTCACATAAAACCATTCATATTCGCACATTGGGGTGATTTGGAATAGTCATTTAACCTACTATACATGTTTTTGGAGTGTTGGAGGAAACCAGAGTACGTGGAGGAAACCCACACAAGCATGAGAACATGGAAACTCCACACAGAAGCATCTGAGCTGGGCATCAAACCCTGAACCTTCTTGCAGAGAGACAGATGTGCTAACCACTACACCACTGTGCCGCAGGCAGACAGACAGACAGACAGACAGACAGACAGACAGACAGACAGACAGACAGATAGACAGATAGCTAGATAGATAGAGTCAGCCCCCTTCTTACGAAATTAATCCATTCCAGTGCCAAGTAGAGGTGCATTTTACATGTAAAACGCCTGATTCGTTCCAAGGCTCATTAGAATACCCCATAAACCCTTTAAAAATGATAAAAGTACACCAAATTTGTATGAAATATGTGTGAAAAGTAAAAGAAAATTATTTATTAAACCATTTAAACATTTTATTAACATATTACACTATTTTATTAACATATTTATTAATTAAAATATTATTAAACATTTTTTATTTACCAATTTTTTTATTAACCAAACCAAACAATATTAAACATTATTAAACATTTGTGACGCACTCTGCCAAGTATGGGTGGCGTCACGGCCAACACCGGAGCTTTTGGGGCGGAACATGGCTTGTCCAGACCTCCGATCTGTCAAGCAGGCAAGTGCGCGTTGAACACTTGTTTAATACTCAACATTCACCTGTTTGCTTGAGGGATCAGAGGTCCGGATGAGCCGCATTTTGGCAACATTCGGTAGAGCACGCCACATTTATTAAACATTTACTGAATTAAACAACTTAAAAAAACGAAAAATAAGCTGCAATGAGCACTCTCAAAAAAAAAAAACCTCTCAAAACTCACTAACGAACAGATCAGCTCTCCTTTACGCATGTGACAAACAAGCTTTAT
>CM045733.1:57835000-57862500 GCA_024760905.1 Plotosus lineatus | reverse complement strand
AGAAAAAAACAGCATGGTGTGTACAACCTATTCTGGAGAAAGAAAGAAAAAAACTCTACCAAAGAAATTGTTGCTGTTGCTCTCAGTCAGTTTGCTGAGTCACATAGTCTGTAGACAGAACATGACCTTGTATAGTTTAAGATTTAAATAAAATGGGGGGAAATGCAGCGGCACAGTGCCATAGTGATTGGCTCATCTGCTTCATATCAAGAAGGTCCTGGGTACAATTCCTAGGCTATGGCTGTTTGTGTGGAATTTGCAGGCCCTCCACATGTTTTTATGGGTTTCCTCCAGGTTTATCTGGTTTGCGCCCACAGTCTATAATCATGTACATTGTCCGGCGAGCTGTTCAGGGTTCCTCCCTTCCTCCAGTGTCTGCTAAGATAGACACCGCCCCCATGATCTTATTAGGATTAACAGTAGTAGGGTCTGCTAAGCCGGGAGAGATATAATAAAGCACTTAGTCTACTCAGTCTCGTCATACATGGATGAGAGTCAGCTCAGTGCTATGCGTCTCGGTGGCTATCAGATCATGTATAACCTAATTTCAAGGGATAGCTGTAAAATAAAAGTGGACCTATATGACAGTAGAGTCATATACTATAATAGTGCAAATATATTGTTGTCTTTACTATAAATACTTTCACAAGGATTTGGATGGTGGAAACACACATGGAGTTTAAAAGCTAATTGCTGATATAATGATATTTCTGTGAGACGTTTACTGAGCATTTAAGGATTTGCAATAAAGACTAAACTGCTCCTTTATGATTTATAGAAGATAGTAGAGTACTTTCGAGTTTCTTTATAACAAGGAATGATTTATTGGCTCAAAGAAAAAAAAGAAGGGGAGGAAAAAACACAATATAAAACATCTTTAAAGATAAATTGGAAACATTGTCCAACATTACATATGAACATTAAATGCAATTATAAACAGTTGTATGTTATTTTCTGTTATAAATTAATAATAACAATACATCGTGGGTTAGCATTAATTCGTGCTGATATTATACTGTAGCTTTCATATATTTATATATATATATCTATATATATATATATATATATATATATATATATATATATATATATATATATATATATATATAAAATGCAGCCGTGAGGGGCACAAACCAGTGTCTCTCCCTCACGCCAGTCCCAAGCCCGGATAAATGCAGAGGGTTGCGTCAGGAAGGGCATCCGGCGTAAAACAAATGCCAAATAAACTATGCGAATCACAAGAAAGAATGACATACCGGATCGGTCGAGGCCGGGTTAACAATGACCGCCATCAGTGCCGTCAACCAACAGGGTGCTGATGGAAATTGGACTACTGTTGGTCGAAGACGTCGAAGAAGGAGAGGCGGGAGGCGTGTCCGTTGCCAGAGAGAGAAGAGGAAAGGCATGAGTCTAGGACTGAAAGTAGGGACTTTGAATATTGGAACTATGACAGGAAAAGGTAGAGAGCTGGCTGACATGATGCAGAGGAGGAAGGTGGACATACTGTGTGTTCAGGAGACCAGGTGGAAAGGTCGCAAGGCTAGAAGCATAGGAGCAGGGTTTAAGCTGTTTTATCACGGTGTGGATGGGAAGAGAAATGGAGTCGGACTCATCTTGAAGGAGGAGTGTGCCAGGAATGTTCTAGAAGTGAAAAGAGTGTCAGACAGAGTGATGAGTCTCAAGTTAGAAATTAAAGGTGTGATGGTCAATGTTGTTAGTGCTTATGCCCCACAGACAGGATGTGAGCGAGAAGAGAAGGAGAGATTCTGGAGGGAGTTAGATGAAGTGATGCAGAGTACCCCCAGAGGTGAAAGAGTGGTCATTGGGGCAGACTTCAATGGACATGTTGGTGCAGGAAACAGAGGGGACGAGGAAGTGATGGGTAGGTTTGGTATCCAGGACAGGAACGCAGAAGGACAGATGTTGGTAGATTTTGCAAAAAGGATGGAAATGGCTGTGGTGAATACTTTCTTCCAGAAGAGAGAGGAGCATAGGGTGACTTATAAAAGTGGAGGTAGGAGCACACAGGTAGACTACATCTTGTGCAGGCGATGTAATTTAAAGGAAGTCAGTAACTGCAAAGTAGTAGCGGGTGAGAGTGTTGCCAAACAGCATAGGATGGTGGTGTGCAGGATGATGCTGATGGTGAGGAAGGTGAAGAAGGCAAAGGCAGAGCAGAAGACAAAGTGGTGGAAGTTGAAAAAGGAAGAGTGTCGGGTTGTCTTCAAGGAGGAGTTGAAACAGGCTTTGGGTGGTCAGGAAGTGCTTCCAGATGACTGGACAACTACAGCGAATGTGATCAGGGAGACAGGTAGGAGAATACTTGGTGTGTCATCTGGAAGGAAAGTAGATAAGGAGACTTGGTGGTGGAATGAGGAAGTGCAGGAGTGTGTACAAAGGAAGAGATTAGCTAAGAAGAAGTGGGACATTGACAAAACCGAAGAGAGTAAACAGGAGTACAGGGAGACACAGCGTAAGGCAAAGGTAGCAGTGTCAAAGGCCAAACAGAGCGCGTTTGATGACTTGTATGCTCGGTTGGAAAGTAAGGAGGGAGAAAATGATTTATACAGGTTGGCACAGCAGAGAAATAGAGATGGGAAGGACGTGCAGCAAGTTAGATTGATAAAGGACAGAGAGGGAAATGTATTGACTGATGACAGAAGTGTGCTGGGAAGATGGAAAGAGTACTTTGAAGAGCTGATGAATGAGGAAAATGAGAGAGAAAAAGAGTAGAAGAGGTGACTGTTGAGGACCAGGAAGTAGCAAAGATTAGTAAGGGTGAAGTGAGGAGGGCATTGAAGAGGATGAAGAATGGAAAGGCAGTTGGTCCTGATGACATACCGGTGGAGGTATGGAAGTGTCTAGGAGAGGTAGCAGTAGATTTTCTGACAAGAACATTTAACAAGGTCTTAGAGAGTGAGAGGATGCCAGAGGAATGGAGGAGAAGTGTGCTGGTGCCCATTTTTAAGAACAAGGGAGACGTGCAGAGTTGTGGCAACTACAGAGGGATAAAGTTGATGAGCCATACGATGAAGTTATGGGAAAGAATAGTGGAAGCTAGACTCAGGGCAGAGGTCAGCATTTGTGAACAACAGTTTGGTTTCATGCACAGAAAGAGCACCACAGATGCAGTGTTTGCCTTGAGGATGTTAATGGAGAAGTACAGAGAAGGTCAGACGGAGCTGCATTGTGCCTTTGTGGATCTGGAGAAAGCATATGACAGGGTGCCGAGAGAAGAACTGTGGTATTGCATGAGGAAGTCTGGAGTGGCAGAGAAGTATGTTAGAGTGGTGCAGGACATGTATGAGAGATGTAAGACTGTGGTGAGGTGTGCTGTCGGTGTGACAGAAGAGTTCAAGGTGGAGGTGGGACTGCATCAAGGGTCAGCTCTCAGCCCCTTCTTGTTCGCTATGGTGATGGACAGGCTGACAGACGAGGTTAGACAAGATTCCCCATGGACTATGATGTTTGCAGATGACATTGTAATCTGTAGTGAGAGCAGAGAACAAGTGCAGGAAAATCTAGAGAGGTGGAGGTATGCCCTGGAAAGGAGGGGAATGAAGATTAGCCTCAGTAAGACAGAATACATGTGCATGAATGCCAAGGACCAAAGAGGAACGGTGAGATTACAGGGAGCAGAGATAAGAAAGGTGGAAGATTTTAAGTACTTAGGCTCAACAATCCAGAGCAATGGAGAGTGTGGAAAAGAGGTGAAGAAGCGTGTGCAGGCAGGTTGGAATGGTTGGAGAAAAGTGTCCGGTGTGATGTGTGATAGGAGGGTATCGGCAAAAATGAAAGGAAAAGTGTACAAGACGGTGTTGAGGCCAACGATGCTGTATGGGCTAGAAACAGTGGCCCTGGGGAAAAGACAGGAGGCAGAGTTGGAGGTAGCAGAGATGAAAATGTTGAGGTTCTCTTTGGGAGTAACGAGGATGGATAGGATTAGGAATGAGCACGTCAGAGGGACAGCACATGTAAGACTTTTTGGAGACAAAGTCAGAGAGGCTAGATTGAGATGGTTTGGACATGTACAGAGGAGGGATAGTGAGTATATTGGTAATAGGATGCTGAGGCTGGAACTACCAGGCAAAAGGCCTAGAGGAAGACCAAAGAGACGATTCATGGATGTGGTAAAGGAGGACATGAAGGTCGTTGGTGTAAGAGAGGAAGATGCAAAGGATAGGGTGAGATGGAGGCAGATGATTCGCTGTGGCGACCCCTGAAGGGAAAAGCCGAAAGGAAAAGAAGATATCTATATATATATATATATATATATATATATATATATATATATATATATATATATATAGCACCCATGCAGCTAACTGGGTTATCAAAGGCGGGCCATGTCTCTCACTGTCTATGGTGAGAAGCATGTAAAAGAACCATTGCTGACTTTCGTAAAGAGTAGCTGCAAAGTCGTCAGCGTGTTTCTGTCCCTTGCTAAAAAGGGTTGTGACAGGAAGGGCATCCGACGTAAAAACCTCTGCCAAATCAAACGTGCGAATCAGATGATTCACTGTGACGACTCCCGAGTAAAAGGGAAAAAGCCAAACGAAAGACAGAAATATGTATATATATATATATATATATATATATATATATATATATACATACAGTGGTACCTCACCTTACGATAGGCCCTGGCAAACAAAAAATCCAGGTTACGAAAAACATTTTCCAAAATTTTTTGTCTCCGTATACGAAACAAGTTCTCCTTACTAAACCCACCATTCAAACAATGCATTTGAATCGTGCATTCAAACAATGCACGAGCTGCTCTCCACTTGGCTATCTTCCAACATCCCACCCCGCTGGCCTCCCATTGGCTAGGAGGGATGACGCAGCTCCCTCCCATTGGCTATTATGGAGCACTCATAATGCATTTCGTGTAAATGACTGAGTTTCTGTTGTTTCATGAGTTTTTCGAGTGTGCTCATTGCAAGTTTATCTTTTGGCTCAGGCTTTTAACCTTGCATAAACATTTGTAAGATTATAACTGTACTAAGAAGACATGGTCAACACACGCACACACGCACGTGTGATTCCCAGTGTGAGTGAAAAGAAGAAGTGGGCTCGTGGCAACCGGTTGAGTGATATTGCAAAGAAATATGGCCAAACCCGTCTACCATCCATTATGATATTGAAGCAGAAGGAGGCCTGAAAAGGTATACTTTTATAATTTTTAAAGGGTTTAGGGGTAGCACTGGGGGCCTTGGAACGAATCACACGTTTTACATGTAAAATGCGGTTCAATTTATGAAAAATCCAGGTTCCAAATAAGGCTCTGGAACGGATTAATTTCGTACGGTGAAGTACTATTGTGTGTGTGTGTGTGTGTGTGTGTATAAATATCACACATATATATACAAGAGTATATGTAGGTATATATGACTGATAGCTATATTACTGTTTTTTTATGTATTTTGTAAATTATGAACACAGGGCCCTCTCATTAACATGTAACTCTTTTTGTTAAATAATAAATGAACAACATTAAACTGTATAAAAGTCAGAAAGATAATGTCATTCTTTTTGTACCGCGGCCTGCTGGTGATGATGGAAAGGTTTAGAAGCAGGAGAGGGGAATGATAAATGAAGTCACTCAATCGAACATAAATATTTAATAGCTAAACCCACAAAACGTGAGCGTCAGTGCACCACTACACATACTGATTGTTGGTTAATTTTGAGTGAATGTGCATTGTGCATATATACAGGGATCCCTCGCTACTTCACGCTTCAATTCATGTGGATTCAGTTCATCGCTTTTTTTTTTTAAAAATATTCATAGAATTTAAAAATTGGGAAATTAAGGAAGAATGGGGGGGGGTTTAAAGGAAATACCACAAAACAAGGCCAATTATGCAAAAAAAAAACCCAAACAAACCAAAACAAAAAACAACCTCCCACCCCAACAAAACTACAGTACTTACATTTTATGTGAGGTCTGAGTGTGTGTATTTATATTTTATTTACATCTTATGCATTATTTTTGAATGTTTAATTGTTATTATAAGCATTTATAGCATTGAATGTGTATTTATTGATATTATATACACATATACATGTGGGGCAGTGGTGGTCTAGTGGTATAGGGCGCTGGATTGCTGATCCTAAGGTTGAGGGTTGAGTCCCCACAAGGTTGTCATTGCCCCCCCTGAACTCCGAGCCCCTCCTGTATGGCTGAGCTTCTCATCCCCATTTGTAAGGGGGAGCTCCACCATCCAACGAAGGAAGCTCATTTGAGCCACTTGTATCCACGATCTTGTTTTTTCGCTCACTATTCAAAGCTTGTGAAAATAGGTGAGGGTTGAAACGTGGACTAACTGGTAAATTGAGAGCTTTGCCTTGTGGCTCAGCTCCCTCTTCACCACGACAGACCCATACAAACTCTGCTTTACAGCAGAAGCTGCGGTGATACACCTGTCGATCTCCCACTTCATCCTTCACTTACTTGTGAGCAAGACTTTGAGATTTTTAACCTCCTCTACTTGGGGTGGGGCCTCACTCCACTCCCGGAAGGTGCATTCCAGCTTTTATTGGCTAAGAACTATGGCATTTGGGGATACTGATTCTCTCATCCCATCCACTTCACACTCCTCTGGGAATCGCTCTAATGAGAATAGGAGGTCCCCGCTTGATGAAGCCAAAAGGACAACATCCTTTGTGAGAAGCAGAAACAAGCAGAAACTATGTACCAAACCAGAAGCCCTCAACATCTCATCTGTACCAAGAAATTCTGTTCATAAAAATTATGAACAGAATCAGTGACAAAGGACCACCTTGGCAAATTCGAACCCTTACCAGAAACAAACTCGACCTGCTGTTACCAATGAAAAACAAAAGCTGGCTTTGGCAACACAGAAAGCTAATATCCCTGTAGAGTACACTGTATACCCAGAGCACACCCACCCCACAAGATTAGTCTGAGGAACACAATTTACAGCCTTCTCTAAATTCATATCAAAAACATGTGGACAGATTGGGCAAACTCCCATGCCCCCTCCAGGATCCTGTATAATGTATAGAGCTGATCAAGAGTGCTGCGGTCAGGACGATAACAGGGTCAACACATCGGTCTAGTACTCCTGCATCGATTTTCCCAGGTAGGTTGAGGAGTGTGATTACATGATAATTGGAACACACCCTTGGTCAATCTTTTTAAAAGGGGAGGACGAGCACCCCGGTTTGCAATCCAGAGGTACAGAGTCCAATGACCACACGATGTTGCAGAGAGGTGTCAACCAAGAAATTCCTACAACATCCAGAGCCCTGAGATATCAGCTATGAGCTGTGCCTCAATAATGAAGGCACGAAACATCGGCTATTCAGATTCCATGTCCGCTGCCTCCTTTGGGATGTGGTTGTAGGTCTACCGGATGTGGAAGTTAAAGGCCCCTCTGACAAAGGTAAGTCTGTTGGGTTTTTACACCCGAACCTCATGTCTCATCAGGCCAGTGCTTATCCCCGGTTTCCATAGCGTGAAGCGACTAGGAGTTCAACTCCCCCTGGATGGGATGCTAGTCCATCGCAGGTTACCTTCCCAGTACATTTTTACTGGTACCCGTTTATACTGCTGGGTGAACAGAGGCACACTTGTGGTTGAGACCTTGCCCAGGGGTCTTAGCACAGTGAGGGTCTCAGTTGGACTCGAACTCACAACCTCCTGATCATGAGCGCAGCACCCTAACCACTACGCCACCAGCCCCACTTACCTCTGCCAAAGCCTCTGCCAAATGTTCCCAGGAGAACCCAGCTAAACACTCAGGCCTGCCAAGTTTGGAGGGCACCTTCTGCTGTCATCAGAGCCAGCTCAACACTACTAGTAGTTAGTGATCAGCTGACAGCTCAGCTCCTCTCTTCACCTCAGCATCCAAAGCATGCGGCTGCAAGTCGGGCGAAACGAATACAAAGTTGATCATCGAATTGCGGCCTAATGTGTCCTGTGGCCAGGTGCACCTATGGACACCCTAGTGTTTGAACATGGTGTTCATGATGGACAAATGGACAAACTGTGACAGGCACAGAACAACAAAACACTAACTACACAAAGCCCAGCAATGACACACCATTCAGGATTAAACTGGAGAGGCCGAACTTTATAATTTCACCCTTCAGGATCACACTGTCATTGCCCATATGGACGTTTAAGTCTCCCAGGAAATCAAGGGAGTCCCCCCCACTGGGGGGTTTCTGTAAAACCCCGCCAAAAGACTCCATAAAGGGTGGGTACTCTGCACTGTCATTAGGTACATAAGCACAACATCAGTCAGGACCCATTCTCCTACCTGGAGGTGGAGGAAAGCTACCCTTTTGTCAACCAGGGACAACCCCAACATGTGGGTACTGAGACAGCGGGAACAAAGATGCCCACATCGACTTGCTGCTTCTCGCCATGAGCAACTCCAGAATGGTATAAGATCCAGCACTTCTTGAGATGGGTGGTTCCAGAGCTCAAGCCATGTGTCGAAGAGAGTAAACTGTATCTAGCCAATATCTCTCAACATTATTCACTAGCTTAGGCTCTCCGTCCCTGCCAGAGAGGTGAAATTTCATGCCTCAAGAGTCAGAATCAGTAGACAAGGATCTGTCCAGCCTCTGGCTGGCATCCAACTCCTATAGCCCCCTCCCAGAGGTGGTGGGTCTATGGGAGGGCAGACCCATGTCTCCTTTTCATGCTCGACCCAGCCGGGCTGCATGGGCAGAAGCACCTCCCCAGGGCATGACACCAGGTGGGGGGGGGGGAGTCCTGGTGTCCCACGTCTGGGCAAGGGAAAATGTCTTTTAGAAATACTAGAGCTTGAGCACAGTAACAAATCTCTTCAACAGGCTTGGTTTGTATTATATTCATTCATTGGTTTGCTTTCTAAACTGGAGTGTCACAGATGCGTAGTGGTTAGCACGTCAAGCACTTCACAGAAAACCTAAAAGAATTAAATTAAAAAAAAAAAAAAAACAGTCCAACTCCACTAGTCAGGCAAACTTGCATCGAGCCATCGAGCACCAAAAAAATTAATAAATAAATAACTAAACAAAGCAAATGATCGGGCAGTGCTGGCCTGGTGGTAAAGGTACTGGATTACTGATCCTAAGGTTGGCGGTTCAAGCCCCACTCTTAATGGGTTGTCACTGTCCTCCCCAGTGCCGCCAACTAGGATATCAGAGTCCGGCCATGTCTCTCACTGTCTATGGTGAGAGGTTCATGTAAAAGAACCATTGCTGACTTTCAGCAAAAGTTGGCTGCATAGTCGTCAGCTGCTCTGTTTCTGCCCTGCGATGGCCTGGCGAGCCGTCGAGGGTGTACTGTGCTCTCAACCGGAGTCGGCTGGGATGGGCACCAGCCTTCCTGCAATCCTAATTAGGATTAAGCGGTTACAGAAAATGAATGACTGAATGAAGATAGGTGAGCCAAGTGAAGCTGAATATCAGCTTAAGATGTGGTGAAAACCTTTCCTGCTTTTACTCCAGACCATAGTTGGGAAACCTGGGAGAAGATTTATGAGTTTAAAGTAGCTGTGCTACTCAATTAACAACAGCCTTGGTTATCCCTCTACAGAGATATCTATCAGGCGCATTTATTGAAAGACCAAAGCAGAATGCGCGACATAGTTCTCAGCCAGCTTTACTAGAATCAACGACTTTCATTGCAGGAATACGGACTGTCATTCTGGTATTCTATATATATATAGCACAATGCACAGTAGACTCAAATTCACTCCGTATAAGATACACAACTGGTACATAATAAGCGATCAGGAAAACAAGCTTGTTAAATATTCAAATGAAACTTGAGTTGGTTTTATGCCAGTACATCAGTTTCTTTGTACAGTGAACCAACTTGAGTCTGAGAAGAACAGCTGGATCATGTTACCTGGTCATTAGACAGAACTAACCATAACATCAGGTAAAAATAGACGTGCCAAGATGCAGAATTACAATGAAATGTGAGCAGAGGCCATTGAAGAGGCATCTCACACACGCGCACACACACACACACACACACACAGGTCTGCACCAGTATATGGTACAGTACACAGTAAGGTCAAAGCTTATGTTTGAGGAAGCAGGGGCATTCTTCAGGTAACTAAATAATAATAATAATAATGAGAAGAAGAAGAATGTGCGCTTATGAAGAGAGCAGAGAGAGAGAACTACATAATGATGCTGAGCAGGTCAGCACCCAAATGCTGAGTCACTGTTTCAGGTAGAAACCATATCTTGAGGCTGCTTGGGGGGGGCAGGGAAAGACATTCAGAGTAAATAGATAACCAATGGGTTGGTGGCTGTTCAGCCATCTGGTGCAGTGCAAAGAAAATGTCTTCTCATCATCCCGTCCCACATCGGTGAAACGCCTTAAAATCTCAAGAGTGATGCGAGTGAATTTACAGGACCTGCCAGACAGGATGGTCACAGTATTTTTTTTATTATTATTTATAAGCAAATATCAACTTCAATATGTTACCAGAATGTTACAGGGAACTGAAAATTAGGGACAGGGATAGGATGCTAGAATATGCTCTTGATATTTTCATGACATGCATCAGGATATTTTGGATTTATAGACCTGAGAATCGCAGATAGTGAAAAGCTCAGATTTTATGCTATTAGCTACCAGCACGAAAGAAACCCACAGGAAATAATACACTGATTCAAAATCTTCCTAAAGTTCAATCACCAGAAAAAAAAGTTCATTACAATGATGATATTTATGATACTCTCAGAAAGTGTATGATGTAACTTGACCAGACAATGATATATTAGATTATACTGTAAGGAACAATTTTATCTCAACTGCATAGCCACATCATACTATACTTATATTAGAATCCACAATTTCAGAATTTTTTTCAGGCATTAAAACAATCCAGGCTGTACTACGATTACAGAAGCAGCATCAAGGTGCATCGCTGGGTGATGTCCATGGAGCTGTAAACCCAGGATGCAGGGAGAATTCATGTATGGCGAGTACTCACGTTGCAGTGTGTTCTCCAGCTCAGTGCCAGCCTGCAGAAGACTATAATAGCCCTCCATGTCTCTCTGAGGCTGTTGAAGAGAGGCTGCACCCATTCCCTAGTTATGCTTCAGGGGAAAAGCCTACACTGCCTGGACTTCCAGGGCCTCACATCCTTTCTTCCTCCGCTTCCTAAAAGTAGTGAAAAGTACAGAGCACACAGCTGGTTCAGAAAGTCTCTCTCGTCAGTCACTTTGAATGAAGTAGAGTGTGTATTCCAGCTTCCTGAAACGGCTATGACCAGGAGAGAACCCAACTCACCCTACGATAAACACACACACACACACACACACACACACACACACATCAAGACCTCATTCTGTTCCAAACTGTACAGATCCGAGAAGTGCCACTCCATAACATCCCTGCTCCTCCCTCTACACTCCACTGCCTCTGTCTCTGTGGATGAGAGTGCGTCAGTGCTGCAGCTCGGTGTGAGGCTGCTGACACTTCAGCTCCAGGCTCCTCCCTGTACTGCTCTTTCAAATCTACTCACTGGTCAACCTGGAACAGTGGGAGTGGTAAAAGCTGCTGTGTCGTCTCAGTGAAAGCTTGTGCATCAGAGAGATATGATACTCTCACACACACTGAAGCATTGTGTGGGAAAGAAAAACATTTTTTTTCCCTGCTGCTTTGTACTCACTCACAAAAAAAAAACAACAACAGAGCAATGTGGAGGTGGAAACATAAACGGCATGGATAGCATACGTATTGTCAAAGAACAATTGCAGGTAGCTGCCTAATTCCACTGGCTATTTTTCAATATTCATGATTAGTACAGTTTCCATTATTTTTTAGGAAATCATCTTCCATAATCTATATTTATGACATCCATGTACAGTATATCTTTAATGTTAAATATACTTTGGAAAAAGTCCAGATTGCAAACAAGCAATAGTCAATCTTTTTTTTATATGACAAAACAAACATGGGTGGGGGGTAGCAGCTCATGTGTCAGAGCCGTAAGTTGCATGTTATAACTTACATGTGTGATTACAATTTGTTATAAGTGTGCCAGCTTTGCACAATAATGTGACTTCTCCCAAATACTAGTCCTTCTCAAAAAAAATTAGCATATTGTGATAAAGTTCATTATTTTCTGTAATGTACTGATAAACATTAAACTTTCATATATTTTAGATTCATTACACACAACTGAAGTAGCTCAAGCCTTTTATTGTTTTAATATTGCTAATGTTAGCAAAAAAGTAAAGAAAAACCAAAAATCCCCATCTCAAAAAATTAGCATATTTCATCCAACCAATAAAAAAGTGCTTTTAATACAAAAAAAGTCAACCTTCAAATAATTATGTTCAGTTATGCACTCAATACTTGGTCGGGAATCCTTTTGCAGAAATGACTGCTTCAATGCGGTGTGGCATGGAGCCAATCAGCCTGTGGCACTGCTGAGGTGTTATGGAGGCCCAGGATGCTTCGATAGCGGCCTTAAGCTCATCCAGTGTTGGGTCTGGTGTCTCTCAACTTTCTCTTCACAATATTCCACAGATTCTCTATGGGGTTCAGGTCAGGAAAGTTGGCAGGCCATTTGAGCACAGTAATACCATGGTCAGTAAACCATTTAGCAGTGGTTTTGGCACTGTGAGCAGGTGCCAGGTCGTGCTGAAAAATGAAATCTTCATCTCCATAAAGCTTTTCAGCAGATGGAAGCATGAAGTGCTCCAAAATCTCCTGATAGCGAGCTGCATTGACCCTGCCCTTGATAAAACACAGTGGACCAACACCAGCAGCTGACATGGCACCTCAGGGTCCGGTCACCTCTTCTGGTTGTGCAGCGTTTTCTGTCACACTTTTTCCTTCCCACAGACGTCCCACTGAGGTGGCTTGATACAGCACTCTGGGAACAGCCTATTCGCTCAGAGATTTCTTTCTGTGTCTTACCCTCTTGCTTGAGGGCGTCAATGATGGCCTTCTGGACAGCAGTCAGGTCGGCAGTCTTATCCATGATTGCGGTTTTGAGTAATGAAAACCTGAGGCTGGGAGTTTTTAAAAGCCTCAGGAATCTTTTGCAGGTGTTTAGAGTTAATTGGTTGATTCAGATGATTAGGTTAATAGCTCGTTTAGACTACCTGAACATGATATGCGAATTTTTTGAGATAGGAATTTTGGGTTTTCATGAGCTGTATGCCAAAATCATCAGTATTAAAACAATAAAAGACCTGAAATATTTCAATTTGTGTGCAATGAATCTAAAATATATGAAAGTTTAATTTTTATCAGTACATTACAGAAAATAATGAACTTCATCACAATATGCTAATTTTTTTTAGAAGGACTAGTATGTGTATATATATATATATATATAGATATACATATTATACATATAAGATATACATATATCTTATTTCTTCATTTCCTTTCGGCTTTTTCCCTTTTTTCAGGGGTCGCCACGGCGAATTATCTGATTCACACATTTCAATTTGGCATAGGTTTTTACATCGGCTGCCCTTCCTGAGCTTTAGCAAGGGACAGAAACACACTGACGGCTTTTCAGCTACTCTTTACGAAAGTCAGCAATGGTTCTTTAACATGCCTCACACTATAGACAGTGAGAGACATGGCCGGCCTTTGATAACCCAGTTAGCTCTCTCTCTCTCTCTCTCTCTCTCTATATATATATATATATATATATATATATATATATATATATATATAATAAAAACTTTCTATTGAAACTCCATTTATCACTACAGATCTTTTTCGAGGGGTGGTGAAACCATCCTCTCTCTTCAGGTGATTATAGAAGAATTCTATAATCTATTTTCTCTTAAAGAATTCTATAATCACCTGAAGAGAGAGGATGGTTTCACCACCCCTCGAAACAGATCTGTAGTGATAAATGGAGTTTCAATAGAAAGTCTTTGTCCTGTCCTTTTATTTTTACTGTTTGCTCTACCAAAAAGTATTGAGCACTCTCTTTCAGAAGGATCTACTCAGAAAATGTTATATATATATATATATATATATATATATATATATATATATACATATATACACATTTACATACATACACACACACACACTCAGACAACACAAACGACAGACTGAACGGGTCCCTCCTTCTTCCCAGTTCAGTTTTATATATATAACCCTCAGCAAATATTCAGAAATGTAAGCCGACTAGCATGGGTCCAAGTCTCAAACACAGAGATGAATTATCTATCTGCTCGGATCGGCACAATCTACCATGCATACTCAGTCAAGCAAAGAGAGTTGTAAAATGAACGAAAATCTGAAAACAGGAAAGAGAACTCTCCGCTCTGCTGGTGATCCACATCAGTGCAGGCTGTGTTCTAAACGAGTTCAATGGCACCCTTGCGCACTTGAAAGACCGTAAGTCTGTATAACCCACAGCAAGTACACTACTTTTGCAACTACACGACTTTCGGTTTTGAGCGCCTCACATATTGTAAGCATCGATTGGCTGTTTTAAGCTTCATGTAAAGTGACTCGGTATAAATAAGTGACTTATTTGAAATTAATGTTGATATTATTTGATATATTTGATATTATTTTACAATGTTATGTTTATAATAATTGATTTAGGGGTGTTTTATGAGATACGGTAATGTATTTATGGATGTATAGTGCAGTATGAGCGTCATATGTCAAATGTCACTGTAACAACTTACATTCACTTTCAACTTGCGTTCGGCCGTCTGGAACCAATTAAAAATGTAAGTTGGCTAGTGTTGATATATATATAAGGTATATATAAAGTAGGCCCCCGTTATTCGCGGAGGTTTGGTTCCGCCCCTCCCGCGAATGAAGATAATCTGTGACTTCTGTGCCCGGAAGTAAAACCCCATGTATCATATTGCATGCGCGAATGACCAACCTGAAGTAAAATACTATGTATCTATTACGTACACTAAATTATGCTTCTTAAACACATTCTATGGACAGTCTTACTCATTAATACAGTATTAATGCAGTAAAATGTAGTAAAGATTAAGAAAAACTTATTTTTTACTGTGATATTTATTGATAATAAAATATAAACATATTATATTTGCATATAATGTAGAATATAACTCTCGTGTTTCCATGGCACTTCCGGTGGAACTGATGAAATGATGAACTTGATTTTCATGGTGTTTAGTTGTTTAAGAATGAAATAAAATCATGATTTCCCACCCTTCTTTACGTCTGTTCAATTTATCGACTACCAAACGAGTGTGAAGTTTCTTTTGTGACCGAGTTTTTATTTATTTATATATATATATATATATATATATATATATATATATATATATATATACACACACATACATATACACATACATACAGTGGTATGAAAAAGTATCTGAACCTTTTGGAATTTCTCACATTTCTACATAAAATCACCATCAAATGTGGTCCAATCTTTGTCAAAATCACACAGATGAAAAATCAGTGTCTGATTTAACTAAAACCACCCAAACATTTATAGGTTTTCATATTTTAATGAGGATAGCATGCAAACAATGACAGAAGCTGCCCTGCCCACTATAAAACACACACCTGGTAAGAATTGTCTTGATGAGAACCATTGTCTGATGTGCACCATGGCTCGCTCAAAAGAGCTGTCTGAAGACCTGCGATCAAGAATTGTTGATTTGTATAAAGCTGGGATACAAAACCATCTCTAAAAGTCTGGATGTTCATCAATTGACAGTCAAAGAAGTTGTCTACAAATGGAGATAGTTTGGCACTGTTACTTCTCTCCCAAGGAGTGGCCGTCCACCAAAGATGACGCCAAAAGTTCAGCGCAGAATACTCAGAGAGGTAAAAAAAAAAAAACCCTAGTGTGTTGTTGCTCGTTCAATGTTCGCAAAAAGGCACTTGGACACCACAGAAGTTTTGGCAAAATATTTTGTGGACTGATGAAACCAAAGTTGAATTGTTTGGGAGGAACACACAACGTCATGTGTGGAGGAAAAATGGAACAGCTCACCAACATCAACACCTCATACCCACTGTGAAGCATGGTGGAGGGTGCATCATGGTTTGGGGCTGTTTTGCTGCCTCGGGGCCTGGACAACTTGCAATCATTAATGGAAAAATGAATTCAAAAGTTTATCAGGATGTTTTGCAGGAAAACCTGAGGCCGTCTGTCAGACAGTTGAAGCTAAAAAGAGGATGGATGCTGCAACAAGACAATGATTCAAAACACAGAAGTAAATCAACTTCAGAATGGTTTCAGAAGAACAAAACACACGTTATGGAGTGGCCAAGTCAAAGTCCAGACTTGAACCCCATTGAAATGCTGTGGCATGACCTCAAGACAGCGATTCATGCCAGACATCCCAGGAATCTGACTGAACTACAGCAGTTTTGTAAAGAAGAATGGGCCAAGATTAGTCCTGATCGATGTGCCAGACTGATCTGCAGCTACAGGAAGCGTCTGGTTGACGTTATTGCTGCCGGGAGGGGGGGGGGGGCAGTTACTTATTCTTCCCCCTTCTGTCATTGTTTGCATGCTATCCTCATTAAAATATAACCTATAAATGTTTGGGTGGTTTTAGTTAAAGCAGACACTGTTTTCATCTGTGTGATTTTGACAAAGATCAGATCACATTTGATGGTGATTTTATGCAGAAATGTGAGAAATTCCAAAAGGTTCACACCTTTTCATACCACTGTGTGTGTGTATATATATATATATATACACACACATACATATACACATAATATATATATATATATATATATATATATATATATATATATATATATACATACATATACACACACACATATATATATTTATTTATTACACAGACACACACACACACACACACATATAGTCTTGAAAGTGAAATGAAATCTTTAAGCTACGACATCCGGCTTAAATGGAACTGTTTATATTTAGGAAGCTGTAAAGATTAAAACTACTTTTTCCAGTATTGCAAGTGAGCTCATAATATTCAGTACCATCAGCGACATAGTTGATGAGACATGGATTTTTATACATCCATGTCCACATGATAGTTGTCAATGACTGTATATTTTAGAAAAAAAAAACCAAAACATTACATTTATGTACTTTTAAAGAAACTCAGCAAACAAGACCTTTGATTTGAAAACAGTTTTATTATATAAAGATTTTTTTTTTTTGGAACAGACCAGTGATCGTTACATTCAGCTTGGAGAGTCAGAGCAAGAAAGTCCTTACACAGGAGACATGGCTGCCTTTGTTTGTATTGGACTCCCATCAGCACCACATACTGACACTGACCCGGGTTTCGTCCTCAGGCAGTCCTACACATTTGTATACATTTGATCTCTCATTTTCTTACAAAAATCTTGAAAAAGTGTGCATTAAAAATACAGTCAATTATTTTTTTTCAGGCAAGTATGACAATCAAACAGTGAAAAGCTGTGAAAATAGCATCTCTGATGTAATTTAAAGGTATTTGAAACATTGCAAGCAGGTCCCATTCACCCATCCCCATCACTATACACACACACACACACACACACACACACACAGAATCACAAACAGGCAAGTATACTGCAGGTGTGTACTGTGCACACATGCACCATGACACAGCCTAATATATATATATATATATATATATATATATATATATATTTTTTTTTTTTTAAACCTCAGAGCGTCACTGCTATATGGCTGTGCAACCCAGACATTTCTCAATAAATCTTTCAAATTAAATAAAAAATACAATATACAGCTTTGTTTTTGTTTTTTTTTTCAAAATAGCAAATAATAACAGAATTACAAAATGCTCACTGGCTAACTGAAATAAGGGCTTAAAGATGCGTGGCATCATGACACAGTCAGAGGTCTTACATACGCCAGTGCTCTCACAGTAATGCACATTTCGCTGGTTTAAATCAGGTTCAGTTGTAAAGGGCCACAAAACCTTCCAGATCTGAATCATTTCAAATCATGTCCAATTTACAAATAAAGATAACATGCCAAAAAAAAAAAAAAAAAGTTTCATTATGCCCACTTTGGGCTACGAACACATACATACACACACAGGTTTAGTCAGTTCTCATTAAAGGGCGTAATTACACTGTGACCTCGTGAACCTTTCCAACTTTAAACCAGCTGTGAAACGCTGATCTAGCAGCTATCCCTGCTCTCAAACATCCAATGAACCCAGCATGTGGGATTACACAGGCTAAGCTAACTGTTTCCGATGATAAAACGATACGATTCATAAAAATATAACTTTTATGACTAAAACCACTTAAATAAATAAGTCAAATTGATTCACACAGTCAAAACGAAAATCTGCAATAATCAACAAATGGAAACCATGACACAGAGAAATGGAATGTATGGATGACAGCAAAAGTAGGAAGGATAGAAAGAAGGCAAAAATAACAACCAATGAAAAGTACCTCCAAGCCCATCGCTGGAGAATACACTCGGCTCGCGGGTTTTTTGATTTAAAGGTCACCTTTAGTCTTACAGAACACACACATACCAACCACATGAGCAGAACTTGCTGTGGAGAGCAGGCACTCCAGAAGACGTTTTTGGTGTCCAGCATACACATGACGGAAATACACATCTACTTATTAATCATTTATAATCTGATGCCTCGAGAGATCCCTGCATCGGTGAAAACCCGGCTCAAAGAAAAACCTGCACACTTTAGAACTTTACTCTAGAGCACACACTTCCTTTCTCTCTCTTTCTCTCTCACACAGACACACATAAACACACATTATATATATATATATATATATATATATATATATATATATATATATATATATATATATATATATATATATATATATCACACACACACACACACACCTCTCTAAAACAAGTGAACACAACATGTTGTTGAAAGGCAGTTTTGTAAACCAGTAGAATCGGGACCATCGGTACAGCATGTTCGATAAAGCACACAATCTTGATCATCTGACACGAGCTATATTAGATACCTGGGGATGAAAAAAAAAAACAAACAAAAAACAAAACTCTTCTGGGATAACTAGGAAATGTGGCACTGGTGCTCCTGTGCAGGAGCAGTGAATGCAGAAGTGGTGGATATGTCATAAACAATGGCTATAAATTTGGCACATGCTGTGAGGGCCTGCGACACAGTGTGTATACATCAAGTCACACTAGGAAGAGTAAATGAGGAATGAGAAGGAAATAAGAGCCAAAAATGAGGATGGTCAAACTTCTGGATCCAGGCGTGGTATGAAAAGGCTTTGTTGGTTTGAATTTCATTTTCATTTGGTTACTCCCTTTTTTCTTGTCTGTTTTTGATCAGGCAGGGGGACATGCAGCCAGTACAGCTTGGGTTCTTTCACTCCAGGCTTCCCCCTCCATGCCCATCAGTAGCATTCTTTCAGGAGCTTGTAGGACAATATGGTGATGGTGGCAACCTGTGGTGAGAAAAGAAATACTTACAGTGACGCTTCATTCCCACGCAGTTTCTGAAATGAAACACTATTGTCAATGTTCACACCAAACATCGGAAGCGGTGGGTAATCACTGTGACAAGGTTGTTGGTGCCAGACAGGAAGTATTACAAAAACTGCTGAATGTTCTGGGAACAGCATGGTGGGTCAGGGCCATTTAATGAACAGAAGTGGCCAGACTGGTTCAAGTCAACAACACAGTTAAAGTAAGTGAGTCACTTGAATAATCACTCGTTCCAACTGTGGTAAGCACACACATTAAAAACCACTGAGGCAGATGGGTTACAGCGGCAAAAGACATGAGGGTTCACTCTTGTGATTTCAGGAAAGCCCTCTGAACCCCAATACCTTCATTCTGACACTAACATGTGTCCTGGTTGAAATAAACAGTTCTGACTAGTGTGAATGTGCACTGGGATCTGATCATTCATGTGGAGATTCCAGGTATGAAGTGGTCTACACACACCCATCTTGAAATGCCAGGGATCCTCCCCTTCAGCTTTTGAGTTTACGCCTGATGGATTTTAACAACTTTGACTAATATTTTGAACTACATGCACACTATAATTCCCTCCACACTGACTAAAGCACTGATGATGGCTGAAGAAATCCCTGATGCTGCCACCACCATGCATCACCATGGGTATGGCTGTTATTTTGGCAACAAAAATCTTTTTGGAATTATGGCCATACAATATCAGTCCATAAGACTTTTTTTAACCAAATGATTTCTGGAGACTTGATAAAGGTTTTAACTTTATAGAGGCTTGAATATTTTTCAATGCGAGAAAAACCTTATAGGATATACAACAACGTGAGAATTGTTTCCGAATGTAGAACACAATAAGTACTTGTCAGAAACTCCTGCAGCTTCTATAAGGTGGCTTTAAGATTGTTGAACCAGAGTCCACGCGCAGTTCTTTGTATTGTTTTATATTTTCTACTGTGATGGTGACTCTCTTCACCTGGTTAAAGAAGCACTGCATATGTAATACATTGAAAATATATTTATACTCTTCTCCTGACTGTTAACTTTCAACAAGGAGATCCATTAGATGCTCTGAAGGCTCTCTGCAGACCTGGGTTTTTGCTATAAGATGCAATTAAGGTAATGTCATTATTAGTGCAGTGCAGAGAGGCCGGCACCCATCTCAGTCGTGCACTCACTCAACCATTCACACCCACTCTCACGCCTAGAGGCACCGTGGCACCACCAATCAGCCTTCTGTGTATGCTTCTGGACTGTGGGAGGAAAATGGAATACCTGGAGGAAACCCATGCAAGTCTAGACAATTAGATAAATTGTAAACACAGCTACAACCCGAATTATAAGAGGGTGTGCACGCTCATCCTACCCAATTAATTGAGTTTTCCATTGGTTATTTTTGCCCAAAAAGAGGTCTGTTTTCCTTTTCTTTGACCTGTACAGGCTACAGATGACCTTAAAGATAGAAAAAAAAAAAATCTGAAAATTGTCTCAAATTTTACTGCACAACAGTGAAGCTGTGAGTGGGTGTGAGGGGGCCTGAGGACAGAGTGAGCTGATGTTCTCCCTCTCTGTAAGTCTCCAGGTTGAAATGTGTTTTTTTGCCATTGTAACCCAAACTTCTCAAAGTTTCATGTGTATTTTGAGATACTTCTTTTTTTTGCTAATACTAGTCATCAAGAGTGTCCATCTGAGAAACCTTTGCCTTCCAGGTCAGTTCAAACCAGTCTGACCATTCTTCTCTGACCTCTCACATCTATACTGTGCTACTTCTGCCCTATAACAGGTCTCTCTCTCTCTCTCTCTCTCTCTCTCTCCTGTTCTATGGAGAGTAAACTCTGCTTTGCATTAAAAAAAAAAAATCATAGGGGATCATCTATTTAAGAAAATACTCAACACAACCCATATGGCACCAACATCAGAATCTCTTTTCCTGTATATGCATGAACTCATGCTTAACATAATTGCTGAGTGCCTGGTACCACGGCAATGATTAATTTTAAGGATAAAAGAGGAAAAGTGAAAAAAAAAAGAGACCTGAATGAAAATCAGTCAGAAAGCACAATACGCTCTACACATAACACAAATGCTCCCAAAGTAAAAATCCCAAATCAAAACAAGATATGAAGTTAATCATCGATTCAAATGCTTCAACTTGCTGATGAGATTACAAGCTCGGAGCATTGCTTGATTCCAAGTTTTGATTTGTTTTCAGTAGCCAGGCGAAGGAGCGGAGGTCTGTGTACACTGTGCTATTGCTTTAATATATAATGTCAAAAGTTCATATGCACGAAAATGAACAGCATAACAGACAATGTCACAACAGTATCAGGTTTTCAAGGATTTCTTTAAACTTTCTTTTTCTGAGGCAGAACGTTTATTTAGACAGGCACATTAAAGGCTAAATAGCGACAGTTCAGGAAGGGGCTGGGGGGTTGGTGACTGGATGGGCTGATGGCACCACAAAGCTTTGATTACAGCTGTGAGTCTGTTATGATACTTCTGTACCAACTCTGCACATCCATACTGTACAATACTCCTCGTTTCTTCTTTACGACGTGTTGAAGTTCGGTTTAGTTAGGTGATGATCTTGCTGTACTGCTTCTTTGTCATTCTGCAGATTTTCAATAGGGTTGAAGCTTGAACTCTGACTTGGTCATTTACTTTTTTTTTTTTTTTACACAATGGTACATTGACTTACAAGTGTTTTATCATGAATTTTCCATGATACAAGCTTCGATCCCACCAAATTTTGTCCCATCCAACAAGAAAAATTTTTACTTATGAGCTCTGCTGGGTAAATGGCTTTTCCGGGCCGATTAGAGTGTATCAGTGTGTATATAGATCAGTGTGTATTCCTCCACGCTCCGAGAACACCTTGTGCAGTGCCTCTTAATTCTTTTCTGTAATGGCCCCTATAGAAAGAACCCACAAGCGCTCCACACGCGACTATAAATTGTGTTTACGGCACTTCATATCGTTTGCTCGGTGCTTTTTTACCATAGAGAACACAGTGAGAGCGCCACTGCCACCTACTGTAGAAGATGCGCAATTAAATTTAGTTATATTACAGTATGGCAAAAAAAAGCATGTTCCCCAGGGTCATACGCACACTCCCTTGGCATCACACCGAGGGCCCTACTATTTGAGAAGAACTGGCCTTGTGAGAGCTCACCACGAGCGTTTCCTCGCTGGCATTTGTAGCATGCAAATGCAAAAAATTCTCCATCTCTTCCTCCTGTTATGTACCACCTCATGTCTGCCCATGTGACATCTTTGCCCACGTGACATCTTTTCGCTCACGGGACAGCTTTGCCACAGTCGATGATCAGAAGGGTTAGTTGACTTATTGTTGATTCTTGTTTTATTATTATTTATTATGAATTATAATTAATGTAATGGTACATGTATTATTATGAAATATTTATTGTTTTTACATGTTTAGCTTTAATATATTAGGTCAAATATACGTGTTTGTGTCAGGTTATATGAGTTTGGGAGGTGGTTGGAATGGATTCATTGGTTTTCTATTATTTCCTATGGGAATTTTTGTTTTATCTAACGGACATTTTGACTTACGAGCTTGTTTTCGGAACGGATTAAGTTCGTAAGTCAAGGTAGTCAAGGTACCCCTGTATAGTTTGATATTGAGGCCAAATAATTTGACATAAATTACACCTTCTTTGGACTTCAAGTTCAAGGTGTGTTTGGGCAAACTTCATTTCAGACTTGATTTGCCTCTATTTGAGGAATGGCTCAATACAAGCTGCATTTTACGGTGGGCTTATGAGATTGTTGAAACATGCACACGATGAACCCACTTTACTCAAACTTCCTGGAACTGCTTCAAGTTGCTGTATCCAAGTGTCGTTTGGATACAGTGACCAAAAAGATATAAGGAAACACCGGCCCAAGTACTAAAAATTGTGATAGCAGCATCATCCTTTATGGCTGCTTTAGAATCATTGGAATAATAAAAAGGAAAAGGGACTATCTGTGAAATCTTCTGCACAAACTGAAACCAACAGAACCTGGGATGCAATCGGATGTTCTTACAAGATAATGACCTTGAATGCACATCACAGCTGGTTGTGGAATGAATAAAGCAGGCTAACAATAAGTTTAATACAAGTCCTGACCACCCCCCAACCTATTTATGGCACATATTTACACGCCTTCTGCCCCAGAAAAATACAGTAACATGGTTGCTAATACTTTGTGCAAATACCTTTGGCTCATGGAGCACTCAATTTTAAAAATATCCTGATTTGGGACTTTGTTGTACCAGTGTTTCATTTTTTGAATGTGACCGGTGATCTGGAGCACCGTTACACATCTCTTTAATAAAACAAGCTATTTATGCAACCAGGTTATTATTACCTACTTTTAACCCTTAAAACATTTTCAACTGAATTTTAATGGTTCATACATCACAATGAATGAAGGAAAAGATCTGAGAAGTTATACATGTCTCATTTTTTATGACATCACAAAATCAAGAAATTCACTGTATTGAAATAGATGAAAAGAGCTGCTTCACAGGTTTTCCCAGTTTCAGTTTGGGGAAAAAAAATAACGAGCACAACATACACAGACCTTCTGAGAGCAGATAGTTGGCATCTTTACCATCAATTATCAGTACTATTACTTTACCTGGCTGCATGAAGGAGGCTCTCCTCTGACAGCTGAGAAGAACAGAGAAAGCGGATTTAAATGCTGGTGCATGAACCAAGCATACAGTCTCACGTATAGTTGATTCAGTCACCATGCACACATTCACAGCAGGCAGAAGCACATGGACAGCACACACTCGGGGTGCAAAATTACCATTAGGCTGCACAAGTTTCTGCAACCAATACACAACTGACCCAGTTGAGGAAGGTTGCGTATCGCAAGGATGATACATGCAATAGAGACCATACAGATGAAGAGGGAAAAAAAATAATAATAAATTAAAAAGAAAATCCAACCAGTAAACAAACACGGACACATCATGGACAAAGCCAATGATGCAGACAGCAGTATTTATGTGTACGAATGGCACAAAACACTCACACACATTTAGATATTCGAAACACCCAAACACACCACACCCATACACAATCCCTGACCACAGGAAGGATTCCCAGACCAAGAGAGCTGAAGCGGCTTTACCGGTTAAAAATCACATGTTAGTAAAGTACCCAATCACAGGGAATTTTCAATATGCAAGAGAAGGGGTTTCATCCAGATGATTGAAAAAATTTTGTTGAACTTGTCAAAAAGTGTTAATTCAAATCTCACGTTGACCCTAATCCCGTTTTAACCAAATTCCATTTCATTCACATGATGTTTATTATTATTTAAAGAATATCCTTTACATTACATAACGGCAAAACTAAATTAAGATACATTACCTATTCAGGATGATCATCAGTTTTACACTAAGAAATGTGGCATAAACAACACCTTTACAGCCAAATAACCCTCAGCTGATCAGGCAAAAGCTGTAAAATACAGGAACCTGCCAGAAGATGTGACTGACTGACCAGGCAGCACTTTGAGGAATAGAGCCCTGTGAGCTTACGGCAATAAAAAGGGCTGTTATTGGTAGGTCTGGTACCTGTTCATAGGACAGTATTGGACTCGTCTGAAAAGGTTCTCATGAGCAGAGGCCTGGCGGAAGATCGGGAGGACGGGATGCCCCCCACACTCGGGCGAGCCGGCTTCTTCTGAAAGGGGTGGGGAGTGAGTGTGTGAGACACTTAGGACACCATGGAATAAATGTATATATGCGTTTGTAAAGTTTAGCCATGTTATACAACCACACACACACACACACACACACACACACACGACAAACAATAGTTCTTATTAGTCTGATGAACAAAACCTAACCGTGCCTTTTCACTGCTTGCATTCCCTGAATCCCATCAGAATTAAAGCCCAGGGCTGAGTAACGCGATACACTACTTTCTGCATTGGGTGCAAACTAATCATGGCATGTTCCCACATGATATAAGAGAGAACGTGATGTTTAAAAATCTTAGATATTAATAAAAATTTATTTAAACATTAAACAGAAAAAAATCACCTACACTCCATGCCACACAAAGAAGCACATGCCTGACATTTCTAATGTTTCATAGTCCTGATGAATAAATAATTTCAAGAACATGACATTGATACACCCATTACAAAACTATATCCTGAAACACATGGCCAGAAAAACATCTCCAATTTCCATCTTTGCAGAACTCGTCCGATTAAACTGTGACATCATTGTTTGTCGCAAGCAGTGAAGAGAGAGAGCTGTGTCATGACGTGTAAAATGATGAGTTAGAGTTTCATAACAAATCACAATCCGACTTGTCCGTTAGTCATGAAAATTATTCCACCTCAAAAGCAGTAAAGGTGTTGGAGCTAACAAACTGTGGGTTACATTTTAATAAGTGCACAAAAATATGAAACACATCCACACAAACTCAGCACACACTCTTTCCGACAGCCCACAGCAGCTGCATAACACTGTAGAACTGGCTGAGCTCGCATGCAGGTACAAATCTGTGCATGTGTGTGCTGCATTCACCTGATTGGGCATGCACAGACAAAGCAGGTGACTGGGGACCAGGAGGGCTGAGAGAACACACAACCACACCAAAGCATCCCAAAATACCCGAAAACACATCCATTCATTATTCTATCCATCTAGCCGCCATGGGGGGGCCTAAGCATAAACCTTTGGGATTCGTTTGTACTCCCCCTCTGCATACATGTCGCATTTAAGCTTTAAAAGAAGCCTACCAAGTGTTCACCCCAAGAACCAAAGCACCAAACACCAACTGAAGAAACTCTCAGGACTACTTGCCCCAACAGTTAGGGAAAAAGACAAAGTATGAAGAGAAGGCAGGCAGCACACAAGAGGAAGAGAGGAACATAAACACAAAGGAAAGCAGGTCAAGAGACCTCAGTCACTCCAGGAAAAGCTGTGAGTGCTGGTAGTCTGTGACAGCATGAAGATAGTGGACGTCCCAGACGAAGGAAGCCGCTGCTTCTTCTACGGCACCGAAAACCACAGGAGAGAGGGAGAGAAGGATCCGAAAAGAGAAGCATAAGGGAATAGACAAGAGTAAGAGGGGGAACAGAGCACAGAAGGGTAAAAATAAGAAAGAAAGAGAAAAGGGTCAAAAGTATGCAATATAAAGTGTGTTTGGGGGAAAATGAACTGTATAGGAACATACAAAAAAAATAAAATAAAATTAGAAAGATGGCCATATCTGGCCTACAATATATACAACAGCATCCTCAATTAGGAACCTGAAAAAAAAACATCAGTAAAATTTACACCATCATTTAAATTCAGAATTAGATGGAATCATTTCTAATGTGTCTGACAGTAGAGGGAATATAACAATTCAAAAATAAATACATAAATCATTATTAAGAGTAAACAATAGGAGTGCATGAAGGGTGTGCAGGTGGGTAATCTGACTGATTGAGCTTGAGGCTACACCATACAGGAATGGCACAATTCAATGGGTCCACCATCTTGAAACAAATAAAAAACAAATAAACTTTGAAGGCAACGTGAATATTACTTTAACCTCGAGCAATTTGGCCAGTTATGCTCTATGTGTTCAAAACTGACTCTATGTCAGGCTAAAAACTAACCCTGAAGGGGCTCCTGTTTATTCTACAATTATTCCATGAAAAGCAATACAATTTTTAGAGAAATTATTCCATACTAAGAACATTTATCTTTTATTCTTTTAGAATTTGAAACTACTTGAGGGTTTATATATACATATACACTGCCCTGCATAATTATTGGCACACCAGGTTAAAATGTGTTAAATAAAAAGCCTTAAAATAAATTACGTTTATTGCAGAAGCTCCTCTCAAACTGAAAATTGTAGAAAAAATGTAACCTTAAATTCAAGTGAATTTTAATCGGGGAAAAAAATCCCAGACTAAGAAATAATTATTTTTCATAAAATCACCTGTTCCATATTTATTGGCACCCATAACAATTCTTTGGAAATAAATGTAATTGAATTATTTCTGTCATTTCTACAGTGGTTTACGAAGTTGTTCAGAGCATCTAGG
>CM045733.1:57802500-57830000 GCA_024760905.1 Plotosus lineatus | reverse complement strand
TGGCACTGTTTAAATAAAACGTTTGGCCTGACGGTACCTGTCTGCTGCCTTGGGAGTCCCACAGGCCAATAAGAACTGATAGGTCTCCCTTTTCAGCTGGACGCCCCCCTTCACCACAGGTGTCCACCACCGGGTTTGGGGATTACCGCCACGACAAGCACCAATGACCTTCCCGCCACAGCTATGGGCTGCCACCTCAACAATGGAGGCAAGAAACATGGCCCATTCAGATTCCATGTAATCCGCCTCCTTCAGGACGTTGATGTAACTCTGCCGAAGGTGGGAGTTAAAGGCCTCTCTGACAGGAGACTCTGCCAAACGTTCCCAGGAAACCCTAACTACACATTTGGGCCTGTCAGGTCTGGAAGGCAGCCTTCCCACCATCGGAGCCAGCTCACCACCAGGTGGTGATTGGTTGACAGCTCAGCTCCCCCTCTTCACTTGACTGTCCTGTAGATCATCGAACTGCGACCTAGGGTGTCCAGGTGCCAAGTGTACTTATTTGCACGTTTATGTTCGAACATGGTGTTTGTGATGGACAAACTGTGATGAGCACAGAAGTTCAACAATGAAACACCATTCGGGGTCAGGCTGCAGATGCCGTACCTACCAATCACACCCTTCCAGGTCACACTATCGTTGCCCACAAGTCTCCGTCGAAATCTTCCAGGCAAGTGTCTCCCGAGGGAAACACCCCCTAAAGACTCCAATAAGGGTGGATACTCTGAACTGTCATTTGGTGCATAAGCACACATAACAGTCAGGACTCATCCCCCCCCACCCGAGGGCGGAGGGAAGCTACCATTTCGTCAACTAGTGAGAACCCCAATGTGTGGGCACCAAGGCTTGGGGCAACAAGAATGCCCACACCAACTTGCCGCCTCTCCCCATGAGCAACTCTAGAATGGAATAAGGTCCAGCCTCTCTCGAGGTGGGTGGTTCCAGACCTCAAGCAATGCGTTGAGGTGAGTCCAACTATATCTAGTCGGTACTTCTCCACCTCACGCACCTGCTCAGGCTCCTCCCCCACCAGAGAGGTGACATTCCATGTCCCAAGTGTCAAGAGTCAGTAGAATCGGTACGGCAAAACCCATGCCTTCGGCTGCCACCCAACTCACATTGCACTCGACCCCTTTAGCCCCCTCCCACAGGTGATGGGTGCAAGGGAGGGTGGACCAATGTCTCCATTTCGGGCTGGGCCCAGCCTGGCTCCATGGGCAGAAGCCTGACCTTTTCCTCTTCAGCACACGACAGTATGACCTCTTAAAGTGTTCTGATGAATGCAAACTGATCCATGATCCCTGGGATGCGATCATTTGGCCTGACACCATAGTATGAGAAAAATCCCCGTATCATGATACTTGCCCCACCAGCTTCACTGATCTCACAGTGTACTGTAGCCTGAATTCAGTATTTGGGGCTCGTTTGATAAACTGTCTCCACCCACTAGACCCAAAAATAACTTAGATTTTACTTTCATCAGTCAACAGAATGTTGTTCCGTTTCTGTTTATTCCAGTAAAATGTGCTCTTTGGCGAATTGGAACCTCTGCCTGTGTTTTTTCCATCAGTGGGATGTTGCGGAGCTTCTTGCCGATAGCTCAGCTTCACAAAGGCATCTTCTAATTATAACAGGACTCACAGGTCACTTTAGACCTTCTCTGATCTTGCTGGAGCTGATTGGTGGCCGAGTTCTTGCCATTTTGGTTCTTCGATCCATTCGAATGGTAGTTTTTTCAGTTTCTTCCACGTTTTTCAGGTTTTGTTTTCCATATTAAATAATTTGGGATCATTTTATCTAAGCAGCCTCTCAATTTCTGCTCTTCTTTATATGTTTTCCCCTCCAATCAACTTTTTAATCAAGGTACACTGTTCTTCTGAACAATGTCTAGAACAACCCATTTTCCTCAGAATTTCAGAGAGAAACGTTTATAACCAGCAGGTACAACATCCCCTGCTTCCTTCCTTGAATACGGACAATGATTGGCTCCTGTTTTTTTAAAGAATGAATGATGTCACTAATTAAACTCCACACTGATATTACTTTGAACACACCCTTTTCAATTAGTGATTTAATTACACAGGATCAGCAGCATGCGGGTCAGGACTGTTGGTTCTGTTGGATTCTATTACTCTATTACACCTGATAGTCAATTAATTACCAAGTAGAAACATCATTTCTACCAAAAACAACGATTGAGCAGGTTAGTGACGTCTGACAGATTATTTTCAACACAACTGTACATCTAGTAGCAGTCGTATTGCTAATATGAGAAATATTTCTACTAAAATACTACTAATACTTATTATTAACATTAATACTAATCAAGTGCAATCATTTCTTTTATTGTAAAAACATCAAATAGAAATAAAAAAAACTCAGTAGTAGTCTCAGTAGGTCACACTTATAAGAAACTGGCTAGAAAAATGACAATCAGTGCATCCACATTCCCAAAAAAATACAGCCAGGGGAAAAATGTACTTTCCCCCCAGAGAGCCTTATTTTTTTCTCTCATAGCTGCATATGCCACACTGTACAAGCCTAGTACACAACAATAACAATCAAATTCAATAATGACAGTCGGATGAATAAACAAGGTGATTTTCTGTGTCTTACTTGTAGAGAGTAGCATTACGTAGAAGGACCTCAATGGCTATGTGCTGCTCCAGCAGACTGTATGCCAGGATAGGCATGGAGGTAAAGCATATGTTGTACATCGTCAAATAGGCTGCATCATACAGGGGCTGGAGAGGGCAAGGGTAGCAGGGACATGGCACCCGGGAGTTAATGTTACACAAAGGAAAGCATGCACGCACGCACGCACACACACACACACACACACACACACACACACACACACAAACACAATTACTATGAACAAAGAATGCAAACTCCACAGCAAGAGCGAACACTCTGGCTGATTGGTCACATGCAAAAAAAGTATATAACAAAGATTTCAGTACAGCCGAAAAACTGGGGCTCCAAAAAGACTAACTTCCCCTAATATAAGGTTTCAATGTGAATTCCCATCACATTATGACTGTTCAAAAGAATACGGCCTATTTTGTGAGTTAAAAGACTCCCAATGAACATGGCACATATGTACAATTCAGTTTATGGTGTTAAAATGTGTATTTAATTTTCTGTAATCATGTAGTTATTCTATGATATAAATGAAGTACCAGTTCGGAGGGGAGGATGGAGTAGTACCATCACTCAGACATTCATTAACCATTAATTGACATTTATGATTAATATTCATTCATTCATTCATTTCCTGTAACTGCTTAATCCTAATTAGGGTTATGGGGAGTCTGGTGCCCATTCCAGCCAACTCTGGGTGAGAGCAGAGTACACCCTGGACAGCTTGACAGGCCATCGCAAGGGCATAAACACACTAACAGCTCCTCTTGCCATAAGTCAGCAATGGTTCTATTACATGAACCTCACACCATAGACAGTGAGAGACATGGCCAGCCTTTGATAACACAGTTAACGGCACTGGGGTGACAGTGACAGCCCGTGGATAGTGGGGCTTGAACCCCCAACCTTAGGCTCAGTGATCCAGAACCTTACCACCAGGCTACCACCGCACTCATTTATGATTAATAATGAAGTTAATAATTAATTGACAATGATTAATAAATAATTTTTAAAATAATAATTATATACCGGTATGTGAAATATCACCACAGGGTTCCCATGTGTGTAAGGCCAAACTAATTTATTTACCTATTGAATTTAGTCTCTTTTATTTATATAAACATTCTTATGAAGTGAACTGATGCAATGTTGTTCCTGTTTCCAAAAAAAAAAAAGCATCCATGACTAAAACAAGCAATTTAAAAGTATTGTGTAAAGTATTTTGATGTTCCTGTAGTGGTCTAAAGACATTACATTCATCTCAACACAACAAGTAGGGGTCAGAGGGAGGAAGGAAAGAACAGAGGAGGAAGTGTAGACAGGAAATGGCTTCCTGCAGGCGGCCCACCTGCTGAGAGCATCCACAGAAGAACTGGTACAGGAACTGAGGTAAAATGAAGCAGAGGTTCTAAGGACAAAAGGAAGAGAAATGAGGTATAAATAACCTTCTGCTCAGGAAAAAGCAGTAAACTGTGACACATGCAATGCAACAAACTGTCCGTTTCTTTAGTCTACCTTGTAAAAGAAGTACTGGACGAGGTGAGCAATGCGGACATAGTAGAGGTGACCATGCACCAACAATAACTTCTTTAAGTGTTTCAGTTTCGGGATGGCGTAGTCACTGTTTCTGACCGCCTGCCGCCCCTCTTTACCCTTTATACCTGCAAGACGGGAATAAAATAATTCAGCGTGAGGTCTTTATTATAAAGCCTTTTACACTACGGATCACAATAAATCACTTAAAACAAACATTTAAAGTAACATTTTATTAAGCAATATCACACAAGCACGAGTGTTTTACTCAATATTGGTACCACGTTGATTTGGCTGTAGGCTGAAGGCTGTAGGGGATTGGAGCCACGCCAGCATTCAGTCAAACGGTACAACTGTGAGTGTGATTTTGCTTTAATACAACGGTTTTATTAATGAAAGGGATATACAGTGATCTCTCGCTACTTCATGCTTCAGATTCAGTGCATCGCAAGTTTTTCAAAAGTATTCATCGAAAAATTAAAAAATAAAGGAAATTAAGGAAAAAAAAATGGGGCAGTGGTGGTCTAGTGGTATAAGGCGCCGGATCGCTGATCCAAAGGTTGGGGGTTCGAGTCCCACTCTCCACAAGGTTGTCACTGTCCTCCCAGTGCAGCTAACTGGGTTCTCAAAGGCGGGCCATGTCTGTCACTGTCTATGGTGAGAGGCATGTAAAAGAACCATTGCTGACTTTCGACAAGAGTAGGCTGCAAAGCTGTCAGCGTGTTTCCGCCCTGCGATGGCCTGGTGAGCTGTCCAAGGTGTACTCTGCCCTCGCCCTGAGTTGGCTGGGATGGGCACCAGCCTCCCCGCAATCCTAATTAGGATGAAGCGGTTACAGAAAATGAACTGATGAAGGAAAAAAATAGGGGAAAAGTTAAAGAAAATGAACAAAACAAGGCCAATTATATAAAAAAAAAAAAAAATCAAAAAACAAACAAACAAAAAAAACAAAACCCAAAACCCCTTACATATTTATGTGAGGTGCACATCTGTGTGCGCACATGGCTGTGTGAGTGCAATACTATTTTATTTACATCTTGTGCATTATTTTTTTTAATGTTTAATTGTTATTATAAGCATTTATACCATTTCATATGTATTTATTGATATTATATACACATATACATGTACGTATACTGTACGTCAGTAAGGCGGGTCGATCCTACTTTGCGAAAATCGGCGGTCACGGGGGGTCTCGGTCCCTATTCATCACGGAAAGTGAGGGATTGCTGTACTGTGCTACACGAGGATGGGCAGTACCATTTTGATTATTCACTATCTGAAGGCTAAAAGAAAGGAAACCTCAGAATAACCGATTAAGGCTTGAAATGAAATGGCGAAAAAAGCTCACAGTTTGTCATGTTACAGATTCAGAAATTCCAGAAACTCAACAAAATGCCATCCCCCAAGTACTGGAGAGGTGTGCAAAATAACCCTGACAAAAAAAGAGAGAGAGAAAGAAGCTCCCATGAAGTGCATGTAAACATTGTGAAAGAGCAGGGGGTGTGAAAAAATATTTCAGTATGAGCCCCGTAATGGAGCTCAGCCCGTTCCAATCCCCTCCCAAACTCATATAACCTGCCACAAACACGTATATTTCACCTAATATGTTAAAGATAAACATGTAAAAACAATAATAATTAATAATAAATCAGAAAATAAGACTAAACAATAAGTCAACTAACCCTTCCGATCATCGTGCGGCAAAGATGTCACGTGGGCACAAAGATGTCACATGGGCAGGTATGAGGTGGTGCGTAACAGAGGAGGAGAATTTTGTGCATGTGCACGCTATGAATGCCACCAAGGAAAGGCTCGTGGTGACCTCCCACAAGGCCAGTGCTTCTCAAATAGTGGGGCATGCTGTGTGATGCCAGGGGGTGCGCGTATGACCCTTGGAACCAGGCTTTTTTGCCACTACAATTAAGTGCAATTGCGCATCAGCTACAGCAGGTGGCAGTGGCGCTCTCAATGTGTAGAATAGAGCAAACAATATGAAGTGCAGTAAACACTATTTATAGAAATGCGTGGGGGGAAGGGGCGTCAAATGTTTTGTTTTTTTTTTTTCTTCCTATAGGGTGCATCACAGAAAATAATTGAGAACTGCACAAGGCGTTCTCGGAGGTAGAGGAATACATGCAGAAGAATACCAGACTAATCGGCCCGGAAAAGTTATCTGCCCAGCAGAGCTCATAACTTCAAAATTGTACTCGTTGGATGAGGCAGATTTTTGGTGGCATCGAAACTCATATCATGGAAAATCCGTTATAAGGGACACTCCCAAGTTAAGGTACCACTATCTAACATGTAGGAATGTTGTGCAATCTGTAGTGAACTGTTCAGTAATTAACTGATGATTCAGGTCTATTAAACTGTTAAGTGATTATTAAACCATTGTATTATGATTTGTAAATGTATAATCAACCGGCTAAGTGATTAACTGATTATTATGTAAAATAAGAGGATGGATAGTATCAAGAAGAATTGCAGAAGGCCAATATGGGACCTGGGTGATGTGCTAGTATCCTCTCCCAAGAGGAGACCCCAGTGGAGGCTTCTATGTAGCATGAAGCTACAAATCCCAGAAGAGACAACATGTTCAAACACAGGTCTCCATTCGAGGTCAAACAAGGTTACTCTCGGCCAAACTAGGCTCAAGGTCAGCAACGTAGTCTCAACTGGACCTCTGATCCCTCAAGAAATCAAGTTAAAGTTGAGTTTGGACCTCCGATTTGTCAAGCAGGGAATGTGCTTTGAATTCCACATCTTAAAATACTCAGGTGTCCTGCTTGTGGGCGGAGCCCGCAGCGCCACAATAAACATTTAATGTGTATGCAATACACATTTAATGTGTACTGTACTGTATGGTGTGTGTGTGTGTGTGTGTGTGTGTGTGTGTGTGTGTGTGAGAGAGAGAGCGTGTGTTTGTGTGTTAATAAAAAATGTTTAAGAATGGTTTAATTAATAAATATGTTAATAAAATGGTTTCATATGTTCATAAAATATTGAAATGGTTTAATAAATGATTTTCATTTACTTTTACTTTTAACACACATTTCATACAAAATTGGTGTACTTTATCTTTTTTAAATGGGGTAGTCTTGGCATTTTTATGGGGTAGTCTTGGAATGAATCAGGCGTTTTACATGTAAAATTTGCCCCTACTTACGAGACTTCCGCGTTACAAAAAAGGCACTGGAATGGATTAATTTCGTAAGCAGGGGGCCGACTGTATTGTTGCAGCATTAACTAGGAATATGACTTTTTGCCGAGCCGACTTTACAGGCTAAAATTGAAAATTTCAGACAACCCTTGATCAACCCTTTATTAAACGTAATAAATTCTTCCCTCAGCGCTGGTTTTGTACCAGTTCAGTCCAACTATCCACCAACATCAAACCTCCCTTTTATATCTAAAATCTTAGAAAAAGCTGTAGTGCAGCTATGTTCATATCTTTGAAGGAATAACATTCACGAAATGTATCAGTCAGGATTTAAGCCTTATCATAGCACAGAGACCGTAGTTGTTAAAGTGGGAAATGACCTAGTGGTGGCATTCGACCATGGCTGTGTCTCCCTGCTTGTGTGACTTGACTTGAGCGCAACCTTTGACACTATTGATTAGACAATGTTGTTGGAGTTAAGGGAACCGCCCTCTCCTGGTTTAAATCTTATTTAACTGACCATTTACATCTACAGACTGATATGAACATCTTTCATTGTTATGCTGCTTGATACACAGTTATATATTTCAGCAAAGCCAGATGATAGACATCAGCTTAATAAAGTTGAAAAATGTGTAAAAGACAGACACTGGAGGCTCAAGAACTTGCTCTTATTAAACTCTCATAAGACAGAAGTTCTTGTACTCAGAGCTAGAAATAAGGTTTCTGATTATGCAGTAAGTTTGGATGGTGTTTTAGTCATGTGCAGCAGTAAAGGACGTTGTCGTGATTATTGACGCTGATCTTTCATTTAAATCTCATGTAAATAATATTACTTGGGTGGCCTTCTTTCATCTCAGGAATGTTGCTAAAATAAGAAATATGATGTCACTGCATGATGCGGAAAAACTTGTTCAGGCTTTTGTTACCTCGAGATTAGATTATTGTAATGTGTTACTGTCTAATCGGAGCATTAACAAGCTGCATTTAGTCCAGAATGCAGCAGCGCGAGTTATTACGAGAACCAGAAGACACGAGCATCTCATTCCGACCTTATTTACACTGCACTGGTCCTACACTAATTCAGGAATAACTTTCCAGTTAATGTTCAGGACTCAGACACAGTTTCTGTTTTTGTTTGTTGACAGTGGGGTGGCTGATTGCTCCAATGTCACAGGGTTCCTCATGGGAGTCTTCCTTCTGGTTCTCTCTGTTTTTTAGCTTTAGTGCCATAGCCAGTCATACTGGAGTCCCTGTTGCCCTCAGCAATAATAAAATCTTTTATTTCCATTAGATTAGTATTAAGAGTAAACCTTTCAATCTCCCTATCAATCCATCTCCCCGATCTCTCTCTATCCCTCTCTCTCTCTCTCTCTCTCTCTCCATTCTACCTCTGGGATGCTCCTGAACCTGATCCTTCTGGTTTCTGAGTCCTGTGATCTGTCCTGGTGTGCTGATGTTGGCTGGAGTTCTCATCTTGGAGACCCCTCCTTCCTGCTGAAGAAGATCTAAATGGACCCACATGCGCACTAACACACTGTGAAGATGACTTTTTACTGCTCGTTATAAACTCTTTTCCCCACAATTACTAATGACTTACAGTTGTAGAACCAACTGGACTACATTTTGGACTGCAATGAAGTTTCTTGTATATAGATTGTATCCGTATGGTTACCCAAACAATCTCAAAATGTCGGTGGTAAGTCGGTGGCCAGTATTTTAGCTATGAACTTGTGTTCTGTCCCCACATTAAACTGGAGCTTTCGTCCCAAAATTGATTAAAAAAAAAAAAAAAACCTCTCCAAGGCAACAGGTTTTTGTTTTTTGTTCTGTTGAATCTGATCACCAGGTAACAACTACAAAAACATGAATGTAACATGCAAGGCATCTGCTCCTTCTGTGCTAATTTTCTGAACTTACCAATGCCCACATGAGCCTCCAAGATCATACTGACATCATTGGCACCATCTCCAATGGACAGGGTGATAGGAGAGCCTTTAGAATTCTTCACCATTTTCACAATCTATAAAGTACAGTACAAATTAACGCATGTAGCACTTTCAGAATTCCCTATTAAAACATGATTGATTGGGAGATCATGTATCCTCTGCACGTGACCATGTGTTGCACGTCAGACCTGTGCCTTCTGCAGCGGTGCCATTCGGCAGCAGAGCACAGCTGTGCAATTCTGGCAGATCTGAAGAAACAGGGTCTTGTAGCGGCTAGAGTTTGCATCAGATGTGCTCATTACTAAAGAGAGTGTGGCTCCGTCGATGATGAAACCGTACTCCTGACTGGCCGAGGACCAGCTCCTAAAACACCACACACACATAAATGCATCAGGTAAAAGTTGCAAACTACCACTTTTTTCTGACATTAAGGCATTTGAATAATAATCACTTCAGCAGTGACTGTGCAGGGACACGAAAAGTGCAATTATTCATGCTGCCTCTTTACTCTACTGCACGGGTGTTCATTCAAGACCATATCTGGTCCACAATCTCATTTCCTTTGGCTCACAATATGTTTCAAAGAACATGATTATTGTATTGTTCATGAAAGGTAATTAATCGTCCTTCCACTAGGCGGCAACCTATTTCAAGTATACACCAAGCTATCCATGACTGAACATTAATTGTGTTTATTTTTGGCTCAACAGTACCGAAGTACACAACAGACATAATGTATATTTCATGTAAAAGTAAGTCCATTGAGATTTTTAGACCCGAGCCTAGTGGCTCATTGGACCGGCGCTTATCCCGTTTCCACAGCGTGAAGCGACTAGGAGTTCAACTCCTCCTGGATGGGATGCTAGTCCATCACAGGTTACCTTCCCAGTATATTTTTACTGGTACCCATTTATACTGCTGGGTGAACAGAGGCACACTTGTGGTTAAGACCTTGCCCAGGGGTCTTAGCACAGTGGGGGTCTAACTGGGATTTGAACACACAACCTCCCGATCATGAGTGCGGCACCCTAAGCACTACACCACTGGCCCCCACAATTTCATGTAGCTCTAAATAAATGTATACACAGCATGTTGTAGATTATGTAATACTTCGTGGAAGACAGGACGTCCAAACACATTATATGAGGAAGTGAGTTAACCGTCTGGTGAAAATGGTGTTTCAGTTCAACAAAGTATTGAATAATTTCCGACTTCATCCCCACTTTGCTGTGCTTCTTTCAATAAACCATAAATCAAGGTCGAGCTGTCAGGATAAGGATTTACTTCCTAACTCTCTTTACTTTTACTCTGCTACATCCAGGAAATCAAACTCCAGAGTAGTTCTATAGAAGAAACCGAGATGACTTCTTGGAGACAACAGACCTGTTGATTCTGGATTTAGCAGGTGGTGCATCTGGCACTGCCCTCCTGTAGTACTCCAGAAGAAGCTCATGGAGTCTTTCCTCACGCCCCCTTCCTCCATCCTCCAGCGTGCGCACAGTTAATTCCAGCAGCTCTGTCCCACTCCGGAACAGCCGGCATGCGTAGCACGTGGACTTGGCAGTCTCCATCTTGTCTCCTGTGAGAACCCATACTTTCATGCCAGCTCCGTGTAGGGCTTCCATCGTCTCTGCAGCCTCTTCCTGTAATCTAAAACAATGGAACGGGGGGAGGAGCACAAACACACACTCTTAGACTTAACTGTGCAGTCGTGTAGCAATTTCGTGTTATTCAAATTTTTGGTGCAAGTGCCATTTCATCTGGTGGCACTGATGAGGCTAATATATTGTTGCTGTAGTGATACGTTTTTTTAACAGAAAAGCCATGACAGGGATCATGGCTGACACCGAGAAGCATCTCATGACCTTTTCTCCGTATCTTAAATAGTTCGACCTGACATCTGTGTCCTCTCTTTCCCTCTTCCTTTGCTGCCCATGACTCCACGGTAATGATAGTGTACATTTCTGCGAATCAGCTATATTAATTTATACTGACGAACTGCGGTTCAGAAGACCATTATGCCAAATAAAAAGAAAACAAGGACACGGTTTCCCTTGCCCGAACACGTGTGTTGTTTTCAATGCAGCACACTTGCAGTTATATATTTCTAAACAGCGGTATAATATCTAATTGGTAAAACTGGAGTAGCCGCTACAAACTCTGATTTTTTTTTTTTTCTTTCTGAATTGATGTTAATAGGATCACTTGAATTGAACCATTGGTTCAGTTAAACAAGGTAAAAAGCAAAAAACCTGCATTTATTGATGTAGTTCTCTAAGGTACAGGAACCACGCAGCACATTTAAATAAGTTATACAAAGAAGTCATTTTGAGGTCATGCACATAAAGCTTATAGCTGTATATACAGTATTTGACTTTATTAGGGGCTGAAATGGCACCTTTTCAAACAGACTAAATTCTCCAAACTGCTGTAATAAATTACTGATTTGTTGATGACTAAAGGGGGCTACAGTGAAACTAGTACTTTATTAACTACCTGCTGTGCACACTGGGACACTGACCTGTCCTCTACTGCTGTGGCGCCAATCAGGCTCATGTCGGTCTCCACTTTGTTATACACAGCCATGAGCTTCTCCTCTCGATCCTGCAGAGCCACTCGGGCTTCCATGAGACTTGTGTCTAGTGCAGCATACTCCTCTGGTTTGAGCTCCTTATAGGCCACACACAGGGTCCGGTAGCCCTCCTACTCACACAAACACACACAATTTATTAATTGACTTATTTTTACAGTTGTGCTGAGGTTTTTCCACCGCATGAAAAGTGACTGAAGACAACAGCGGAAATGCTGAGAGGAAATTCACCGTGGCGTTGCGCTCAACGTGCATGCGGATTCTGTCCACTTCATCTGACCTGACTCTGGGAAAGATGGAGGAATCTGCCCCTTTGCAAAAAAGAAATGTTTCACCTGTACGCACAACACAGAACAAAACATTTCATCAGGTTTGAACTTACTTAAAGTTCAAAAGGTAGGGAAATAGACACACATTAACACACCCGTTTTTGCCTTGACTATTACGCTCATTCTCCGCCGCACAGGGTCAAAGTTGAGTACATGAAGCAAATCATATCTGTGAAAAAAGAAAACATTTTTTTTAGTACATCATTAAAAAAAAAAATACATTTTAAACTACATCATTAAGGGGCCATTGGCATACAGGTTAGGGTGCTGGGCTCATGATCAGGAGGTTGTGTGTTCAAATCTAAGTGAGACCCCTACTGTTCTAAGACCCCTGGGCAAGATCTTAACTGCGCGTGTGCGTCTGTCTACCAAGCAGTATTAATGGGTACCTGTAAAATATACTGGGAAGGTAACCTGCGATGGACTAGCATTCCATCCAGGAGGAGTTGATCTCCTGGTAGCATCACGCTACAGAAACCGGGAATAAGCACCGGCCTGATGAGCCACAAGGCTCGGGTGTAAAAAACCCCAACAGACTTTACCCATTTATATTGTAGATCTGTTTAATAAAACCCTGTCGTAATGATAGCGGAGCCAGTAACGTAGTGGTTAGTGTGCTGGGCCCATGATCGGGAGGTTTTGTGTTCAAATCCTAGTGAGACCCCAGGCAAAGTCTTCACTACAAGTGTGCCTCTGTTCACCCAGCAGTATAAATGGGTACCAGTAAAAATATACTGGGAAGGTAACCTGTGATGGATTCGCGTTCCGTCCAGAAGGAGTTGAACTCCTGGTAGCATCACGCTACGGAAGCCAGGAATAAGCACCGGCTTGATGAGCCACAATGCTCGGGTGTAAAAACTATATAATGGAATAATGGCCCCCAATTAAAGCAGTACAGAGTCCTCACCACTTAAAGGACATGCATCTCCCTGACATGTGTTTCCAACCAAACTTCAAAAGCATGTGGTGAAAGGACAGAGTTTAACCACAATACAAACCTAAACAATAACTACACGTGGGGTTTCCCATGTAATGAATGCCACACATTCAGGGCTATAGTATTATCAGTTAAACTGCCACATCATCAGTCCGGAATGCCTCGACATTGTGTGAAGAAGGCAGTGGGCAAAGTTCTAGAATGTATAAATGACCTCATAAAAAGTAATTAACACCATTCAATCTCACTGAATTAATTAGCACGAGTTTCCCCCTCCGATGTCTGCATGAACAGATCAGTTGAGTGTAGAAATGCTAACAAAGGCTCATGTTTAAATGTCAACGGTGGCTTTGATCACAGATGATGTGTCCGAGACTTCTGTGGAAAGAAAGGTGTGAGCTCATCTCCAATTGTAAAATAATAAACATTTCAAATCTGCAAGCAGCGTGTGGTCTCCCCCCCCCAGACATTACATTAGTTTATAAGTGGAGACGATGCAGGGTGCCTTTCAGTAAAGCTAAAGTGTAATTTATGTTGGTTCTCTTCATGACTTCAAAATGCCACAGCTTTGCTTCTGATACACTGTACAGCCAAATGTTTGTGGACAGCTGAACATCTTATTCCAGGCTACTTGCTTTTGTGGTGATAACAAAATGCATTATTTACTGAAGGTTTCTCACGGGATTCCAGAACATGAATGTTGGGATTTGACGATTCAATGTGTGTGCGTGTGTGTGTGTGTGTGTTCCAGTTCATCTCAGAAATGTTTAGTGGGGTTGAGGTCAGGGCCGTTCAGAGGCAAAATACTAAACTTGTTTATTTATTTATTGAAGAAAATGCTCCAATATTATATCTCTACGAGTGGCAAAAGTATGCAAAACTCTTCAGGCCCACTTGTGAAGTATGAAATGTAACTGAACAGCTGTGGTAACCTGTATTCTATTTAGGGTCCTTGTCTTGATGAATGACCCACATTTTCCTTTAGAGTTCACTGACAAAAAAAAATCTGAATATATTGTTCGGTTAATGAGGAGATAACTGTCCTTGCACAGGTGCAGCAAAAAAGGCACAAACTATTATACTCTCACTGTTATGGTTTGCAGAAGGGATAAGGTTCTTAAGCTGGAATGCAATGTTTTCCTTCTTCAATTACACCTCTCCTTTAAACCAATTTCATTTTATTCATCCACAAAATTGTTCCAGTAAGCTTCTGGTTTACGATCTACAACAAACTGTTGGGAAGCAACAATGGTCTTTTTGGAAATCCATGGCTCCCCAAAAGTCATGCCATGTACATGCCTTTTGTTTAGTGTTCTCCTGAATAAAATTAACATGAACCAATGTGGACGATGCCTTGAGCTACCGCCCACTCAAACTGGACAGCTCTCAGTCAATAAGATGCTGACCCACCAACATCTGCCTTCACTGGGTGAGTGGAGATTAGAGTATTCCACTCGACAAGCAGATCGTAAAACTTGCATCAGAGAAGCAAAAAAGGAACAAGAAACTACCAGTCTTAAGGCTGGCCACTTGGAACGTGAGGACTATGCATCCGGGCCTCTCTGATGACCTGGAACAGACTGACACCTGCAGGAAAACCGCCAGCATAATTCAGAGCTGGGAAGACTAAATGTGGATATAGCAGCATTACAAGTGACCAGACTTGCTGGAGATGGCATGCTACAGGAGAAGGACTTTTTTTCAGGCAAGGTAGACCAGCTGAAGAGACTCGTATACATGGTGTTAGTCTGGCAGTCAAGAAAAATCTGCTTCCCATGATAGAACCTCCCACAAATGGCTCTGAACGCATCCTTTCCCTTGGACTTTTAACATCACATGAGAAAGTAAACATCCTAAGCATTTCTGCTCCAACTTTAACCGTTTTTTTTAAGAAACGAAAGATCAGTTCTACGAGGAGATTGATACCATTCTTGGCACCATCCCCAAATCAGAACAAATCATCCTGATGGGTGATTTTAATGGCAGAGTTGGGAACAATCATGAGACACGGCCAACCTGTCTGGGACTCTTTGGTGTGGGCAAGATGAACAAGAATGGTCAGCGTCTGCTGGAGCTACGCTCCTACCACAAGCTATGCATCACCAACACATTCTCTAAATCCAAGCCGCATCACAAGGTCTCATGGAGACACTCGAGATCTGGCAACTGGCACCAGTTGGACCTTGTCATAACCAGAAGGGTTGCACTTAACAACGTGCTCCATACACGCAACTTTCATAGCTCTGATTGTGATACGGACCACTCCATGGTCTGTGCAAAAGTCTGCCTGCAGCTGAAAAAAAATCTACCACCGCAAACAGGCAGAATGCCCTCGGATAAATTCTTCCAGAATTTCCAGCCCTGGTCTGTGTGCACAGCTGATGTGTGTGCACAGAATTGATGCTTCATACGAGACAAAGTCTATGATGCAGCCCCTTGGCAAGAAGGAGCGGAAAAACCAAGACTGGTTTGAGTTACATCTCCCACTGATGGAAACTGTCATAAAAGCAAAAATAAAACCATTGATTGCCTACAAAGCAGATCCTTCCGCCAAACACCTCTCTACACTTCAAGTATATAGACAAACCGTTCAGAGGACAGCAAGACGTTGTGCCAATGAACACTGGCAGACCCTGTGCATGGACATCCAAACCTGTGCAGAGAGCAGAAATATCTAGGGTATGTACGAGGGAATAAAGAAAGCTTTTGGATCCGCCATCAGAAAAGTTGTTCCACTGAAATCAAAGGAAGCTAAAGCTATTACTCATAGCTCCAAGCAGATGGAAAGATGGGCTGAGCATTATCAAGCTCTCTACTCCACAGAAAATGTGATTTCTGAAGATGCCTTAGAGAGCATTCCTGCTCTACCCATTATGGAAGATCTGGATCTGCCACCTACTGAAGACGCGCTAAGGAAGGCCATTGACTCTGTAGCACACAGGAAGGCACCAGGTAATGAGAGCATTCCTGGAGAAGTGTTCCAGGCTGGGAAAGTTGTACTGTATTCGCATCCTCACAGCATCCAATGCTGGCAAGAGGGACAAGTCCCACAAGACATGCGTGATGCCAATATCATCACACTGTATAGGAATAAAAAGGACCGCAGAGACTGTAATAACTACAGAGGCATACCCCTACTCAGCATTGCAGGCAAGATATTTGTTCAAGTGGTCCAAAAGAGACTACAGACAATTGCTGAAAGAGTATATACTGAATCTCAGTGTGACTTCAGGGCAAAAAGATCCACCATAGACATGACCTTCACCCTCAGATAGCTGAGAAGAGAAATGTCGTGAGCAGAGACAACCATTATACATTGCCTTCAATGACCTGACAAAAGCTTTCGACCTGGTCAGCAGAAGTGGTCTCTTTAAGCTTCTGAAGACAATCAGATGCTCACCTAAACTGTTGAGGCTCATAATTTCATTCAATGATGGAATGCAAGGAACAGTACAGTTTGATGGCTTCTTCTCCACCTCTTTTCCTATCCTGAGTGGACTGAAGCAGGGCTGTGTCCTTGCCTCAACTCTGTTTGGGATCTTCTTCTCCCTTGTTCTGTCACATGCCTTCAGGTCATCTGGTGACGGAGTACATTTGTACTCAAGGTCTGATGGGCAAGCTGTTCAATTTGGCACATCTGAAAGCACCAAGGTGTGCAAAATCCTGTTAAGAGAGATCTTCTTTGCCGATGACACCGCCCTAATCTCTCATTCTCAAGCTGGCTTCCAGAGGTTGGTTACCTGTTTGGCCAATGCCTACAAAGAGTTTGGGCTTACAATCAGCCTGAAGAAGACAGAGATAATGGGCCAGGACATCAGTGCAGTTCCCAGAATCAGTAAATAGGGAAGGCTACCGCTCTAATAACCAGACTGTCCAAGAGAGTGTGGAAAAACAACAAGCTCACCATATCCACCAAGATAGCTGTATACAGAGCCTGTGTTCTGAGTACTCTGCTCTACAGCAGCGAGAGCTGTACAACCTACTCACACCAGAAGAATCAGCTAAACACCTTGCATCTTCGAAGCCGGTGCAGGATTCTCCACATCTCCTGGAAGGACTGCATTACTAATGTAGACGTCTTTAAGCAGGCCGGACTATTAAATATGCATACATTTCTCTCACAAAGACGCCTTCGGTGGCTCGGTCATGTCCACCGAATGCAGGATGGTCGCATCCCCAAAGAAGTCCTATATGGAGAACTTGCTGAGGGTCCCTCACCATACAGACACCATTTCCCGACACCATAAAGAACACTGAGAGCGCCACTGCCACCTACTGTAGAGGTGCCCTAGGATCATTACCACCCCACCCCCGGCATCACATCGCGCCTTGTGGGAGCTCACCACGAGCCTTTCCTAGCTGGAATTCGTAGCATGCACATGCACAAAATTCTGCTCTACCTCCTCCTGCCTGGCCACGTGACATCTTTGCCGCAGTCGATGATCGGAAGGGTTAGTTGACTTATTGTTTATTTTTGTTTTATTATTATTTTTTATTATTATTAATGTTACTATACATTTATTATTATCATGAAATATTTATTGTTTTTACATGTTTATGTTTAATATATTAGGTCAAATATACGTGTTTGTGTCAGGTTATATGAGTTTGGGAGCGGGTTATAATGGATTAATTGGTTTTCTATTATTTGCTAGGGGCAGTGGTGGCCTAGTGGTAGAGGGCGCATGATCGCTGATCCTAAGGTTGGGGGTTCAAGTCCCACTCTCCACAAGATTGTCACTGTCCCCCCAGTGCGGCTAACTGGGTAATCAAAGTCCAGCCATGTCTCTCACGGTCTATGGTGTGAGGCATGTAAAAGAGCCATTGCTGACTTTTGACAAGAGTAGGCTGAAAAGCTGTCAGCGTGTTTCTGCCCTGCAATGGCCTCGCGAGCTGTTCAGGGTGTACTCTGCACTTGCCCAAAATCAGCTGGGATGGGCACCAGCCTCCCCAGGACCCTAATTAGGATTAAGTGGTTACAGAAAATGTCTGTTTTCCTTTCGGCTTTTTCCCTTTTACTCGAGAGTCGCCACAGTGAATCATCTGATTCGCACGTTTGACTTGGCAGAGGTTTTTACGTCGGATGCCCTTCCTGTCACAACCCTTTCTAGCAAGGGACGGGAACATGCTGATGGCTTTGCAGCCTACTCTTTACGTAAGTCAGCAATGGTTCTTTTGCATGCCTCTCACCAAAGACAGTGAGAGACATGGCCCGCCTTTGTTAACCCAGTTAGCTGCACTGGGGGTGGTTACAGAAAATGAACTGTCTTTTATGTTTAACTTGGCTCTATTTAAATACTTTCATTACTTCTGTGAAAATCTGATGTTTAAAGTCATATTTAGTTCGAAATATAACACCCCCCACCCCACGACACAAACCATTACTACATTTTTTCCTCAACGTTCCAGCGACATTCTGCATCTGTGCAATTTCATCTATTTAGGAAAAAAAAATATGCTTAACAGATTAATGATGAAATTCTTTAGAGCATATAGGAGTGCACCAAGACAAAAGTCAGTTGGGCTTTTTGCACCCGAGCCAAGCGGCTCATCAGGCCGATGCTTATTTCCGGTTTCCCTTGCATTCAACTCCTCCTGGACAGGATGCTCGTCCATCGCAGGTTACCTTCCCAGTATATTTTTACTGGTAGCCATTTATACTACTGGATGAACAGAGGCACACTTGTGGTTAAAACCTTGCCCAGGGGTCTTAGCACAGTGGGGGTCAAACTGGGATTCGAACACACAACCTCCCGATGATGAGCGCAGCACCCTAACCACTACACCACCGGCCCCACAGCACACCAAGACAAACTTATGGTAAAATAATATCAGGACTAACGGGATGAGTTGGTAACAAAAAGCCACAGATCCTCCCCCTAGCAGGTTGTGACTTACATGTGTACACCTACACTTTCTATTTATTATTACCAAAAAATATATGGCATTTATGAACTTTTTGCTTGCAGCTGAATAAGTGAATACTAAGTTTAGAATTTAGAAAGTTAAGCAAGCATATATAGAGATACTTGTAGAGCTTTGAAGTAATAGAACATGATAAATAATAGAAAATTGTAAATATACTAAAGTACATATTTGCAAAATAGACCCGGAATAGTGCAGGGCGTATAAAAGTACAATTTGCACTTTCTCAGCTGCACTTATATTCCCCACAACATTACTCCTGCACTGCAAAAGTCTGGATTCTATCCCAGATTATTTTTGTGAAGGAAACAGTGGTACTTACACTTCTATGTCATTTTGCCTGTTTTTTATCTTCATCACTTTACTGTCCAAACCCATGAAGGTGAAACCGTATCTGAGCAAGAGACACAAGCTATTATACTGGTGCACTTAATGCCAATGATCCATGAATTAGGTTAAAGCGCACGGGCTTACTTCATGGCTCCTTTGACTAGAGCAACCTCATCAGGAGAGGATGCAATGTATCCCGTCCGCTCAGCCTGCTGTCCTACATCAAGTCCATCTATTTGGTCACTGTCAATCTCATCTGGGCCCGCCTCCTTGACTTGCACTGTGTGACACAGACACAGAGCGCGCAGGAAAAGCTCTTCCTTTTCCTGAGAAAAAAAAAAAAAAAGAAGGAAAGGACATCATAAACTTGTGCATCTACAACGCCAGGCACATAAAGGACGCACATACTACAAGGACACAAAAAAGCTTAAATGCTTCCAAATGAGTCCAGAGGTTCGACTGAATAGAAGAATAAATGTGACCAGCTCAAGCATAATATGGGTTAAGTATGAAATTTGAGACACAGCGATATTTATTTATTTGGAAAGAGAATTGAATCTGCTTTGAAATGAGTTTATATGAAAACTGACTGAATTACTTTGTATGTAGCTAGTCAGGAAGTGATCCTTCAGAGAACACAGAAATTACGGCATACGATGACGTCCCTATCACTCAAAGTGATTGCCAGCCAATCATGGACGTCTGTGAGCTCATTCGTACTAGGGGGTAGATAGCTTTGTCCCATCAAGTGTGTTAGACCGCCCACAAATATGCATAGACTTAATCATCGAATATCAAAAATATTTGAGGATAGCGCTGTTATCAGTACTGTAATGCCATGTAAGGCTCATTTTCTGTTGTTTCATGATCATATTTAGTTTTTTTCCGGCGTGACAATTAGGACACTGTCTAAAGCTCAGATGTGCAGCTTTCTTCCTTTTTTGTCGGCAGCATAAGGCATACATCGCTGCCACAGTGGGGATGAGGGGGTTTGTATATGTAGGCAGCAGAGTCTCTAAAAAGTCTCCAAGCAGTACAAACTGCTCCCTCAAACAACACTGTACAGCGTGACTCACATGCCCAGCTTTCTGATGCAGTTTGTTCATTGGTCCATCTGTCACACAGAACCCATCCACCTCGCTCCTGGACTCTATGCTCTTGTACTGGAAACCGTCAATACAGCACTCGATAAACTCCATGTTGTTCTGGGTCAATGTCCCCGTCTTGTCCGTGAAAATGTACTCGACCTGCAAACAACGGAACAGAAACACCAAACATGTCTGTGTCAACATGAATCCTACATGCCAGCTGTGCTTATACAAGTGAAAATTACAACTCCAAATGCATCCCAGAAGCAGAAAATTCCTCGATGCCACATTCATCATGAATTACTCAATTAATAAGACTATCTGGATGAATAAAATCTATACAGCAAGGACTCAAAGAGCTCTGCAGCCAATTCTTTTATTTAAACACCAAATGAGACGCCTTACTGATCATATCTCTTGGAGGTAGCTATGAAATTCACAAAAGTATGACAGTCACATGGGCATTTTGAGTGAGAATGAAATACAGGGATACCTCGACCTAAGTTGTTTCGAGTTAAGTCATTCTCGATAATACATCAGTTTTCAAAAAATATATGGAAAAATAAAGAGAATTAAAATAAAGTTCATGTCATTATAATCATATATTATATATTACAGTAAGCCCCCGCCCATTTGCGGTTCACCGTTCGTGGCCCCGCATACTTGCGGTTTTTTCTCACAAAGGCTGTTTTTCATAATGTTTTGAAATTAGCACAGTGCTTCTCTATTATTTTTTGTGACGCCCCCTCTAGGGGAAAAAAAACAAATAAACATTTCACACCTCCCAGCTTCACAACTATAAATAGTATTATTTGTCTATAAAATTGTTTGTTATAAAATTATAATAAACATCTGCATAACATTGTATCTTTATTAACATTAAAAATAATAATAAAAAAACATTAAATAATAAAAAAGACTTAATTCTGGTACTGTATGGTAAAAAAAAAAGCATGTTCCCCAGGGTCATACGTGCTCCCCCTGGAATCACACCGCGCCCCACTATTTGAGAAGCACTGAAATAGCGGCAGCCTCGGCAAATTATACACATGCATCATCATCACATTACTGGCGCATGATTCAAATTTAGCCAATAGCTGAGAGCTTTTGTTTCTCCCTCCTACTGATTAGTTGCAGATGATGCGTACACCTCTTTTTTTCTCATTCACACACATGTCATCAACGTGGTTTCTTGAATTGTGAATTCACGGAGTTTTTTTTTCATGTGTTTTTAATGATTATTTAAGCGCTATGATGTCACTCAAAAGCCCTGCATCCTCTCTAGCTTCTGGTGAGGAGCCTAAGCACTTTATTTATTCATAAATATTATCACAGTACAAAATGAAAAAGTTTGTACTGAATCATTACTACATTTGACTGCATTATTACTGTATTATTGAGTAAGACTGTCTATAGAATGTGCTTAACAGGCCTATTTTAGCGTGTGTAATATCATACATAGGATTTTAAAACCGCGTCAATAATTCGTGGATATCCGGGATCCGCGGGGAGGGTGGGGGGTAACCCTCCACAAATAATGAGGGCTTTCTGTATATTATTTATATACAGCTGGCCCCCTATTTACAAAATTAATCCATTCCAGAGCCTTTTTCGTGGGAGTTTAGTAAGTAGGGGGCGCATTTTACATGTAAAGCCAACAGTCAACTCTCCTTAACACGTGTGACAAACAGGAAGTATGGGTACAGGAAGTTTAGCTGCATCATCCCTCCTAGCCAATGGGAGGCCAGCAGGATGGGATGCTGAGAGACAGCCGATGAGAGAGCAACTCGCGCATCACGAGAAATTTTGATTGGCGTGTTTGAATTTTGAATGGTGCATTTCGTAAGAGGAGGTTGTTTTCGTATCACGGGGACGAAAGCTTAGGAAAATGTTTTTCGTAACCAAGAATTTTCGTACCCAGGGGGTTTGTAAGTAGGGGACCAACTGTATATACATTTTCGACTTGCATCGTCTCTCCTGGAACCAATTAACGATGTAAACCTGTATTCATCTGGATACTGCTAAGCGTCAGCGTGTTTCTGTCCCTTGCTAAAGGGTTGTCACAGGAAGGGCATCCGACGTAAAAACCTATGCCAAATCAAAATGTGCGAATCAGATGATTCGCTGTGGCGACTCCCGAGAAAAAGCCGAAAGGAAGAAAGAAAACTGCTAATATACGATGACTTTAGAGCAGTGGTCCCCAACCTTTTTATCACCAAGGATCGGTCAACGCTTGACAATTTTACCACTGACCTTGGGGGCTTGTTTATTTATTCTTATTATTCATGAATGTTACTTTTCTATAGCTGAAATAAACTTGGTTGGGAAGTAGAGCTCGAACTCTTCTTTAAAAAAAAAAAAAAAAAAAAAAAAGACAAGTGATGGTGCACCAGCTGGGAGAATGAAGGCTCAGGCTCAGTCTCATCCAAAATCACTGCTCATGTTTGAAAGATGTCCAACACCCCTCTGTTCACACAGCCGTCCCCTTGTGGGTTACATTTTAGTGGTCAAACGACCGACTTGAGAATCCGATCATTTTTCAAAATAAAAGCTTTTTCAAAAATAAAAGATCGTTTAGACTCTGATATCAGATAATAAATAAAACAGAAATAATTATCATATTTGATGTAATAAGCGACCTGCTCCAATAAGCACCCCCCCAGTGTTTTTTATCTTAGTTCTAATAATCGCCCATGTGTACTGGGAGTAAAATGGTAAATCAAACTTACCAATTTTATTCGATGAGTCTCTGTAACGGTAAAATGAGGTGTTCACTGCCTGTAAAAGTGAGTTTACACAGAATTTCAAGATCGCCTGCCACTGGGGACTGTCTATAATTTTCATCAGTAACAACACATTTGATTGCTCCGCCGTGCTTTAAAAAACAGGAAAATAATTAATCGGTTGTTGGAACCAATAGAAACTGCCACAGCAAAACTATGGGATGCTCTAAATGAATGGAGCAATGAGCCAGATATGGACCTATCACTAACTTCATAAATTTAAGCACGTTCCTGGACATGTGCTTTTGTTTATGTTCGTGTTGATTGGTTCAACGTGCCATGTGCTAAAGTTGACATTCATGTTGATTGACTCAATTTTACTTCCGGGAAAATGTTTAAAGGAACAGCCGAAAGGAAAGGACGGGGGAGAAGTAAAGGGTCTTTTAAAATTTTTTAAACTCTTTTATTGTTCTATTATTCATGTTTTCCACCTCGATGGTAATAAGCACTTCCGTTCCACTCCGCTGGTATAATTTTAATAAGCACCCACCCACTCCAATTTTTACAGTGCCCTGGGCACTTATCACATCGAATATGGTAATTATCAATGTGCGGCCCAGTACCAATTGATCAATCTACGGACTTGTACCGATCCGAGGCCCAGAGGTTGGGGACTACCGCTTTCGAGAACGTCGGTCGTATTGAAACAATATATTACTATATTTCTTATGACGCATCAACATCTGTCTGTCTTCCTTTCGGCTTTTTCCCCTTTTTACTCAGGAGTCGCCACAGCGAATCATCTGATTCGCACGTTTGATTTGGCAGAGGTTTTTACGTCGGATGCCCTTCCTGTCACAACACTTTTTAGCAAGGGACAGAAACACGCTGACGGCTTTGCAGCTACTCTTTACGAAAGTCAGCAATGGTTCTTTTACATGCCTCACACCATAGACAGTGAGAGACATGGCCCGCCTTTGATAACCCAGTTAGCTGCACTGGGGGGACGGTGACAACCTTGTGGAGAGTGGGACTCGAACCCCCAACCTTTGGATCAGCGATCCAGCACCCTATACCACTAGACATAAGTCCACAATTTTTTTTTTTTTAGTAGTAGTTGATCACAGGAAGCACCGCCAACCCTGAAATGACATTCTGTTATACACCATCATAGCAACCATGTGAAAACAATGAATTCTTATAAACTGTGTTGAATACACTGTAGTCTTTTGCGCAAAAAAATGAATGAACAAAAATACATAACATTCTAGATTTTATTGTGGAATTTTTCCTTTTAATATTAAACCAAGCATGGAAAGTAGTTTAATAAATTATAACTGAATAATAAAGTAATAAGGTATATATATGACTGAATAGATCTCATGCTGGAAGAAAAGCTATACAGTGATCCCTCACTTTTTGCAGTTAATGGGGACCGAAACCCTCCGCAAATGCCGAATTTCTGCGAAGTAGAATCAACCCCCCTGACTGACGTATATGTACATGTACATGTGCATATAATATCAATAAATGCATATTGAACACTATAAATGCTTATAATAGCAATTAAACACTCAAAAAGAATGCATAAGATGTAAATAAAATATAAATACACACACATACAGACACGCGCGCACACAGATGCGCACCTCACATAAAAACATTCATAGTTTTGTTGGGGGTTTTGGGTTGTTTTTGTTTGTTTGTTTGGTTTTTTTTGCATAATTGGCATTTTTTTCCTTAACTGCCCCCCTATTTTTCCGTAATTTTCTTTTTTTATTTATTTTTCGATGAATATTTTTGAAAAACCCACAATGCACTGAAGCTACAGGATCTGAAGTACGAAGTATCGAGGGATCATTGTAAATTTCAGGGTTATTTAAATCAACACTTTAACTAAGCAATCAATGTATTCATTAATTAACTTGTTCATTTAAAAAAAAAAAAAAAAAAAAAAAAAAAAAACTGCTACCACTCTTTTCCTATTAGCAAGTTGCTATAGTGTGTAACTGCAACTTCCACCTTGCAGTCACACACGTCTGCACAGTGCACCAAACATTACCCACAAGGGATAACCATAGGGCTGCAATGACTCTGACCTCTGACCTATAACCTTTACTTGTAACCTTTTCATCCTTGAGTCAAAGTTGATCTTTAACCCAAAATCTGTAGAAACTCCCTCAAGCCATTCCCGGAACCTGTACTCCTGAGTAAGGAATGAAAATGTAGCAGTGAACTTTACCTTTAATCTCTCTGCCCGCAAAAATTAGCCCTTGAGTCTGAGTGGACATGCACGCCAAGGTCCGAAAGAAAAAAAAAACTCTTCAAAGGGTTCATAGGATATCATGTTCACCATAATGACACATATAAGACCAGAGTTACCTTCACCTTTGACCTCCAAAACCTAATCACGTCAATCTTGAAGCATGACAGACATTTGTGCAGAGTTTGCGAAAAATCCCTCATAAAGTTCTTGGGATAATGCGTTCACAAAAATGTCTTGGACTGATGGACAACACAAAAGGACGATGTCTCCGAACCTGGCTACCGCCGGCACTGGGGCATAATTATGGATTTAGAAAAAAAAACAAACACCCAACAGTATCTATGATACTGAGAAATGTATACAGGTGCATATGTTAGTGATGAATTATGGTATCAAGGACCTTGACAACTGGAAAAAGCCCCAATACCCTCAACCCTCTTAAGAATAAAACCCCCCAAAAAAAAAAAAAAAAACACGGCACTAATCCACACACAAATGTAACAAATGTAGCTGTGATAAAGCAACTGATTATCACAAAAGATTGATGGTCTTTATCTTCACCATTTATTGATTTGAACAGTGTTCAATAGAGAGACGATGGTCTCTCAGAATGTACGACACATTTAAAGTAGGTTGTTCCAGGACTTTATAAGATCTTGTCAGACAACAGACGATATGTAATCCACCACCAAGTCTCTCAGCTACTGCCTACATATCACACCTCATCAACCACTGCGATAAAGTATTGGGTTCGACCTTTGAAATACTCACCTGGCCCAGCTCCTCATTGAGGTCAGAGGTGTTAACCAGCGCCCCCTCCTGAATCTCAGGGTCAAAGAAATCCTTATCCCAGGTGATAAAGAAGGAACCCAGGAATTTTTGCATCTCCACGGTAACGTACATGGATACAGGGATGATGAAGTTGAAGAGTACCATGAAGGAGAGGAAGTCTGTAAACATCTTCAGATACTACAAAAACAAACAAACAAATCAAAAAGAGAAAATAACTTTTTCAGAATTCTAAGGGTAGTGTATTATTATATAAAGAATACAGAATTCATCACAAAACAACAGGCTTGGAACCAAAAAAAGGTGCATGTTCAGTGAATAGGGTTCTAGGTTACTGATCAGAAGGTTGGTAGTTCAAGTCTCGGTGCCACCAAATTGGCCACGTGTGGTGAAGGTAGGTCGTGGTTGAGGGAAACGCCCTGAGATAGCCGCTCAGAATTTAATCAATATGCTGACAGGACAAGCTGATGTTTTGGCTTCTCTGTCCAGGCCGCTGAGCATCTCCCTCCACTATCCGGCCACGGTCTCATCACCTTGTGCTACCTTGTGCCATGTCAACATTCAGCGTTCATGTGCTGAGAGCTCGATGGAAATTTCTGTCCTGTTGTTAACTCTTGAGCAATTAAATCTCAAGTTATTTACCTTGGCAATATGAACTTGTTTGTGAGAGCGCTGGGCATGGACATTCATTCATTCATTTTCTGAACCGTTTAATCCAAATTAGGGTCACAGGGAGGCTGGCGCCCATCCCAGCCCACTCCGGGCAAGCGCAGGGTACACACTGGACAGCTCGCTAGGCCATCACAGGGCAGACACACACTGACGGCTTTGCAGCTTCTCTTGTCGAAAGTCAGCAATGACTCTTTTACATGAACCTCACACCACAGACAGTGAGAGACATGGCCGGCCTTTGATAACCCAGTTATTGCACGGGGGGGGGGGGGGGGGGGGGGGACAGTGACAACCTGTTGAGAGTGGAGCTTGAACTCCCAACCTTAGAATCAGTGATCCAGCACCTTTATAACCAGGTCACCACTGCACACTGGGCTTGGAGAGTGACTACAAAATAAAATGAATCAAAAGACATCTATTGCATTTCGGTGTGGAACAAGATTTTTTTTTTTTTTTAAAGAAATTGAATGTGATCTAAGCCCTTGCTGTTCTGGTTAATGGTTGAACAAAACAATGAAATGATACCAAGGCATGATCTCATCACATATAGTTATACACTGCAT
>CM045733.1:57790000-57800000 GCA_024760905.1 Plotosus lineatus | reverse complement strand
TCCATATATTTTTTGAAAACCTGTGTACAATCGAAAGCGACTTAACTTGAAACGACTTAAGTCGAGGTATACCTGTATATGCAACTAATATCAAGATAGCAGACTGCTGAAGGTAGTGAAGAGTGTTTGCTGGGAACTTGTGAAGGACGGAGTGTGTCGAGATTTACAACACAGAAATCAAACCAGGAGAGAAGAGTGAGGGCCCACTCACCTTACTGCTGAGTCCTGCCCAGGCTTGTTAATGTGCATTCGTCCTACAAACCTACACACACACACACACACACACACACACACACACACACACACACACACACACACAGGTGAGCATTTAAGCACAAATGCAGTTACCGTGACATTGTCCTATACCAGTGGTTCTTAACCTGAACCCCTAGGGGTTCAGTGAGTCAATAACAGGGGTTCAACGAAGGTCAAGACACACACCTGACTCATATTCATGACAACACGCCCTGCTTGGCCATTACTGGCTGCAGGAAATTTGATGTTCTCAGTTGTCGACTTGTGACTGTTGTGATGGTATGTCGTGCAATTTCTTTCTCAATGTTTTAATCCATATTATGTTGAGCAAAAAAATAATGTGGTCGGACGAATATATACAACATGGATTCACATATATAACGGAACGTGATGGGGGTCAGCGTCCTATCTGCATGATTTGCGAAGTAGGATAAACCCCCCTGCTGACTGACATATACATACATGTATACGTCTATATAATATCAATAAATACATATTCAATGCTATAAATGCTTATAATAACAATTACACATTCAAAAATAATGCATGAGATGTAAATAAAACATAAATACACACACAGATGTGCACCTCATATAAAAATGTAAGTAGGTTTTGATGGGGGGAGTTCATGCATTCTACTGGTTTTGTTCTTTGAACACAGTGATGTTCATGCACAGTTCATTTTGGTGCTCCAGTAAAAATATATACCTATGTCTTGAATTTGAAAAAAATCATATTTTATTTTTCAATCAAGAAGGGTTCCGTGAATAAGCATATGAAACTGGTGGGGTTCAGTACTGCCAAAAAGGTTAAGAACCACTATCCTATACCGAATGTACAGGTCCATTTATGATCGTATGCAAGTGTTTACATTTTATGTTTTCGAAATATCTGTGTATTGTTTCCCTTACACAACACCAGCAACACAATCTTTACACCATTTATATAAAAAGCACTAGTTACAGACAAGATGCTCACTGGTTTTCATCCAACAATGAGTCATCCTGGCACACAGATTCATTTCTAAAAACCATAAACATGCCAGAGGACATAGAGAACTCGGCCCGCTTCAAGTTTAAATTCACCTTCAAATTTATAAAGCACGGATTTTATAGTACAATATTTTGAAGGAAATTTAGTAACGGACATTATTAATAAAGGAATTTGTTCCATAAGAAACATGCAAATCGAAATACAGGGATCCCTACTTTCCGCGGTTAATTGGGACCGAGATCCCCCCGCGACTGCCGAATTCTGTGAAGCAGGATCTACCCCCTCGACTGACGTATATGTACATGCAGTGCTGTAGTGGTCAAAAAATAAGTGAGTACATGATGGCAGCAAAGCAACCGAGGCGCGCAGCAGCATCTCATCCACGAAGTGGGAGGGTGCGGCTTTGGCTTTGAAACTATTTAAAACTTCATCTCCGCTTTTTATTTACACAGTCGCGGAAATTTACGCTGATCAACTACAGTATAAAGTAGACCAAATTAAGTCACTCCACGCAACTCAGTGTATTAATGAATACATATTCAACGGTATAAATGCTTATAATAACAATTAAACATTCAAAAATAATGCATAAGATGCATAAAATATAAATACACACACAGAGACACGAGCGCACACATACAGATGTGCACCACACATTAAAATGCAAGTCATTTTGTTGGGGTTTTTTGTTTTGTTTGGGGGGGGGGGGTGTTGTTGCATAATTGGCCTTGTTTTTGTGTCATTTTCCTTAACTTTTCCTCTATTCTTCCTTAATTTCCTTATTTTTTTAATTCGATGAATATATTTTAAAGCGTGGGGTTTGCACTGAAGCTGCATGAATTGACGTGCGAAGTAGCGAGGGATCCCTGTATTAACTTATAACTGAAGAGCAAGAGGCTGGGATTTCTGGGTCAATCATAGATATGGCAGCCCATCATGTCCCAGTACACAGCAGGAGGTCATGTGACATTGTTTTAACTGAAAGGTATGCTTTTAATTTGCATACATGCTTAGAAGCTGGATTTCCTCAAGTGAATCCTCATTTCTTACTTTATCACCTTTACGTGGAACACACTTCCATTATTTTTCCAAAAAAAGACATACTCACACAGGGAGACTGGCACCCACCTCAGCCTACACTGGGTGAAGGCAGGGCACACCCTGAACAGCTCACCAGACCATCATAATGTAACATACTAACAAGACCATTCACATTCAGATCTTGGGCAATTTGGAAAAGACAATTAGCAAGTGTGCAAGTGTTTGGACTGTGGGGGGAAACTCGGAGGAACCCAAAGGAAAAGCCACACAAGCACAGTGAGAACACGGAAACTCCACACAGAAACTACTGAGCTGTGGTCAGGACTTAAACCCAGGACCTTCTTACTGTGAGTCGGATATGCTCATCGTTTTACCACCGTGCTGGGAACACTGGAGTGCAATGATTTTGTTCACAAACGCCTGAATGGGGAAATCTGCTTTTAGGTGGAGCTGAAATCAATATATGAGCTTTTAAAAAAAAAAAAAAAAAAAAAAAGTTTCTGTATTCTGGCTGAGCTGCTGCAGTGAGCAAAACCTGACAAAGGGGGGAGTGTGAGAGCAAATTTAAGTATTATGAGCAACAGGAAAACACAGATTTCCTAAAAATAAATAAATAAATAAATAAATCTGATCTTGCATGTGGTCCACTGATGCTCACTATGGGTGAACAGGATTCTTGGTTTTACATACAGAGCTTCAGGAGCAGGGAAACCGGACTGTTTCTTCAGTCGCCATGCAGTCAACAAACAAAGACTTTGAATAAATCGAGCCAGTACTCTAACCAGGATCAGTACCAAGAGACACTGGGATTAAATTATTATAATTGCTTTTAATAATAAAGAACTTCATGTCCTGAGCTTGTGCGGATCGTACTTGTAGAGGTCAGGCTGGGGCTGCTCACACTCGATGGTAGCAATGAGAGACTGCAAATCCTTCTCTGTATCCTGCACAGTGTAATGTGTCTGAAAGACAGAACGGCAGCACAAGAAAAAAAAAAAAAAAAAAAAAAAAAAAAAAGATCAGCTTAATAATCACAGCACATTCTTATGAATACACATTAAAATGTGTTGGACGATGGGCTGAAGGAGTTTGTAGAATGATGGAAGGATGTGGGTCAGCTATTTTAAAAACAAGGGAAATCAAAAGGGGAAGGAAACAGCAGCTGTGCACTTCATACAAATTGGAAGCACACACCGCTAACCCACTCACAGAAATCTAACAGCTATTAATAGAACGATGATCTATGTCATGAAATGGGTTAGCGAGCTCACTTTATGGTTGGACTCCCCGTCCAGGCTGGCTGTCGTGACAAAACACGCATCGTCTTCTCGACTGGAATGCAGCAAAATGAGGTCGCATGGAAAGGTCTCGTCCTCCACAACCTCCACTATATCACCCACCTGCAATGCAGAAACCATACAATGAGATAAATCGGTTGAATTTGAGCGTGGATGACCATGGATGTGCAGACTAAGGTGCTTTCTGATCAGTCTGGGAAGTGAAGCACACGTGATGTGGTCGCTTCTAGTCCTTTGACAGTTGTAGAGAGTTTCATACATTCTCGAGCTGCTCTGCTTTTACATCCTGCAGCAGATCACGTCACGGAATCTCTCTTGCAGTACATTTGCTTCGGGAGGCATGGTGGCGAGTACTGTACTACTGCACCACAGCAACAAGGTCCCGAGTCCAAGTCCTGCTATTAGCAATGGCATATCAATGCAATATCATAGCAATGCGTGAAATCTGCCCGCTTCCCCGTGCTGGGATGAGGTTTTCTCCAGGTAACCTGGTTACCTCCCACAGTTCAAAGATGAGCACATTGGGCTAACTAGCTGTTCCAAACTTCCCCTACAAGTTAGAGTGAGTGTGCACAGTTGTGCCTGTTTGTGTTCAACTATGATGCACTGGCAAGCTGTTCAGGGTGTTCCCCAACTTGGCCAAGATAAACACCAGCTTCGCTAATAAAGGAGTAAGTGGCTCAGCAAATGAATAAATGAATGCACATTTCTTCCTCACACACTGAATGACTCTTACTTTCTGTTCAAGTTTCTGATCAAAGTTCTTGTATACTTGTGCATTTTAGTGCTTTCTTATAAAAAATCCTTTAAAAAATTCCAGGATCCAGAATTTGCTCCAGGTCATCTTCAAAATCTAATAGAGTTCTTCCTCGTCTAAAGTCCATAATAACGTGGATTGAATTTTTATATAATCCTGCTACAAATCAAACAGTGAATGTGAATGCTCTTCAGTGAAGGAAATGTGATCTTTATCTTTAGGTCTGAACACTATAAACATTTATGACATCAGAATTGAAACCAAGTGGAATCAAACAAGAAGTGAGTATGAGGAGGATCTAATGATGCTTCGATGAAAAGCTGTGGTGACTGATGACTGATTTGCGAGTGCTGCACAACAACAATGTGCAAAACACATCATATGCAGCTGCCTGCTGTTGCCTGCTGTTGAAAAGTAGTGTGTTTGCACTGAACACTTGATTTAGAGCAACGTAAAACAGAACCGAGTCACTGCCTCCAATCCCGTGTAACACTGCATTTGCTTCCTTTTCTTTGCCAACAAACAACTTAGTATAGTAAATTAATCCATTTGCTCTTTCGTAAATGTGAAATGTACAGAGTTCCAGGTTGTTCTGCACTGTTGAAATAATTAGCTGTAGCGCTCGGTCAGCTACAGGGTTAGTTTTAAAGGGGACCTCTGGTGAATTAGTGTTACTGGCTATTTAAAACAATCAACTATCACATCGAGTGGGGGCAGTGGTGGTCTAGCGTGCTGGATCGCTGATACTAGGGTTGGGGGGGTTCAAGTCCCACTCTCCCCAAGGTTGTCACAGTCCCCCCAGTGCAGCTAACTGGGTTATCAAAGGCGGGCCATGTCTCTCACTGTCTATGGTGAGAGGTTCATGTAAATGAACCATTGCTGACTTTCGTAAAGAAGAGCTGCAACGCCGTCAGCGTGCTTCTGTCCCTCGCTAAAGGGTTGTGTCAGGAAGGGCATCAAACGAAAAACCAAATCAAACGTGTGAATTATTCACTGTGGAGACCCCTGATCATCATCACATCAGCGGAAACATCAATCCATGCCCGATTTTAAAGTGTGTGCGAGTGGTGCAACTCTGGGCGTACATAGAGACCTGACGTCTCTCTGATTAGCTGTTCCAGCCTGGTACAGACGTGATCTCGTTGGATTGGCTGGGCTACGTCACTCATCTGTGCATTATTAACATCCAATGCAGAGATCATGGGAAACATTTACACGGCAGAAAAACCGAGTTGGCAAATTGTGAGCTGAGTAAACCATTTTGGATTCACAGTCGTGTATATCTCTGGCACCATTCTCTTCCACAGAGTCACTAGAATGTGACGTTTCACCATCTCCACAGGAGCCTCCGAACTCTGGTTCAAATAGATAACAACTTACACTCATTTCCTCCAAATTGCTAGCCTCAGGTACTACTGAACACGTTTTTATTTTAAACCAACTAAACTAGATGTGCTTGTTTACCTGCGCGGGATAACCCCGCCAAAAGTGTAGATGCCACATTTTTTTTTTTTTTTTGGGGGGGGGGGGGTGTTAACTTCTTACCTTTGGTTTAGGCTCTGTTAGTAATCCACAGGACAAAATTATTAATTTCTACGCTTTTTCTTTGGTCATTTATGTTAAACTGGGCATCTGTGTCACTTCAACACATTAAATACACATCAATAATAATGCTGTAAGGATGACCGACACCGATAGTCTTTAAGCCACAGCTTTACCAGCTGTAGGTCATCACTTAAAACAGCTGGTACTGTTGTGCATGCGTGTATGTGCGCACACACACACACACACACACACACACACAGGACAGAGCTGGCATGGGTGCAGTGGCTGAAAAATACCTTGATCTTCTCACTCTCCTTCCGTGCTGGCTGACCGTTCTCCAGCACTGTCACTGGATACTTATTCACTTCATTATCTGCTTTGTGCCGCAGCCAGTCCTCATAACCCTACACACACACACACACACACACACACACACACACACACACACACCCCAAGGATTGTATTTGTGCATACACAAAGCAGTATATGGGGATAATGGAGTGAGCTATAATGTGACTATATTCATCAGGACAGACTGTGCAAACACATGAAGGTTAAAATATTAATAAGAGGGGAAACAGTCGTTAATAAATAAATAAATAATGTTAGTGCACTGTATGCTGTTTTTGCAAATTCCCTTTTAAACCTCACTGAGAGCCTGGTGTGTCTAAATTTGGAAACCATCAAAGTCCATCCATCTATTGTGCTCCTTCCTGGAACAGCTTGGCAGTACAATGAAAAAAGGTACCGCTGAAATATCAGCTATCAAGCTCTGACTGATACTCTGCAACACGTTTAAATGGGACACACAGACTTTACCACACCTTCAAACGGCTACTTGTGAGAGGTTATTAAAAGCACACACATTCCCACATTGTCCAAGGCAGCCAATGCGCTATAAGCTGCTATAAGTGACGCTCACTTTCTTACATGCTGAAATGCTCAGTCTTAAAAAAGCTACACGCACAAAATGCAACAACGCACATGCAAATCAGTGTCATCAGAAACAAAACGGCAGGCTCTAGTAAGGAAAAGGAAGAATCATTATTTAAAAAAAAAAAAAAAAATCATAACCATGTATAAAAACGCACAGCGTCATTTCAGAACACTTAAAGAATGCGAACAACGGCAGAAAATCAGACTTTTTTGACGATAGCGAGTCCCGTCCTTACTGCGATTCCCGTGTATTCAACCACGGCCAAATAAATTCTTGTTTATTAAGATTTACTGGCAGCCAGCTGCTCCAGGATTAGAGAGATTAAGCGGTTGGGATCCTGCCTCACTTTCATTTCTGCCTGAACCTTCGTGGCCAGCTGGTGAAACAGTAAGCATCAGGATATCAAGGTGACAACCGATGAAGAGCTGCAGCTCTACTACACGAGGGAAAAAAAACGAAGCACGAGCTTTAATAAGGGGCGGTTCAAAATTTTCAACATTTTCCCTAGTGTACAGAGAGTACTCTTTTTTTTTTTTTTTTTTTTGCCCCCCCCCCCGAAAGCCTACAAATAAATGATGATCTCTCGGCAGGATTTTTAATAAGATATTAAACAAAACAATGGTCAAACCTTTTTTATAAAATAAATCAATGTATTTCCTTGATCAATACCTCTTTTATACACCAGTCACATAATATGAAATCAATAAAAAATTACACTTTTAAAGAATTCTTTTTAATGACACCTGCTTTAATATTAATATTAAGACATTTGATTTTAATAATATAAATGACATTGTGTTTAATCATATTATTTTATATTAAAATATAATTCAAAATGGCTGCATTTTTTATTGGTCATTGGCTTTTGGACGACCACACCTCAGTTTGTGATCAGCTGCCTTCTGATGTTTCAGCAGTTGATACCGGGCTGGGTCGTATTCATTGCAGACTTTGCAGATATGCTTCGGTGTCTCATTTGCAGCTATAGCCCTTCTGGTCTCATCTGTAGCCCTTTTCCCACCATGGATAAGAGATAAATGGTGCTTCATTCATAATACACCGATGTTATGTTGAACAGAGCGAATCAAACGATGTTGTTGTTGTGCGTGTACCGCTCTTAGGTGGTTGGCGAATCGCGCATTGAGAGTTTCAAATGTACACATGCAAAAAATATATATAATATATTCACGAGCGCATGTATTATTGTTGATCGACATTTTTATCATATTAAAAAGTGTACACAAACATCTTACCCCCTCCTCCCTAGCGTACGTTTTGTAGATAAATGTTGTATAATCCCTAAGCTTTCATATTATAATTAATTCATAAATCCACAGGTACATAAACACTTGAGCAATCAGAACCATGTGTGTTTGCTGAAAATCCCATCCACAAACTTTAGCCCACGTCCCTCCGTACTGTTAAAATATAGATTTATACACACCTTAAACCCCGAGCTCCCGATGGATGTCTCTACTGATAGGGGTCCAAGGCTGGCGTTATAACAGTCATGCGTCTCTGAACCAACTCCAGCCACAGAGGAAAAAAAAAAAAAAATCTCTCCTGCAGTTCCAGGCTAAGGCCTGGAGTGAAAGCAGGACAGGTTCACAGGGAGTTTATCCAGTTCATGTTCTGTACTCACGTTCATGTTTGGTGTTTTACTTGGGAAAGTTTGTCTGCCCATCTGAGTTAGATTGTGTTTTTCTTTTATGGTGTGCGAGTCTGGGTGGTGCATGAGCCTTTTTTTTTTTTTTTTTTTTTTTTTAGATTTCAGTTTAGGTATTGTATATAAACCTTTTAAACATTTATTTATTTATTTTATTGTTGCTCATCATCATGCAATCAGCAATTCATACACTGGTTAATACTGTAAACATGACATTCATCCAAAGCTATAATCATCAGTCCGCTTGATCCGGGGCCGGGTTGCGGGGCCAGCAGCTTAAGCAGTGAGGTACAGACATCCATCTCCCCAACCACTTACGCCAGCTCTTCCAGAGGAGACACCAAGGTGTTCCCAGACCAGCTGAAAGATATAGTCCTTCCAATGCATTCTGGGTGGACCCCAGGGTCTCTTCTCTTTTGGACATGCCCGAAACACCACACCAGGGAAGTGCTCGCGAGGCATTCTAATCAGACGCCAGTGACACCTCAAACGGCTCCTCTTAACATGGAGGAGCAATGTTTCTACTCCGAGCTCGTCACCCGAAAGGAGAGCGCAGTCACCTGAAAGGGACGCTCATTGTACAAACATGTTACTCTCATTAATGTATCTGTACAGCTCATGCAGGGTTGCTTTTAAAATACTCTCTCATTCCAGCTCAAAATAAATTCCTGATAAGGTCGCAGATTCGAGTTCATTCAGATATTTCAGTTTAACAGTTATTTCCTTTCCAGAAAAATCTGTATCTGATATATATAGCAGCTGAATAGTGAACCCTCACAAACTAGGAAGGAAGTACAAATAAAAACACCACCCTGTCGCTACCTGCTCATATTTAAGATTTTATCAGATTCGCTGGAGGATCATACAGTTGCTGAACAGTTGGTCATCTAAAGCGTACACGGAGCAGGAAACAGTTTAGATACAGCACATTTCTCCACACAGAGAAGTGACATGGTTCTGAATTTTAGTCACAGCATCAACACGACCATCAGAGAAAAAGCCCGTCATTGCACTGAGACCCTCATGGAGAGAAAGAACCCAAAAGATTCATGTTTATGATGCGCAACTGAATAAAGTTCTGTGAAAGACACTATCATAGAAACAAAATAATTCAAAGCATTTACTCAACAGAAGCAGTGAGAGTGATACAGAGACAGAGAGAAGTACAGAGACAGATATACACAGACAGAGAAAGAGAGACGGGGACACAGAGAGACATCCAGAGACAGAGAGGCAAGAAGGGATAGAGAGAGACATCCAGAGAGAGATACAGCAAGGGATACAAGGAGAGAGAGAGACAGAGAGAGAGAGAGAGAGAGAGAGAGAGATACACAGACAGAGGGAGAGGCAGAAAGAGAAAAGAAAGAAAGGGAATGTTGTGGTCACCTGTTTGATAGCCGTCACTGTTATTACAAAAAACAGCGGTAAGCCACTGGTCACGGGGCTTGTCGGGGTGTCCACAATAACCTGCACAGAGAAAGGAAAGAGGACAGAGTACTATCAGGAGA